>OZ010593.1:48141714-48189214 GCA_963932145.1 Acanthosepion lycidas | reverse complement strand
TTTTCTGCGCGTTGAGACACATCTAAGCTACGCTTAGCAAATTGCAATTTTAGGTTACTTGGAAGTGATGTAATGATTAGCATACTTGCCTTGCTCGATCAATTACGAATGAGTAGTGAGTTCAATCCATACTGTGTGCTCCATACTTTCGGTCTTGTGCCACATCGAATCTTCTTTTTATTATTATTCTGTGTGTTGTGTCCCTTCAGAAGGTTGGTGATCATGGCTCTCTACGATTTCCTTTTCTTTGTATCTCTAAAGTAAAGTTTATCTTTCTGCTCTCTCATTTAAACCCTGTTCTGCCATCCATTTACGCAAATTCGTTCGGTAGGTTATGCGCAGATTTCCTCTTTCCCGTTTGCCTTCACATCTGACCCATGAGGATCAAATTTTTCCAGAAATTTCAACTCACTTTTTCTGATGTTAAGTATAAGTGTCTTTTTGTTTTCATTTTCTCTAAATCTTCACCGTTACTCACATGTTTGGTCTATGGTATTCTAAGCATTCTCCTGCAGAACCATATTTCTGTTGCATCAATTTTCTTTTTCATCTGTGATGAGATGCTACAGCATTCACTGCCATATAGGAGGACTGATATTTATGTAACAGTTCAGTAATCTTTTCTTAGGTTCTAACGACATTTTCCTGTTTCTTAATACTTTGCTTAGCTTTTGGAAGGCAATTTTCCTGTGCACCTTCGGATGTCGTTATCGTACTTTCTGTCTTCTGTTAAAACAATACCTAGATATTTAAACTTTTGTATTTGCTTGATTTTGGTGTCTCCAATTTGGAATTTGCATGTTAGGCTGTCCCTTTTACTGGCAACCATGAATTCAGTCTACTTGCAATTGATGTTTAGTCCTTTCTTCTCTCTTTCCTTCACCTACATCTGTAAGAGTTCGTGTAGTTCGTTTTATATATCTGCTATGGACACTGTATCATCTGCATATCTTTTAATCTTTTATGCTTTTAAGATTATAACCCCTAATAACGAATTCTGCTAGAATTTCTAATTCTCTCAGAATTGAATCACTCTATAGGTTGAATAAGATAGTAAGTCCTATAAGCCGAAACACATATAGTAAGTTTATTATATGAATATAACCTAGAAAATTTACCAACATTGGTTGGTTAATCCAAATTAAAGTGTTCTGACAAACTAAATTCCTTAGTTCGACCATTTCTAAACTTCACCCCTAAAACCCGCCATGCCATGCAAACTCTCGTATTCCATTAGTGAAATTTCCACTCGAGCAGCTAATTCCAATGAAACGCAGCTTTGTGGAACCAACTCCCAAGAAGGTGATTCCACGATCACTACAATTTTATCCTTTTCTAGTATAGGGTAACTGTTATATTCCCCACATATCCCCATAAACTGTGCCTCTTACTCTGTAACCTTCTCCAATTTGTAATTTGCAAGTAGGACTGTTCTTTTTGCTAACAAACACGCATCCTGTTTCCTTGCAATCGATGTTTAGTGCTTTCTTCTCATTTTCTTTCACTACCTTCTGTGGGGGTTCTTGTAGATGTCCTCTCGAGGAGACACCGCACCTTGAGAGAGTATTGAACCTCAAATATACACCCGACCTCAAGAGGAACTCTTATATACAATCCATCGCTAAAAGGGCAGGTAAATTGATTGGGTTCCCTATACTGCTCTAGTAAGTATCTGATGCCTCATGGTATCCTCTATCTTTATAAAAGCCAGATCAAGCCGAAAATGGAGTACTGTTAGTCCCCATTTGGGTGGGGGGCTGCCCAGTCCTCATGTTCTATTCTTGATAGAGTTTAAAAGCGTCTCCGACTCTTTGTTGGAGAAGAATTATTTTCCCCCTCCAACCTCTCTCTCATAGACGAGATGTAGCGAGTCTCTAACTGATCTATCGCTATTTCCATGGAAAGTGCTCGGACGAACTACATTCATTGGTTCCGCCAGTTTAACCTTCACGGATTGTAGCAAACCACCCATATTTCCTTCGTATTCCATCAGCGAAAAGTAAATTCCACTCAAACAGCTTCTTCGCGTGAGCAACTGTTCTGTGGAACAGACTCCCAAGAGAAAGTTTCCCTGATCACTACAATCTTAACCTGTTCATGTCTAGAGTTAACCGTTATCTTCACCTTCTATCTGTATATAATGCTTTTTAATGTAACCCTCTATCTTGAGTGGCCTTTGTACAGGGTGAAACCTACTGTCAAAAAAAAAGTTTCCTTTCTGTGTCTGCTATTTGCTATCGTCTGTATATCATATGTTGTTAAGATTGAGGGCGCCAATAATAAACCTTGGTAGGATTTTTAATTCTCTCAGAATCACTTCCCTCCACAGGTTGAATAAAATAGTAAATCGATATAAGCCGAAACACATATAAGGTTATTATATAAATATATCCTGGGAAATTTACCATTGGTTGATTAATACCAAATTTGATTTTGGAAACATTATCTTGCATGATAAATCCTGGTATCCTGTATAAATTTTCAGTGTTGTTGAAGCGTGTGTTTTATAAAAAATTATTCAGAAACAAAAGGTAACCGCTTTTTCTGGAAATGCGGAATACGTGGATTAAAAAAAAAAAAAAAAAACACCAGTTTGAAATGAATATATTGTTATTCGGAGAAAAGACAGCACCTGATAAGCAGTCGGGCGGACATAATGAACGGCGGGTGGAAGGGCGAGATTTCGTGACAGAAAATTTCACTTTTAAAACAGGTCCGCACCAAAAAAAATAGATCACAAATCACAAAGCAAGAATAGAATAGGTGAGATCGGCGTAAAATCTCAAATGGTTAGCTTTCTATTATGAAAACACTATTTTAGGCCAGCTACTGTAGTGCCTTTCTTTCTTATCCCCTTTAACATATAATCCACTAATATATTGCGTTCCTAACACGTGTGGCCATGACCTCAACTGGCTTAAGCTCAAAGAAAATATACAGGGAGCTTATCGTAGCTAAAAATAAAACCTTGCTGACCAATTCGTTTGTATAAAGAGATCAATCCGATTTGTATGTCCTTATACTCTGTCATAATATTCCTTCAGGATATTGTTGTTGACGGTTCTCCACAGCTTTCCACATAGATTTCGGGCTATATTCCCCGTACAAGATGACGCCTCGCCTCAAAACATCGTATTTTAAAATGTATTGAATTTATTAAATAAATACAGAAAGCATATACTTTCTTTTCACTCAAATTCTAATGAAAAAACGTGTGGGAAGATATTTTCAATTAACTACCACAATCTACAACGCCTCATAAATAGATGCTGTGTTTTCGGTAGGCTATTACGGTAGCTTGAATGACTCTTACCCGCTAACCACACACTCGTTGCACTGTTTTCGAATACGATCTTTAAACGTTTTTTTGAGACGCACATCCAATCCAAAATGTCTTTTGTTTTACATCATCGATAAAAGTATGCGAGGTAAGGCTTAGCCTACTTTCAAAAACCCTCCATGCTTACAACTTACCATAAACTACAGGATTCAAGGTTCACATTTTATACCTGGAATATAAGACGATCCGCTATTTTGGGCGTGGGAATTTTACGGTTAAAAGTCACTCTGTACGCCAACATATACGTTACTTACCCTACCAAGCCTAAAAATTCCATTACCCTGCTATTTTCCCCATAGCTGACGAGAGAAAATATAAATTCATGCCTTTTTCAAAGTGATTTGAGCAACGTGAATGCAGCAGCTTCGGTCAAAATTTGATCTCGGCTAACCCATTTCGATTTTCTAAGCCAATAACAGTTACGCTATCAGTAAATTGACTCCGTAAATAATCGGGCGCATATCCTCCATGTAAGGAAAGTTTGCCAGTCTTAAAAATCAGCATTCGAAGTCCTGACCTTGTACATAAATTAATTTCCTTCCTTAGGTACAATGCAAGATGATCGCTTGAGCCATCAGCTCTCTTTTCGATTCAAGATTGTCTTGACAGAAGAATTACTACAGTAGGCTGCCTTTACTTTCTGCAGTAGACTGTTACCAACCAAGGGTATAGAACCTAGTCTGTGTTACTATGTAACCCATAGCTGGGGGTAGAAGAGATAAATACAAATCTTTCCTAATGATAGTTGCGTGTAAATTGGAATAAGAATGATCTTAAACAAAAAAAATCGATATCCCTTAGCAAGTGTTCCATGAAGTAGAAAGCAAGATAAACTTTTCCAAAACAGAAACAAATGGAATTGGACTGGAAGCAGCGAGGGCACGTACTTTGAATCCATCATAAAAAGTCTTCAAATATCTCGATGTATAGATCAGTTATAACATTCAGTATAGAAGATAAGGAAATTGACCATAGAATAGGCTCAAATGGAGTGTTTTCGCCCAACATCCCAAATTGCTACAAAACTAAAATATTATATTAAAAATTTGAGTCATATTCTGAAATTGCCCAGTTAGATCGAGATTTTCATCGAGATGTAATGCTTGGTGCCGTCCAGAAATATCTATTCTGTCAATTGTCCATCCGTTTTCTTAGATCAGTGAGAAAAATGGATTCGATCGAATGGAGATTTTAGGTCTTAGTGAAAACCACTCTTCTTCGAACTTTGTGGAACCGTGTGGACTGGCGCTACAGAATCACAAAAACTGTACCAAATAAGCGAAACCACATCACTTGAAGACTTTCAACTAAAATGTATATCAGAAATAATTTGAAGAGAAAATAATGACATAATTACCACGTCTAATAAAAGGTTAGGAAGGAAACCTCAATCAGTACTGGAAACATTCAGTTTGAGAAATTTATTTTCCTGGAAAATCGTTTTACTTGAAAGATTTGATAAATTTCAACTGAAGGTAGCACTGGCTGCTCGGTCAATGGGCACCAAATGTTTCATTATAAGGAAACATCTAACATTTTAATTATTAGGTTGGTGCAAAAATATTGTCGTTTTTGACGTTAAAAAAATACGTCAAAAAGCGACAATATTTTTGCACCAACCTAATACCAATATCTACCATTTTTTTTTTTTTATAACAACGTTTCCAGCCTTCTTCTGGTGTCTTCAGAGAATTTCAAATTTAACCATTACCTTAACGATTTTTGCCTGATGTCATTGTCTTGTCCCCTAATTACAGCCTTTTTGATGCTCTCCCAGCATTGCACATAAAGAATTCCACATGGCACAATGGCCGAAATGTTGTGATAATAAAAACAAAATGCTTATGCACTTGGTCTTTGTTTCGTTTAATTAAAATCAACACGATTAATATCAGATTTTATGAAATATAATAATGTATGTACCTTTTTTTGAGAATGTTATTAATTAGAGTGATGTCACCTTCAAATTCAGTGTCTGTAATATGAGCAGCAGAGGAATGGAAGATGAAACCACTTCTCATTTATTTTGCAAACCAAAGTCATATTGGAGTACAAATAGACGAAGAGTATATCACGCGCATGCATCACAGCCAAATATGTGTAATATGGTGACAGGTTTTGTTAGTGATGACCAAGGATCAAACCCATATGGAATCCCAGATTATTCTTGATTTGATTTCTCTTTCCACTTCTCCCATGACCGTACCCTTTCTTGGACACGTTATAATCATATTTATTGCACAAGAACCAGTGCAAGTTAAGGCGAACACGGTCGTGTCATTTTTCGTGCATTCTCTATGTCAGTATTTTACAGCCACTGATTGGATGTGTGACATTCTCACATTATTATTATTATTATTATTATTATTATTATTATTATTATTATTATTATTATTATTATTATTGATGTTGTTGTTGTTGTTGGAGCCCAGTCATTACCATTTATAAATTCATCTGCTTTGAAGTTTTACAAGAATTTCCTAATTTGTTCCCAGATTTACATAAACGATTTTCTGGACACGTGATCAACATCTCCCCGTTAAGTGGAAAAAAATGTCTGACCTATACGTAACTGTTGTTTCTCTTCGACGAAGTGGTGCTAGTTGGGATCAGCATTTGTCACTTATGGTTCTATCCATAAAAGCAAATTACCACGGTGTTAATTTCAGTGGTGGCATTTAGACTTGACAGAAAAAGACGACGGAGAAGGGTAGAGGTAGACATTGCAGAGCAAACGGACAAATGGTAAAGAAAACATAGTTCCCTATAATTGTTGTTCCTTGTTAATGTAACTCTGCTAATAAACATTTAGAGAATTACCACTTGGAATGCGACAATTTAGGACGGACTGTTGAATTTCAACCGATTTAGTCTAACAAGAGATAGATAGATAGATAGATAGATAGATAGATAGATAGATAGATAGATAGATAGATAGATAGATAGATAGAAAAAATAAAGAAAAAAAACACCGCTATATTTAGAATCTCAAATATAATTGTACGCCAAAATCAATTTCATTTAAAATAATCTAATTAATTTTTCGGAAATTTAAACACAGACACACACACACACACACATATATATATATATATATATATATATATATATATATATATATATATATATATATATATATAAATTAAGGAGAATTTGAGATAATTAAGTAATTCATCGAGTCTAGAAGAAACCACAACAGAATGCAGAAAGCACTGGACGGCCGTTTCGTTCTATATTTGGGACACATCAGCAGTGCGCATCCACTACAGAGAATACACCGTTGATATGATGTTTGCCTGTCAATGTAGCTGTTGGGGCTTCAATTCTTGGTAGTGGATGAGCACTGCTGATGAGTCCCAAATATAGGACGAAACGGCCATCCAGTGCTTTCTGCATTCTGTTGAGGTTTCTTCTAGACTCGATAAATTAATATATATATATATATATTCATATATATATATATATATATATATATATATATATATATATCGCCACTCAGCTTTGACCTCAATGTATAATTTTATATTTACATAAGATCTATCCCTGATATTGCGCACATTAACCAATAAATATAGCAAAAGTATGGTTTTTATCATGCGTCTTTCTCTTTATTATTATTAATATTATTACTATTAGATTATAATCTTAGAATACGGTCTTAAAATATTATATTATGCATTGAATAAATACTTGTAATACGTCTGAGAAACGTTTTATTCGCCCCAGTAATATTATAAACATAACAGGAATAAAATAGACAAGAATGAAATTATTCTACCATTCCATCAATGGCGTCGTCTTTCCTTAAGCAAATATTTTCAGCAGTGAGTGTTTAATCTACTACAATTTTCTTTGTGTGTATTGTTCAGTTCTTCTAAAGCAAACCGCTTTCACTTTTCTAAATTAAAAGGATGTCCTCACAAATTTTCTACTGGATCCAAGTTCAGACTTATTGCAGACCAACTTAAAATATTGATTTTGCTTTTGAGCCAATTTTCACCAATGCACTTTTGTGTTTATGGTCATTATCAGAATAGAAAGTAAAATGTCGTCTACACATAAAAACACCCGGGGGAATCTTTCAGGTTTTTCTTTAACATATCACAGGGTGAAAGTAGAATCTCTCTTATCAGAGAGAGAACAACAACTATGGTTGTTCGAGGGGTTAGAAATTCCTTTTGTCAAAATACTAATTGCAACATCGCTGAACGTAATGAAACTCTGATTCTCTATTCCATAGGGAAATCTACACAGTTAACATAAAGATAGTTATTGTTAGCAAGTCCTTGCTAGATACACTGATTATCACTGAGTCCCCTACAATCGGGACTTTGTTTGAAACGGTGATTTATTAATATCTGCATATGTATAAAGTAGCATTGCAGAAGAGTTCTACGATGAACAAAGTCAATAAGTAAATAGAACATTAGTCAGAACGAGAGAGGTACTAAGATATTTTAAGTTGTATGGAAAATGAAAACAGAAAAGTCAGTTATACTTAGAATCAGAAACAGACTGTTGAAATTTGGGGAATACATAATGAGGAAAATATGAGGAAAATATGCTCGAAAAATTTGAGACTCACAAGACATTGTGAAAATAAAGAGAGACCGTGGGAAACCGTGAATAAACATTCTAACAAGACGGGTGGTAGAACGGGTACTGAAATGGATAGTTTAGGAAACAAACATTGTTAAGAGCCACAAGGGATAGAAAGGTTGTGAAGAGCAATGATTATCCACATTATTAACGAATGTGGCACATATGTAAAGAATAATAACCGAAAACACAGACACACATATATGATATAACGATATATAATATAATATGATATGATATATATATATATATATATATATATATATATATATATATATATATATATATATATATATATATATATATATATATATATATGTGTGTGTGTGTGTGTGTGTGTGTGTGTGTGTTTGTTTGTTTTCTTACATTTTTTTCCGTTTGGTGGGTGTGAGGAAGTAAAAAAAAACTGTCCATACCGACGCATTGTCTCCAGTACTTTTGACCATTTCGTTACCCATTTTCAAGAGGGGGGGGGTGTTTTGGTGTTGCTAGTTTCTTTTCATGTTTTGACTATATGAGGTGCATTATTTGTGTAGTTTTGAATACTATTAGGAGCGTATATTCGAGGCCTTCGGGTGTTGAGCACGGCTAGAATTCGAGTGAGCATCTTTCTATTTTTAAAAAAATATTAAGCGCGCCATTACCATTGTTAAACAAGATGAGGTTGACGGTGAGAGAGAGAGAGATAGATTTTATAGCGAGACGTTTTCGATACATAGATATATATATATATATATATATAAATAAAAGAATGTATAAACATATATATATATATATATATATATATATATATATATATATATATATATATATATATATATATATGAATAAAAATGACAATAGGAAAATTAGTAATTGCTGACGCGTTTCGTCCAATGTGGACTTTATCAAAGCAAAATATGAAATGAATTTAATTGAACAAGATAACTAATAAAAACAAAAAACAGAATGTTCCTAGCAACTGGAATGTAGAGAAACGCTATTTTCATATTGTTAACTGAAAATAACGTCAGTATTTGTCACGTGTGGAGAATATTGTCATTATATCTGTGGTGATGTATTCAACCATTTTCTTTTGATTTTATGAATCAGTTGTGTACATTTGTTTGTAAGGGCAGTAATTTTGTTAAGAAAGGTGAAATAGGGAAAAAACCTGGGTGTAGATTAATATTTGGGTAATATTCTATAGCTAGTTTTCCTATTGTCATTTTTATTCATAAATATTGTCTTCTCTACTGGTTAATTCATATATATATATATATATATATATATATATATATATATATATATATATATATATATATATATATATATATATATATAGCGCAGCGTACAATGAATGCTGAGATTAACAAAACAGTGCTCGATGACAAATAACAACTAAAATTTATACTAATAATAAATATATATTTTTACACACATTTCTATCTATATATTATACAGATATATATGTATACTTTCGGTGAGTTTCGTTTCTTCTATATAATTTTTTTTATTGCTCATACCTGTACATAGCAAAGTGTATTTTTTATATAATTTTGCATTTATATATCTTCTTCTATGTATTGTGTCCTTTCCGGACGCTGGCGAGAATGGCTCTCCACAACTTCCTCTCCTTTGTAACTCTTAATAAATTTTGTCTTTTTGTCACCTCTCCTAAACCTTTCTCCGCCATCCATTTACTCGATCTCTCTAGTTAGGTTACGCATTGGTTTTCTCTGTCCTTCTTGCCGTCAATTTGTCCTGCGGCTGCTCAAATTTTCCAAGTCCTCTTTCCTCATTATGCACGCTAGAGATTTCAACGGCCTCTTCCTGTATGATTGTTCTTTTTGTTTGCATTTTCTGTAAAATTTCGTCGACGTTCGATCCATAGTATTCTCATCATCCTTCTGTTGCTTAAAGTATCTTCTTATATATAAACGAAAAACATAATTAAAATTCCTACATACATGAAAGTTGCACCGAACAATGGGAAATAAATGTATATTTATTCTTAGTAGATATATATATGTATGTGTGTGAGTGTGGGGAGGGGGTTGTGCGTGCGTGCGTGCGTGCGTGCGTGCATGTGTAAATTACAATTAATGAGATCCAAACTATTTAGCTCATACAGATGACCATTTCGTTCATGGGAAAGAAGATTTCCCCCCCTGGACTTATCAATGTAAATACATTTACTAAAATCTTGTATTGTATTTGCATTGATAAGTCTAGTGAAAAACTTCTTTCCTATAGACGAAATGATCATCTGTATGAGGCAAATTGTTTGGATCTCATTAATTGTAATTCACTTATATACAAATTATATTGAGCTCTCATTTGTGAATCAGTTTTAATATTATACAGTAATAGGATCTACTTGGATTACTTACCCATTGATTTTTGTACCTGTACATATATATATATATATATATATATATATGTATATATGTGTGTGTGTGTGTGTGTGTGTGTGTGTGTGTGTGTGTGTGTGTGTGTGTGTGTGTGTGTGAAAATATATAGAAAATAGGAAAGAACTCGTTAGGTAAATAATCCAAAGTTCTTTAGTATTTTTGTTATTATTTCTTAAAAATAGTGCTCGATGCAAAAGTAGAGCATAAATATAATTATTTATTCAAAAATATGATTCCAACACGCTACATAAGAGTTCTCATGTTTCAAAGCAAGAGCCGAAAACTTCAATATAATTATTTGAATTAAATTGAATTAAAGTAAGCTCTGTTCCATCTTCAAGCGAAATTTTTTTGGGAATAACTTATTTCTGAAATTTACGTGTTTTAATAGCATATTCATTATTGAAATCAAAATTTCCATGGTAACGGCTAGAGCGATTGTTTAAATAAAAAGGGGTGTAGGGTATTAACACCCTGCACACCTCTCTATTAACACCCTTTCAAGCAACAAACTACATGGTCCCGCCTTCAGGGTAACCCCCTTTCGAATCTAATACACTTTTCCATCCTTCTCTACTACGCTTCTATGCACTGATGGAAAGATTCTTCTTGGATGCTCCTCAGCTACAGACATCTTGACCTCCATCTTGACCTCCACGCCTTCAAAACGGGTCCTCTTGTTGTGGTGAAGCCGCCATGATTTGTCCCCATGGACTCTTTGTATATTTGTTGATTGATTGTCTGGCCGTCTGGCAAGAACTCAATCTGGATGATGCTTCTAACATCGAAGAACTTGATCAACATGCCTTTTGACTTTGTCTTGCTTTCTTCGGCCTCAGTGACGTCGAAGACCTCCACTGATAGCTCTAGCACTTGGTCTCCGGGACGTACTCAAAAACTTATCACCATTGATGTCTCTACGAAGCAAGTCTGATTCAGTTTGAAGAGGGTCGATGATGTCATGACACACCTGCATGAGGCGCTCTTTCTGATCCTCATTCATCGGACTTGGCACCATTTTTGCACAGACTTTCTGCATGCCCAAATCTTCGAAATCATCCAATGCTGTCCGTTTTCATGCCCAGCTGACTTGAGTTCATACAGTCAACCGACGATCGCCACGCACCACCTGTCTTACCCGCTCGACGTTGACCTCAGTCCTGCTTAGTGAAGGCCTTCCGCATCTGGAGTCATTTTCCACATCATCACACCCTTCTTTGAACCTCTTGGACCACTCAGAAAAACGTGTACGCGACATAGTGTTATCTCCATACACTTGTTGACGCATTTCAAGTGCTTGTGACAGAGTTTTCCCCAGCCGGACGAAATCTTCATGTTTATTCGCTTCTCGATGTTCATCGTTCCTTCTTCAGTGCTTCATAGATGATGCACCTGAAAAACAAAAGGTGTAAACAAAAGCATGTGAAAAATGCAATGGTTGCAGAAAGCTAAGATGTGGCACTAGGCTGAAAGTATGGGATAGCTAGTGAGGCTCGAAGTCGCTACTCAGTCGTAAGTTTTCTAGCGAGACAGGCTTGCTAACCAATACACCATGTCGAAGTACCCAAAGATCACAGTTATATTCCCCCAAGATATCATGTTAGATGATAACACAATCTGCTTATCCCTCTTTCATCTACAACCCACACAGCACACCCAGTTCCGTTACTTTTCAGACAGGCCTATATAAAGAAGAGGTGGATTTTTATTATTAATCCAACACATTTTATTAATTAAACGTTTAAGTAATAAAATCCGTTGAATTCATGAACAAAATCTATCACTTTTTTTAGGAATTGCTTTGTTTACGTTAGGATACGAAAGTGAGAAGATATGTTTATTTCGAGAGTCTAAGAAATATTTGCGTTTAAAAACACTATTCAACCTTACTTGATTATCGACGTAGTTCGTGGCCGAGACGTCTAATTCACGACTGTTTACCCTTCCAAGCCGGGCACAGGTACGAATCCCGCCGGAAAGCGCCTTTTTCTTTTCTTTTTTACTATTTCTCAAATATTCTGGCCCGGAGACAAAAATAAATGAATATACTTTTTAATAAATAAACGGTACGTCTACTCAAATATGGGCATCCACTAAAAGTAAAATTTAAATATATTAGTAGATTTCTTCAAGTTTCTGCAAAATCCACTGGCAAATCTTCTCTCTTTACGGTAAGTATGTTCCTGATAACTATCTGAACTGGCCAATATGAACAGCAACGAAGCAGTAGGACCAATTGAAACTGGAATAGAGATAATATCAGAAGAGTTCGAGTTCAACAACATTACGGAAATAATAAATGAAATATACAACAGTGGTGATATACCGGAAGCACTTAATAGATGCTGCCGTTGTACATACTAGCAAAAGTCATTGTGAGGCGAAATGGCTGGAAATCGGATACAGATACGACACTTGGTTAAATTTGTTTAGCGGCATATCAACACCTCTATGGGTTATTTAATGCCGAAATCTAAATATTTTGAATACAACTTTATGACTTCAACTAGATATATTTTGGACCCAATTGTATACTGATATTAACTCTTCATGCGTCATTTAATGCCGAAATTTAATTTTCTTGGGAGCTTTGAAGTAAGAGAAATATGTGTTATTCTGCTTTCACAATTGAATACATGGTAGATGATACGCAGCTTTAGTTCATATACACATTTGTACGGACATGATTACGGTGATGTGTGCTGTAAATTGTAGTTTTGTTGACGTTATATTTTGGATTGCAATTTAATTTCTTTAAGAAGTTGTGGGATATTATAAGGATTAATGTCACGAAAGAGTTCTTTCATTTTGGTTGTTTGATCGATTGATTCTATTTGGCGGCATATCAACACCACTATGGGTTATTTAATGCTAAAATCTAAATAATTTGTACATAATTTTATAATTTCGGTGTTTTTTCGATATATATATTTTGTATCTCATAAAATGTATTGTTCGTCATTTTGCTATAAAATGTATTGTTAGTAATACTATAAGTAGGTTTTGTTGGTAATTTTTTATATAAAAATGTATTGCTTGTATTTTTGCTATAAAAATGTATTTTTATCCTTTCATAGTATTTTATTTTTGTTCTGGGATCCACTATTTGCCTATAGTTGGTACTCTAACAGGCGCTACTACCCCTAGAAACAACAGCAATTAAGAAGTTGTTCTACGCTCCTCAAGTCTCCAATCTTCCGATCAGAGACCTGATTTATCGTCATGCACACTGATTCTTGGCAGATAAACTTAACGGTTACACATAGAAGAAAGAAGCATAATAACAAAAAAGATACTTCATCCCAAACAACTTCTGGTGAGAGAATACATTGAGGTGAATTTTTAAATAGAAATTATGAGATTTCAGTAATCCGTCACTGAAGCCGGAACTTCTGACCAGCTAGAGTCGTCCATTAAGAAAACATTGGCCCTGCTAATACTTAGACAACTAGTAGTATAGTAAGCAGGTCATTTTCTGCGCGTGGAAATAATGGATTTGAATTTATGATTGTTGCAGACAAACCGGATACAAACGTTGAGGTGAAACGGAAAACGACGACATTTCTCATGATGTTGATATTTTGTGTGTAGGACACAAAACAATTACGGCATTCCTGTTTAAACCTATTTAACAACCCATGTTTTCTGTAGTGTCTGTCCCACAGTCTGGCTCATAAAATATCCATTTGGTGCATACGTCAGTCCGTGCACCAAATATGAGATGATAATCGCTCTGGGCTAAGAATTGAATACATTTAGTGTGACTGCAGACATTGCTTTATTGTGGTGAACTTTATTCTATCGTGATTCTTATGTTCTTAGCAAGACATAAAAAAGTCTTCTATTGTGGACAACATTTATATATTTTGGTAATTATTAGTCTTAATAGTAGCAGTTTTTTGGGGGTGGGGGTGATTGAAACCCAAGTCTCGCCATACTAATTGTATATGCTAATATCGACCTGAAGAAACGATCCCAGTGTGAGGCGCCATTGAAAAGTGGCTGAAAATCAACATTATAAGGGTGGAACGTAGATGCCTATCTAGTAGCACGCTACATTCATGTAGTCGGTGCATGAGGGAAGATAGATCATCAGAACAGTTGCCAGGAAAATATTTATAGAAAAGATATAGGGAAGCCACAGAACGTCTATGAGAAAGTGACTGAAGCCTAGATGTCAAGTCAGGAGCGATTACATTGCAGATTCTCTTTGGATTTTGTCGAAAATCTCGTGATGGACAGCAGGGGCACCACACCATATATGGCAACAATATTCAATGCATGGATGAATGGTAGATTTGTAGACGTGTAAGAAAAACCTTCTGTGAACCGACTTTCCTTTCAGAAGATACAACAATTGATTCAATGTAGTTGTTACGCCTCAAATCATTGGAAAACGTGAGACCAAGAAGGCAGAGTGAGACACTCTCACGGAGTCGAGCACCAACTGTGCTGATGTGGGGCAGGGAAGATTCTCTCTGACGGTTAAATGGGAGCAGTTAAGTTTTGGAGTTTACAAGCCATTTACTGCTCCAGTTAACCACTGATTGGAGATCCTTTTCAATAGTAGTATCCAGGTTAACTTTGTAAGCGCTGTCGTATTTATTATTGGGAAAGGAGTAAAGCATAGATGCCAACTTAAGATCTGATGTCATTAGCGAGATCATTGATGAAGATCAGAAACAGTGTAAAACCCAGGAGGAGCCTTGGGGAACTCCTGCGTTCGTATGGAAGGAATTGGAGGAGAACCCGTTCAGAACAACCTTCATTTCACTATTTGATAGGAATGATTGGATTAAAACAAATAATCGTCCTGTAATATCGAAACCCTGAAGCTTACGTAGAATACCAGCATGTCAAATTCTGTCAAACGCCTTTGAGATATTAATTGTTTAGAATTGTTAATCAGTGAACCGAGTTCCAATTACGGTTGGATTAGTTATATGCACTTACGCGCAAATTCCCTTGAGAAAGGTATGAATCCCCCCTCTTCTCCCCCAGCTATGGGTTAATTAGTAAAACTTGTATCGCTAAAATCATTATTATATCCAAAAATAAAATTGCGCAAAAATATTTAGATTTTGGCATTAATTAAACCATAAAGATGTAGATATGCTGCTAAATAAAAACAAACAAAATTAATAAAAATTTCAGTCCTTTTTGAAAACTTAAGTAAATTGTATATAATAATAGTGCGAATTTTTCTGCATGTTTCTTTGTTTCTCGGTCCCTAACTTCTGCCACGCCAACGAAAGCAGATATATGAAATTAACAATTGAATTTTGCCCTTTAATCTTCGTCATATATATTAATGGACAGTCGGAGTTCTGAGTGTCGCTTTGTTTCGCTGTCCTTAAATTTTTCACGTTCAAGCAAACAAAATTAACAAATGAATTCTACCCTTTTATCCGGATCATCATATATAATAAACAGTGTGACTTTTTCTGGATTGTTCTTTTGTCTCTGTCCTTAACTTCCTATCACGCCAAAGCAAACAAAGACAAAGTAAATCTTGTAGTGATTCGAACGTCCAACCTGGAGGTTAGCATGACAATATCCATTACTCCAATATTCTACTAATTACGCATCACGCTTAATTTAATATTTGGATGCTAAATAAGACGAGATATTTATTTAATATACATATCCACGGTTGGTGATACTTTGATCGGAGGCTGGGAGAGAACAGGTTCTCTGATTACGCAGATTTGCGTAACACGTAATGATTTTGTTTAATCATTTCACCCCAAGTAAGGCAATAAAGTCACTATTCTGATAGAATAAGAGGAAAATCATTATTAATGAGAGAGGATAATAAAAGAACAGGAATTAAGAAGACAGAAGATAGCGATTGACATTGTATTTAAATTTCTGCAAATCAAACTGAAAAACAAGAAGCCGGAGGTGATTTCCACAAGTGAAAAGTGCGAGAGAAGAAACTATTAACATAAGACCTACGATTGCATTTAGCCATTTTGACTGTAATGTGATGAGACTTTGCCGCCAATGTCGTACTGCGCTTAAATCCATAAAATCTTGATATCATAGAGGAAAGTTCATCAGGACAACTATCATGAAACTATTTATATGAAAGGCACAGGGAAAATACGTCACAGCGGTAGAGAAGTGACTGAAGCCAGATCAGAGCATGCCAGATCAGGATCAATAACATTGCAGATTCTTATATGTATTTTATCAAGAATCTCTAAATACATAGCAGAAACCCCAGAGTAGATGTCCTTAAATTCTTAATGATGAATTAGGTTAAAAAAAAAAATAAACTGGAATTCCGGATCGTAGTTTTCTCCACATGTGCAAGGGAAGCAGAATCTTATTTCATTATACAGCTCCTTAACAACCGGATTCGATTTTAACGTCTTGGTCGCTAAATGAGAAGTTTTACCTGACTGCTATTTCAGGATTACTACGCGTGTAATGGGTTTGTCCCAACCAGCTTAAAATATCTTCAATGTCACTTTTGCACCATTTGTGATATTTCTAATTTATTTCCAAACACTTATACATTACAGTAGTGTACTGAAGCGTAAACGTAATAAACAAGTTACCAAATCAGCTCAATATTCTGTATGTTACTTCGCTTTGCATACTGCAAATACAGTACAAGTAAACTACTGTTCAGTTTCCACTTTATTCCTTATATTCATTTGGATGTGTGCTGCCGTATTTCCACGATCAAAGTTTTCGTACAACGTTCAATACCGACTTGTTGTTTTTTAATGAGATTTTATAAATAGCCGTAAGTCTGGGAATCTCTATATAGGACAGTCGTTATGAGAGAAGTTGCTGTATTATTTAGACAATATAATTATTCTAAATTAGATTCCACTTTTTCAAGCATTTCACCCCAAGTAAGGCAGTAATGCCACTAAGACGTGAGGGGGTTACTGGGGGTGAAAGAAAATGAGAAAACTTTAGGAGAAGCAGCCGGAAACCGGATCCTAAACAAAAGATAAACGTCTATTCCTGTTAAAAATACTGGGGAGGAATGTGAACCGGACGATAGGTGAACCTATTTTTTCTTTCTTTTTTTTTAATCATTTCGCCACAAGCAAGGTGATAATGCCGCTAAGACTAGGGGCGACTGGAAATGAAAGGGAAGGAAAAGATTTTAGAAGGAAACAGAAACACAATCTTAAACAGGAAAAAAGGGACAAATCTCTACTCCTGTTCAAATGACCGGAGAGAAGTGTGGACCGGACGATAGGCGAACCTCTCTACGGCTTTTAATGGTGGGAAAATAAATAAATGGTAAAAAGACGGATGCATTAGATGTATAGAGCTGAATTCGACCTTAGGAGAAGCCGGAAACCCAAACCACTACTCCTGTTCAAAATACCTAAGAAGAGTGCGAACCGAACAATAGGTAACCCTATCTACTCATAAGCAATGAATATCTGAAAAGTAAGTTATGAACATTACTTTAAGGCAACATAATTTGCCGGTGCTACTTTTCCTGTCGGTGTACGAGCGCACCTTGATGTGGTGGTCGTCAAACGACTGGAATCACCTTTGAACTTCTGCAAAAATAGCGTTATGCGGAATCGTTACCCAGATAAATATCGTTTAAGGAGCCTACACCGATAATAAATTGAAATTCCATTACCTAGAAACATTCAAGGACATCGGCCCCCCCAACCCCATAGTTCAAATCCAACAGTAAATGAAGGAACTGATAGAAACTTTGTTCTTGAATACAAACGTTGTGCTAATCGTGGACGTCATTGTCGCTCGGACAGAGAGTAAATGCGGTCAGATACTGTGAAACACTGGGCCGACTGAGCGAAACTGTTCTTCAAAAAGTGCCAGTTGATCCAAAAGAACTAGAAATCACGGGATCAAAACCAATGCACCAGACTCAGTTTTAAGCCAATTAAATACACACAACACAATGAAGAGTTATAGTTATTTAAATTATTTACATGTGGACTATTATCCACATCTTTGTTGCTATAGTCACAGCGTTTCGGCCGTTGTGCTCTCCGATATTCATCAGGTGCTTCTTGATCCGGGTTCTTTTCACAGAATTTCGAACTGAACCCTCTTATTTAGTCTTCGGGAGTATATTGTTCTTGCTCCACTGACCATGTCTACGTGAGATAACTCGTCCAGTTTTTATTTAATATCAATTGTCAGCGAAATGTGAACAATTTACTTCAAAATTTACTAAAAAACGTAAGCAATTAATTTTACATATAGATAGATAGATAGATAGATAGATAGATAGATAGATAGATATGTACGTATGTATGTATGTGTGTATGCATGTATGTATGTATGCATTCGTATGTTATCTCCCTAAGTTAAGACCAAAGAATACTATGTGTGCTCTTGTGTCCGACTAAGCAAGGTTTAATTCCTACACACGTTATCATTTTCTTTCTTTTATTCATTTAATCTCCCCCTTCTTTTTCTCATACTTTTTCTTTCACCTCTCTCCCCTCTACGACTCCCTCAACCCCTCTCTATTTCTCTCCTCTCTTTCTCTATACGCTTTCTCACTCTTCCCTATTTTCTCATTTTTCTCAACCACACCCAAAATCTTTTTATTTTTTTTTTCTGTTTTCTGCCTTTGACGATCCTTCACCACTGCTTTTGTCCAGATGCGCATGCGCACATTTCTAACTTTTGGGACCCTTCTGTCGCTAAAACAAGCTAATTATGAATAATGCGGCACTAAGCACCGTTGTGACAATCTGGCTCACCGACCAGAGATTTCGCTGAATTTTTACAGGGGTGGGAAATAATTGGCGATGATAAACCAAAATATTTCTGTAAAAATTTGCAGATTCTCACTCTCTCTCTCTCTCTCTCTCTCTCTCTCTCCCTCCCCCACACACTCTCTCTCTCTCTCTCTCTCTCTCTCCCTCCCCCACACACTCTCTCTCTCTCTCCCTCCCCCCTCTCTCTCTGCTACGTCTTTATCTCTTTCTCTTTCTCTCCTTTTTCTCTTTCTCTGTCTTTTCTCTCCCTTCTCTTTCCTTTTTATTTCCTTCCTTTCTCGTTACTGATATCTCCATTATTAATGCATCACTCATTTGCTTGTCGTTCTCAAATATTTCTTCTTTCTTTTTATTACTTTATTATTATTTTTATTTTCTTATTCGTTTTTTTTAATTTTCTTTATTTCTTCTTAAATTTGTCTTCAAAATTTTCTGCAGACACTCTCCTCTCTCTTTCTCTCCACTCATTTTCTTTCTCTCTTCACTTTCTCGCTTTTCGTTTTTGTCTTTTTCTCTCTCACCCGATTACTTAATGTCAATCTGTTTCATTGCATCACTCACAATTTTTCCTCTTTATTTTTTATTTATCTCTCTGTCTCTCTCCATATATATATATATATATATATATATATGTGTGTGTGTGTGTGTGTGTGTGTGTGTGTGTGTGTGTGTGTGTGTGTGTGTGCAAGAAGTGTTTTATTTTACAAACACGATACATAGATAAACAATGCATATATTCAGTTAAAATCAAAATAAAATTCATCCTTGATAATGTCTAAAAGTATAGCCGAAAGTGCTTGGAAAACATTAGGACAATTTTTATATAATTTATGTCATGAAAAGAAGAGAATTATATGTACACATTAGAAATTATATAAAAAAAAACTCAACCACAACGCCTTGTCAGTCGTTTTCAACAAAATTTATATAAAAGACGGAAGAATTATTATAGGCAAGAAATCATTGTAATTACAGTAGTCAATATTCAAGTACAGAACATTAATAATTATAATAATCTTTTTCCAATGTCTTTCTTTTTTAATTCCAATCGTGTCTTAGCAACCCATATAGGAGAAGGAAAACTTAGAACAACAATCCGCAACTCAAGGTGTTAATCGTTCCGGGTTGTGAAAGCCTGCTGCGTTATGAGGTCGCGAACGATACCCTACAATGTTCGGAACCCTGTCATCAAACGACCATTACCCAATTGCTCCCAAATATCGTGACTATAAAGTGTAAAAATTTGCAGATTTTCTTTCTTTCTCTCTCTCTCTCTCTCTCTCTCTCTCTCTCTCTCTCTCTCTCTAATAATTATATGTGTGTGTGCGCGCGCGTGCCCGTGTGTGTGTGTGTGTGTGGAAAATGTTAAGGCATAATTTGGAAAGTTCTCTTTACTTCACGTGTTTCACCAATAATCTGGAAAAATAAGGAAAAAAAATTTTAATTTGAAAAAAATGTTTATCAAAACGAAATGTATATGTTTAGCGTCTGAGTGTTTAATTATTAAATTTAATTTTATCATTATCGAAATTGGATTTTAACTAATTTTCATTCGTATTTTGCGGTCTAAATATCGCACATTGTTTCCGTATTAATTTAGCTGAAAATAGGGACACATTGAAATAACCATGTTGGTTTAATTGAAACGGCAATGAAAATGGTAATATAAGCAGTTTCCCTACAAGAAAACATTTGCTATACACCCACATTTCCTCCGTATTCCATCAGTGAGAATTAAGTTCCACTCGAGCAGCTTCTTCCCACGAACCACTGCCTTATGGAATCGACTCCCAACTGGATTACAATCTTAACCTGTTCAAGGCTAGGGGTAGGCGTTACCTTCCTTACTTTACCACTCCTTTATGCACAAATGGCCTCCTAACTTAATCCTCTACCTCGAGTGGCCCCTGGGCCTTGTAAAGGTTGAACCTTACTGTAATAAAATAAAATTGCCATTCATTGACCGAGCAGCCAGTACTACTTTCGGTTGAAATTTATTAAATAGTTTTTTCAAGTCGAGTAGCTGTTATCGCTCTTTCCAGTATTGACGGGTGGGGTATTCCTTCCTTCCTTCCTTCCTTCTTTCCTTCCTTCCTTGAAGTGCTGTGAAATGTCAACCTCTTAATTATATAATTATTTTTCTTCCAGTTATATGTGCTATCCATTTTAGTTGTTACTGCTGTTGGCAGTCCTCAAGTAATGTGGTTTCTGTTATTTGGAACAGTTCTATTCTATATCACAAGTCTACAATGTTCAAAGAAGGATGTTCTTCGCCATGACCCTCAGGTTTCACTCACTCAAAATCATTGATCTTAGAAAACGATTGTATACAGCTGACAGTTTAGATATTTCTGAACGTATTTGACGCCACGCATGACATCCATATGAAAGTCTCGATCAGATGAAGCTATGTAAGTACATGACTCGAATTTTAAGGTTAATGTCTATGTTTTGTTGCAATTTGCCGTGTTGAGCGAAACTACCTCTAGCGCAGCCTATCCTATGGTCAATTTCCTTTTCTCCTAGACTAAATTTGTTATAACTGATCTTTAAATTGATGTATTTGAAGTGTTTAGTATTTACTCATTCCACATCCTGAATGTTTATAATGGATTCAGAGTATGTCTTCATTGTTTTCATTCTAATTCCAGATCATTGTTTCTGCTTTGGAAAGGTTTATTTTGAGTCTTATTTCTTAGAGGAACTTATTATATTCATTGCATCTTCGTCCGAATTAATTATATTTTTTTAAGCAATTCACCCCAAGCAAGGCAGGAGTGTCACTAGCACGTAAAGGGTTAGAGAGGATTGCGAACAAGAGTAAAGAGGAGTGTCTGAGGAAATGATACAGAGAAGGACGGGGAACAAGATCAAAGTATCAGATGTCGATTGACATTACACTTGAATATTTGAATAATACAGTTATCAGGGAAGCAAGCAAGAGGAAGGGAGTTCCACATACGGGAAGTGTGAACGAAGAAGCTGTTTGAGTAGAAGAGACGGTTACATTTAGCCGTTTTGTCAGTAAAAGGGTGGGACCGAGATACCAGCCGGGTAGCTCGCTTAAATTCAGGCAGTCTGGGAACCAGCGAAAGCAGCTCGACGAAACAGTTGTCGTGAAAATACAGTCGGAGATTCTAACCACTAGGCTATCGACGGACGGCAGGGAGAAACGCGAATTTTCGCGTATTTATTTTTTTATAAACATATCGAAAATCATAGATAATTTACCTCACCTGTGGAGTAAAATTGGTTTGTGATCATTTTTACTACACATACAGAACCTTTTCTTTTTCAATTCCCCAATAAATATTATATCCAAAGAATAACATATAACAAACCTGCCATTACAAAGCAAGGAAAATAACTTAAAAACATTTATAAGCTGACTTGAAAATTTACTGAACTTAAAACAAATTTGTTTAATCTCAATATATCACTCAGTGTTCACTGACTCGGTCACATCCTGTGACGACCTGGTGACCACCCTACCAAAGTCACTTACCAGTTCGACCCGCCATCTACAAATTGGTGACCAAAACCTCCGGCAGAATAATTTGGCGCTGGACGATGGTCCGAAGCTCTGCCAAACCGTGATAGCTGGCGGGACAAGGTGACTTTTGTAGGCTCAACAGCATCAAAGCATGAGATTTAGCAGTAGTAGCGGTAATCTCAATAAAAAAAATACCACAAATTCAAAAGCCGTACAAATAAAAATCAATGCAAAAAAAAGTAAACTTTACATCAACCACAGAGACAGAATATAAACAATCCCGAAAGACAAAATCCCTCTTTTGTTCCCCTTCATGACAATACGATATGCACATTTATACATCTAGCAGCTGCAACGTGTCCATAAAATTTAGTCGAAAGCCACCCTGGCCTCACCAATATAAAAAAAATGTTGTTACCCTTTATGACAACACGATATGCACATTTATGCATCTAGCAGCTGCAACATGTCCATAAAATTTAGTCGAAAGCCACCCTGGCCTCACCAATATAAAAAATGTTGTTCCCCTTCATGACAACACGATATGCACATCTATGCATCCAGCAACTGCAATGTGTCCCGGGGCTAAAACATCAAAAGCACTTTAACACCAACAATATATTTTTGTGCCACTGAAACTTTGTTGATCATAATTTTGATATGAAAGTGCTGTTTTAATAAGAAGAGATAATGTTAGATTGAGTCATAAATAATTTCCGTTTTGGGGAATCAATTGCACTGATAAATGTATCATTCTAGCTAATAATTATAAGAGGAGTTAATAAACTTCGTGTACACCAATATACAATGGCAATGGCAGCGCAGACAGTGAATTAAAGGATAAATATTGTTCTCCATAACAAAGTCGGTCACATCGAGCAAAAATAACTCTGGAAAAAACATTGCACATTCGTTGGTCTGTTCTACCCAGCCTAGATATTCGCCTCACCTTGCACAAACCAATTATTACCTTCTTCCATTGCCGAAAAACTTTTGTGGGGCAAACTTTCTCAAACGAAAACCAAATTCAAGAGTTCGTCGAATACTTTTTCATGTCAAAACCTGAGGAAATTTACTCAAAAAGTATCAAAGAGTTGCCTGGTTAATGGTAAAGCGTCTTTGTAACTAATGGTGAATATATAATTGAATAACATAAAATTTTACTTTTTTTAAGAATGAACTTGAGAAACAAAAATTGAAATTATTTTTTCTTCTTCAGTGCGTAGGCGATCATGGCTCTCCACAATTTCCTGTCCCTTGTAGATCTTAATAAATTTTGTGTTTCGGATATTTCTCCCAAACCCTTTCCCTCCACAAGTATGTTATGCGTTGTTTGCCTGTGTCTTTCTTGCTTTCAATCTGTCTTGTTAATATCAGATTGTCCACGCCCTCTTTCCTCATTATTATTAAAAACATCAACTGTCCCTTCCTGATGGTACTTATAAGTTTCCATTTTTCTAAAATTTCGTCGTTGCTAACATGTTCGGGCAATGTTTACTCAGCATCCTTCTGTAGAACCACATCTAATAATTCATTCAGACGAAAATATATTGAAAGTGTTAATTTATGGGTCCCTTCAGATTTATAACCGACGTAGCTACTTCAATATATTAGTATTTCTTACTAAATTAAAACTGAAATAATGCGGGGTATTTAAAACACTGTAGGGATTACTCCATCTTGTCTGCCAAGACACCTGCTAGGTGGTGTTCTATTCAGGACTTTAAAAGAAATGGACATGGACCCTCTTCCCCCGAGACAACAACGGGACTTCTCTCCGCCGGAGGAAGATTTCTTTCTTCCGGCAAGTCAACTATTTAATTTCAAACAAGCCACGTGGGCATACATTCACACGCGTGCGCACCCATACTACGGCTACGTATGAAAATGTTTTATTTGTTTGAGCTATGTGTATCCATGTGAATATAATTTTCTGATTCTCTTCTTTTGTAAGCTATGTTGTACTGTAAAAACAGAAATGAAAGTGTTGGAATTCATTTATTCTTAGAGTTTTCATCTTCATCAGCAACAATCGTAACTGCCGCCACCAGAGATTGCAGCGGAAGGAGTTATGTTACAACATAAAATATAAATGAGTTAAAGTAAAATTCGTATAAAGGTAGTTATTTTTTTTTAATTAAAACGTTTAGATGCTTACCGCAAATGACTTTTAGTTTCGGTACACTCTTTTTTTCGTTTTTCGTTGGTTTTATTGTTTTTGTCGTTTTTTTAATTTATTTTTATTTTTTCTGTCGTCATCTTATTGTCAATTTAAATGTTCTCCAAATTGTCTTGTATATTTTCCATTCAGTCAGATTTCATCCGATAAAAAAAAATCACGTTGACGTGACAACGCACAACCTCCGAAGTCATTCCAAAGATCTACACTATCGCAACAACTTTGAATGACATATAATTTCCTTCTTTTTTTACATTTTTTTTCTTTTTCTTTTTTTTTTTTTTTTTTTTGATAATGGCTGATACTAGTGGAAAGGTCGAATCTTTAATAAGAGCCAACACAAATTGTGGACAGTTCATTTATACTTTCGAAACTAGCATACGGAAACGAATCCGCCAATAAGAAAAACTTATTAGGAAATATAGTAGACATAATTTGTCTTTAACAAAACTTGTTCGAATTTAACATTTGCTGTCGAGATACACCCAACAGATGTGTGGAATGGGGGGGGGGTCTTTCTACCAAACTTCTTTTTTTTTTCTTTTTTTTTTTTTCTTTCGACTCTTTTCATCTTTTTTTGTCAGCCTTCTGTCCGTCTGGTGGTTTGGCTGACTGGCTGTCCCCTCTCTCTCTCTCCCCTTCTCTCTCTCTATCTCTCTCCCCCTCTCTTACAGACACTTCTCTATTTTATTTCTCTCGGCTTTCTTGCCTCAACTCTTTTTCTCGACCATTACATTTTCTCTCTTTCCTTCTGACTCTCTCTATTTGTGATAGAAACTTTTCCTATTCAATTTTCTCTCGGCTTTCCGACCTCATCTCTTCCCTTTCAACTTTCCACTCTCTCTCTCGCCCCCTCTCTCTCTCTCTCTCTCTCTCTCTGATTCTATCTTTCTCTCTCTCTCTTTGATAGACACTTTTTCCTTATGTTTCTTTTCCTCACGGCCTGCCCTCCTCATTACTTTTTCTTGAATTTTTATTGCTCTCTCTCTCTCTCTCTCTCTCTCTCTCTCTCTCTCTCTCTGATTTTCACTTTCTTTATCTCTTTGATAGATTTTTTTTTTCTTTCTATTTAATTCTATCTCGGCGGGTTCTCTTCATCTCTCTTTTTTTCTTAACTTTTTCTTGCACCTCTCTCACACTCACTCACTCACTCACTCACTCTGTTCTTCCATCGCTATTCCACCTCACATTATTGTCTCTTTTTTACTCTAGCCTTTACTTCTCTCAAAATACAAATTGCCAGATGTTTCTTTTTCTTTTGATTCCCTGTTCGAAAAAAACGAGAACTACTGTTAACCATAAAGCAGCAAATTGTGTTGTTTTTTGACGACAGAAAATCGTTAACTACTGGATAAGCTGTTTGGATTACATATAATGTGTCATCCATCAAACTGACATTATTATAAAATAGTATAAAGTAATACACAATGACGGCTTTTAAATAACAAACTATACCTTTCATAAATTCATATGAAACTAAATTTTGTCTATGTCCACCCCTCATTACATTAGTAATTAAAACGGGCCAGAATGTACCGCTAGTGTTACTGTTATGGTAATTTTCTAAGAGTAGTTTAGACGTGGCACAAGTCCGAAAGTATAGAGTGGGATTCACACTCACTATTTAGTCGTAATTGATATAGCGAGGCAAGCTTGCTAACCATTATACGACGTCGAAGTACCACCATTAGTATAATGAGATTTATTCACAAAACCAAAAGGGAGATTAGGAAAGCTCGTCTTCTTTTGTCTTATAATTAAACTTAGCTAGACATAATTACTTATCCAAAAATACCACAGTATCCCTTACACAAAAACAACACATTCTTAGTACAGCCACCATAATACCTCACAGTCTCTAATGTATTGCTCTGGCTACCTTTTATATATATTACTAAGTAATGGACTTTACAACATAAGCGGTGACATTTAATTTTCATGAAAAATAAATCATATTTTAATAAATATTTCATCTTTGTTATTTATTTTTAATTAAAACTTTAAAAATTCCCATATATAAGCAATGATTATGTTAATAAAGTTTTTTTTTTTTTAATTCGTAGTGTTTATACAGAAAGAATTTATATGTACCTTATCAAAATCTAGTCGTAGGTTAGCCGAAAAATATCAGTGTGTTTACATTTCAAGAAAACGTAAAATAAATGTAATATCAACTTTTAAGAATAACTTTTTATTTTATTTTCTGTTGTGTTGTGTTTTCGTTTGACATTTCACATTACCATAAATTAGTCCGAGTTGAACAGAAAGATTTTTAAAGAATTTTTTAAATTCAAAATAATCTATTTAACTAGATTTTCTTAAAACTACCAAATTATTTAAACAATTTAAAAATAGTAGGTTTATTAAAATAATCTTTAATATTATTATTATTAATACAAATATTAGAAAACTATTCAAATGTTTCGCTTGTGTTCAGCTTACGCTGTGTACTTTTACTAATTGTGAACAATGACGTAAACACAGTTTCAAACATTTGTAAATACTAAGTATAGATAGTTCTTTAAGAAGTTGATTGATTTATTCATTTTCTAAGACTTATCAACCCTTTGCAGTTTATTTAAAGCTACAAAATAACTTTGGATTGTATTTTTTTTTTTTTAGATAATAATGGATTAGTGATACAAGTTTTATTAATTACGTCATACCTTGAGGGAGAAGAAGATGGATTCATACCTTTCCCAAGTGTATTTGATCGTGAATATGACGATCCCAACGAGAATTGTAACTAGTCACTACCATTAACAATTGTGTACCATTATCCATTACACCATCCACACATCCAACCTTACAGCACCTGGTATTTCCAAACGGTCATCCATCTAGGTACTGACCAAGCTTGAAGTTGCTTAACTTTGGTGATTATACAAGAACCGATGTTTAAACGGGATGTGGCCATAAGCCTCTTTAAAAAGTCATGGACCGACTTGAAACTGTATTTATATTCTAAACAGGATTACTCCTTCATTTTTATAAAAAATCAATATTTTTTCGACTCTGACAAATGTCGTGGATAAAGGAAGGTCAAGTAGAGTACGAGTAGACTGGTCAACGTAAGTAGTATCGTGTAACGTAACGATGTGACAATGACACGTGAAGTCAGCTTTATATCATTGAGAAACAACTGTGTTTCAACGGGGAAACTCTTCGGCCTGACCTTTCACTTCAGTTTAAGAAAACAAAACCTCCCCACCCAGTGATACTCGATTGAGGTGTGGGGGGTAATGTTAAAGGGTGATGCTTTTAGAGTCTTGAAATCACCATTGTTCGCTCTTATAAGTCGATGGCCCAGAACAGGACCGGTGCAAGGGTCTCGTGCCCTCACCCCTGATCAGCCCCCACTCAACTACATCTCAATTTTCATAAGGTAATATCCATATAAAATACAAATTTTATTTTAATCTAATTAGGTATAATAATAAATCATATGCAATATAGGTAAACAATTCAACTAAAAAGAATTAGCTACTAAATACAAGTTACAGTCCTGTCGTAGTAGATAATTCCATCTCAAATAAAACAGTAATGTTTCGTAGTAATTTTTGACATCAACTTGAGATTTTTGAAAGTTAAAACGTGGAATAATTTAACACATTCAACATTAAAAAAATAGTGAATTTTATCTCGTATTTTTCGAGACTTGGCATGAGCAAAAAAATTCCCAGATTTGGATGAAAAAAGGCCTCAGAATCACGTCAAAATCTCCAACAAATTTTCCTCCTTTAATAGTCAATTGTGCTTAGTTTAATTTGTTTACGTATATAAATATAAGTAGAAAAAACGCAAATATTGATAAGATAGCAAGGGTCACAAAGCACTTGCTCGGAACCCCCAATTAGGCCAGGGGGCTCATGTGTTGCACGCGCCGGCCCTGGTCCAGAGGTTACCTCATCTGACTTGAGTAACTTTCATCATCTTACAAGTACTATCCTCACGAATGTCTAATCTTCTGGGAGATGAGAGTTTTTCGCTAGACAACATCTATACAGATGACTAAAGAGCTAAAGTTTACCACCTACAGAGGAGACACGAGGTTAATTCCACCGAGAGTGAAACCAGATATTAAAACTAAGAGACTAAATGTCCCAAAAAATTCACTCGCTGATGTCCCCATTGAGTAACCCAAAAAATGATTTGACTCAAAGAGATGTGAGTAAAGAGACTCAGTAAAATATGAGAATGAAGTGCGATTTGACTGGAATATATTCAAAAATTAATACAAAAAATTCTACATTGCCAAAAGTCATAGCAAAGCAATTTCCGAATGCATTAGCAAGTTGGATGTAATGGATAATAGCTAGCAATGAGAAATCAAAGAGCCGATTTCGAATTTCAGAATGGTTCATTACATTCACTTACGTGCGAATACCCTCGGGAAAGGTATGAATCCTTGGGTGGGGGAGATGGATTGATACATTTCCCATGTCTTAGATAATATAAACAATCACAAAGAGAACTGATCTTTGGCTGGAAAAATGACTTCGGATATTTGAGAAGGCGAAAGAGGATTTTATAAAGTTCATCTTATGAATCTAGCCAGTATACATAGGTAGGTACTCCAACTTTATCCTCTCTTAATGTAATAAAATAAAATCCGCATAAAAACCTAATATCATATCCATCTGCAGAAATGCAAAGAATAACGGCTATGGATTCAAAACAAAATCAACGAAACACAACACAAGATATTTCAACAAAAATATCTCGTAGATGGCACATGAAACCCCTCCTCTAGATCAAAAGGAAATAAGTCTAAATATCATTTTAATTTGTTTTTATACTTTTTTTTATCAGATAGTGATATATAAATTTTTATATATCAAGAACTACAGGGTGTTTCAAAAAGAATACGCCAAAATCATTACGCTGTTTTTTCAGGTCTATAGCATTGTAGTGGACTGAATCAGTGGTTATTTGATAGAGTAGTTATCAAAGTTTGATTGGGTGTCAGTTTCACCGCTTCTGGTGCAGCTGAATTGTGGGAAGATCAATCAAAATGGCGACTCCTCAGCAGAAGGCATTATGCGTGCTTGAGTTCGCGAAACCAAATGCCATTGTCACGGTGCAGCGTGCTTTCAGAACAGAATTCGGCATTGATCCGCCTCATCGTGAGAGCATTCGACGGTGGGTTAAACAGTTTAAAGAGAGTGGGTGCCTGTGCAAAGGAAAGAGTCCTGGAAGACCACATGTTACAGAGGAGCAAGTGGAGAGGATTCATGATGCATTTGAGAGTAGCCCACGTAAGTCCGTACGTCGAGCAAGTCTTCAGCTTGCCATCCCTCATACCTCTGTCTGGCATGTGTTAAAGAGACGATTACACATGAAACCATACAAACTAAGCCTCGTCCAAGCACTTACTAATTATGACAACGTGATGCGGAGGACATTCTGTGAGTCAATGCTGGAGATGGAGGAAGGTGATGAAACTCTCTTTTCACGTTTAGTTTTTAGTGACGAAGCGAATTTCCATTTGAGAGGCACAGTCAATCGTCACAATGTGTGCATGTGGGGAACAGAGCACCCAAACCTGGCTATTCACTTTACTGCAAGCAGATTCGAATGACTTCATTTTTCAGCAAGATGGAGCACCACCCCATTGGTATCTCGGGGTTAGTACTTATCTGAATGAAAACGTGCCTCAGCAATGGATTGGGAGGAGAGGTGCTAAAGATCTTAGATCCCTGGACCTCACTGTGTGTGACTTTTTCTTGTGGGGGGTATGTTAAAGACCAAGTTTATGTTCCAGCACTTTCAGCAAGTATCGATGACTTGAAAGATCGAATAACAGCTGTAAACAACATGGTGGACCGTGACATGCTGAGGCGCGTTTGGGAGGAATTCTCATATCGGTTTGATGTTGTCCGCGCTGCCGGTGGTGGCCACATTGAGCACTTATAAAACATGAAATGAAACTTGAATGTATATACAACACATGTGTTCATGCTAGAGGTTTATCATTTTTTTCGTTTTTGACACATCACGTGATGATTTTGGCGTATTCTTTTTGAAACACCCTGTATTTTGGGGGAAAGATGTATGACAGACTGGAAAAGGTTTTCGTTTGACGGGTTTCGACCTTTATGAATTCGTCGGACTAAGTTTGTTTACGTTGATGCGATTACACATGCGCGCGACCGACAGACGCTAGGAATTTTTCTTTGATTGATATATATATATATATATATATATATATATATATATATATTATGAAACTGATAATGTGGATGTACGTGAGAGAATCATGGAAGATTGTAGTTTAAAGACAGTAAAATCGACCTTGCTAACCGAACGCTCCTCTGTGGCCGAAACGGTAAAGGCACGTCAGGCTATATCACGGTTCCGTATAGGATACAGTTTTGATTCCTGTCGGAGGACGAACATTTTCTATGAAAATTTCTCGGACATTCAGGCCTATAAATGTTGTTTAATACTGTTGATTATAAACGGAGCATTTACTTAAATATTTGTATCTGTAAAAAGAATGTATAAATATAAAAATGTCTTAAAATCTATGAATATATAATCTAGCCGGTTTTATTTGGATTTTTTTTTTCATCACTTTTGTTAACATCACATTTTTAATAGAAGACCGCTTAGGGTAAAGGGCTATTAAATGATCTTAGTGTAATAGTGTCAAATTAGGAAGTTAAAAGTGAATATAATGAGGATATAAATGATGGATAACGGTTGACTCCACATTTAAAGATATTAAGAGCTTGGTCGCGGGAAGTATCTTCTGGGGAGTTTGTTCCATAAAATAGAAGAGGTCTGAGTGGAACTTCTTCCATGCCAATACAATACGAAGCGAATGAAGATACTTGGACCCTGTGTGTGTGGCATGGTGGGTCCTAGGTGTAAAGGTTTCAACTGGGAAAATGAAGAAATGAAATTCAACTTAATTTGCCATGAAAATAGCGTTAAAGTAGTAAGAGGCTAACAACTTTTCGACTGTGGGAAAGGGCTTGTATAGTTGAAAATACAAACCTGCGTAAGTGCTTTTTAATGAGAATTGGACAGCTTCGGCCCAGATATGGTATATGATAACGATCCACTTTTGATCTGATCTGACTCTTGTAATGATAGAGCATGACAGGAGTTTGGTACTTTCTAGAGTGGTATAAAAAGCAGGCCAATTGGCGATGGATCATATGTATGAATTCCAATTGAGGCCTGGTTTTAAGATTGATTTGTTTTTTACGGCTTATGAACCTACTGCCGATTATTTAAAGCCAGAAAATATTTTTGATTGCATGAATTTATTGGAGTTAATAACGATTTACCGATACAAGAAAAGGTGGATTCATGTTTTTCTCATGTAGTATTTGCGCGTAAGGGAATATAACAAACCCGATTGGAAATAGAAATCGACTCTCCGATTTACAATTCCGAAACTGTATCTACTGACACCACCCGCTCATCCAAGCTTACAGAACCTTGTATTGCCAAATGGTCACCCATATAGGTACTAACCAGACACGACGTTGAACGTACGAAAAAACGTGTTACAACGTCAGATGGTCGTAAGACGACTTGATGCCTGGAGTGAGTTTGATTACCAACAGACGTTCAAGACAACGAGCCTCATTGTGACTGCAACCATTCATCATGACTAAAATTGGATTCTACTAATTAAATTATGATAGAAAATTATACAAAGTGAAAATGTACATGAGATAGGATGATAGCAAAACAGAGTGAGCAAACTATTGCGCAAACAACTTCCTCGTGTATATATATATATATATATATATATATATATATATATATATATATATATATATATATATATATTTATTTAAGCATTTCACCCCAAGCAAGGCGGGAAGCCACTAGGACACAAGGGGTTACAGAAAATTTAGAGCAAGATCAGATAGGAGTGATAGAAGAAAGGATGAGGAGGAGGGTAGTGGATAGATCAAGGCAACTGGAGATGTCGATTGACATTACACTTGAATAGGTGGAGATTATAGCTCACAGGGAAACAGGAAAAGGGAAGGGAGTTCCACAGGCGAGATGTGCCAGACATGAAGCTATTAGAGTAGAAGAGACGGCTACATTTAGGAGTTTCGACAGTGAAGGGGTGAGAGCTGGATGCCAGCCTCGTAAGGCGCTGGAACTCATGACGTCTGGGAACCAGCGAATGCAGCTCCTCGGAGCAATTTCCATGAAAGTATTTGTAGAACAGACAGAGGGAGGCGACGGCGCGTCTGTGAGAAACTGACTGTAGACGAGACGCCAGGACAGGGCCAACTACATATATATATATATATATATATATATATATATATATATATATATATAACACAAAATATGTTAAATGGCCAGAAAAATTTACCGTGCCAAAAAACGGATGTATAAAAACGTGCTCAATAGCAGCAGCTTAGAAAAACTGACATGCAGAGCAAGCTTATAAAATAAAAATGGGTAAAACACCGTATACTGCCCCGCGCATTACCGTAGTTTCGACAGCTAAGGTATCATCAGGTGGCTGGGCTAAGCATCATGATAATAAATGGGTGGAGTGGTTTGAGGAACACTTGTTACCCAGCCACTTAAACTACGGTATTGTGCTGTGTTTTACCACTTTTTATTATTTATATATATATATATATATATATATATATATATATATATATATATATATATATGTGTGTGTGTGTGTGTGTGTGTGTGTGTGTGTGTGTGTGTTGTGGGTGAAATTTGGTAGACGGAACCGTTCGGAATTCGTCGATAGTCGTGTTAGCTCGAAGTCACAAGTCACCGTGACCGAGGGTTTGAGCGTGCTGATCTTGTTCAAAAAGTTAATCACGCAAGATTATGCGTTCTCTCCCAGAAATTCTATGGTCTCCTCAGTATGAGTTGCAGTATAAACCACAATGAACAATGTAATTGGGACTTGCTTGCCGACATGGCAGACGGATGTCCTCGGAAACGAGTAGCCATTCTATATATATATATATATATATATAATGTCATCCACAGACAGACTGTTTCGCTGTATCACAGCTCATCAGTGCGGCTAGACATCCGGTTGCCTCTAGCTAGGATCGAAACCCGACTGAATTGGTATCAGGCGGATATTCTACCACTAAGCTGTCGGCGCACGGTCGGGACGAAGGTGGATTTTTAGCGTATTTTTTGGGAAACACGCCCAGTGACCGACAGTGACTCGATTCGGCTTGCGAAGAGTCTCGCTATATAGCTATAATAGTCACTGTTTACAAACCCATACCTCAGCCCGAGAGTGCTCAACTAGAATTAAATTTAATTCAGGAGCTAATATAATGTCATCCACAGACAGACTGTTTCGCTGTATCACAGCTCATCAGTGCGGCTAGACATCCGGTTGCCTCTAGCTAGGATCGAAACCCGACTGAATTGGTATCAGGCGGATATTCTACCACTAAGCTGTCGGCGCACGGTCGGGACGAAGGTGGATTTTTAGCGTATTTTTTGGGAAACACGCCCAGTGACCGACAGTGACTCGATTCGGCTTGCGAAGAGTCTCGCTATATATATATGTAGTCTTGGGTAGTGACAAGTCCTAGACGCAAGACTAGAGATCCCAGCTTATTCTACTATTTAACCTATAGATGAGGGATGCCGAGATTCAATATTTTTCTCAGAGATGTTAGTACAAAAGTGAACACAACAGACTTTGCCGGAACTCGAATAGAAAATAACTCCAACGCTACCAGCACGTCACACACACATATATATATATATATATATATATATGTACACATACATATATGTATGTGTGTATGTGTGTATGTACATTTCTATATCTATAAAACAGAAAATATCTGTGTGTGTGTTTTGTGTGTATTTTGTGTGTGTGTGTCTGTCTGTCTGTGTGTGTATGCTATTTATGCACGTCTTTATTTCTTGGCCGATTTCAATGAAATTATGCATACATGTTGTAAATCTACCGAGTTAGGTCAAGACCAACTTAAAAAACTTTTAAAATCTGCGACAAACTAGGTCCAAAATCGGCTTTTACCATTTAGCCAATAGTTTCTTCATATGATTCCATCCTAAATTGGCATTCAAACAACCTTTGATGCAAAGATTGTTTGAGAAGGATTATTGAAGCGTTAAAAGAGAAAAATCCTGAAGTAACTCTTATTAACGTCAGCTTCACAGTATAGTTTTATAGCAAACCATTTATAGAAATTTACTGTCCTTTGTTGCGCATCAGATTTTTCAAGCCCATTTTCCTCATTATGTGCCCTAGAAATTTCAATTGTCTTTTACTTATGTTAAGTATAAGTGTCCTTTTCGTTCCCATTTTCACTAAAACTTCAACGTTGCTCACAAGTTTGAACCATGGTATCCTCAGCATACTTCTACAGAACCAAATTTCTGTTGTTTCAAGTCTCTTTTTCATCTGTGAAGAGATTGTCTAGCATTCACTGACATAGATGAAGACAGTATTTTAATTTACCATTAATTGACTTCGTGACATTTATATCCAGTGTCAGACCGGAAGCTGTAATGTTGATGTCCCTGATGTTGATAAATATATTTTCTTCTGTGTCGTGAACCTTCAGGACGTGGGGGATCATAACCCTCCACAACTTACTGCTCTTTGCGGATCATAATAACATTTGTTTTTTGGTTATCTCTCCAAATCCCAGTTTTGCCAATCAGTTACACAAGCTTGTGAGGTATGTTATTTGTTACTCTCCACTGTCTCTCTTGCTATCAATATATCCTGTGTGTGTCAAATTTTCTAAGCTATCCTTCGTCATTTTGTGCCCAAGAAATTTCAACTGTCTCTTTTTTTGTTTCTATGTTATCTAAAACTTCGTCTTTGATCACATGTTAAATCCATGGCATTCTCAGCATCCTTCTGTAGAACCTCATTTCTGTTTCCCTAATTCTATGCTTCATCTGTGAGGAGATTGTCCAGCAATCACTGCCATATAGGAGGATTGATACTGCGTAGTGAGTTCGAACCTCAACGGGGGCAGTCCACTTGCAACCTTGTAATTAAATGTAATAAATATTGAGGAAATCAACGAATGACGTGGCACTGGATGGCTTTTTTTTCGAGTAGAAAGTGTAGATACCAAGAGTCAATGTTCAAACCTAGGTAAAGTAACAAGATTTCGTACGCTGATTTTTAAGGCGTGAAGTCGGAATCTCCGAAGCTGGAATATTGGTGCTACACATTCCTCTTGATTATAATTTTTAAACATTTTGTTGTATGCCGTATTAAACTAAATAAATATCAAGAACACTTTCAGATAGCTAGCTATTAGGTTGGTGCAAAAATAATGTCGTTTTCTCACATAGTAACATATGTGAGAAAACGACATTATTTTTGCACCAACCTAATAGCTAGCTAGATAGATAGCTAGCTAGATAGCTAGCTAGCTAGCTAGTTAGATAGATAGATAGATAGATAGATAGATAGATGGATAGATAGATAGATAGATATGGAGAGAAAGACTGAGATAAATAGAGATATATAGAGCAAGGAGAGAGAGAGAGATTGAAAGAGAGAGAGAGATGAACAGACTAAGATAGCTAGATAGCTAGCAAGATAACTAGATAGCTACCTAGCTAGCTAGCTAGATAGCTAGCTAGCTAGCTAGCTAGATATTTTCTGATAATCTCGGATTTTTAATAAACGGGTAAGTTGAGATAAGCGAATGTTTGGAAATTTGTTTTTTCATAATCTAAGTAGAAGGGCTTGAATTATCTGTCTCGTAATTCTAAATGATTATTTTTTAGAATTAAAATTTCTTCTAGGACGTTTTCATGATAATAAATAAGCGTGTGATTTGGAATAAGAGTAGAGTTTGGATTTTTTTTCGCAAATTAATGAGAGGGGTGAGGAGTGATTATTACATCCCCGAGTGTAATGAAGTGCAAAAGGCCAACTGTACATGTTATAAATCTTCATAACTGGACATTTTTAAATTTTTCAAGACTAAATAAACTAGTTATTAAATAAATAAATATAATATTTAGTTCCCCACCCTCTTTCATCGCCTTCGTTCTGTTTCGTCTTTCTCTTTCTTCACACTCCATATTTTGTATTGGTTCCCATTCAACCACTAACTCCGCTCTTTTGAGTCAATTTTCTTCATCAGTCGACTCGCCCACTCTTTAACATTTTCACATCGCTCTATCGTTTTCAGTAACATTCTAGCCTCTTTCTTTCTTTCTCTCTCTCTCTCTCTCTCCCTCTCTTTCTGCGTGTGTCTCTCTTTCCCACTCTCTCTCAATTCTCTCTAGTCTACCCTTCCCTGTTTCTACCCACCCTCTTTCTCTCTCTCTCTATTTCGTCCTCTCCAAAATTTCAGTAAAGGCCTATCTACTCCAATGACATTTACTAAGGATACTGTAAAGAATGCATTGTGACTACTCACACAGTTAGGGAATGTATCCTTTCGCTCATTATTTGTTTAATGTGTCGGATCCTAGGAGATGTCAGCCGGGAATTTTCATCAACAATGTAAGTCCCAAATTCGATCTATCTATCTGTCTTTGAATCTGTCGCTATCCTATCAGCTTATCAGTCTATCCTTTCAACTATCCATTGATCTAGACGTGACTCTGTCATTTTAACTCTTTTTATCTCGAAAAGTAAATCTCATCATAAAAAAATGTCTCCCTCTATTTACGAAACTGAACGCAGAAGAATGTCAAATGGGAATAACGTTGTGTTACAATTTTTCAAAAGGAGAATGTCCGCATTCGGAAGAAGACAGGATTCGAAATGTGGGATTTTTAGCTGAAGGGGGTTAAACATTGTTTGTCTCTTTCTGAATAAAGGTTCGATTGATCATGTGTTATAATTATCTCATTATGAACATAGATAGATAGATAGATAGATAGATAGATAGATAGATAGATAGATAGATAGATAGATAATAATACGCTCATAACCTGACAGAAAGAAACAAAAATGTAGCAACAGGAAGTAACGAAGTTATTTTCTATTTAATGATCTGTATAAGTACAATTGATCAGCAAAGGTTTTCCATTATTGTGGGATATATGTGTGTGTGTGTGTGTGTGTGTGTGTGTTTGACAAATGGAGGAAAACGTTTCATTGAAACTACATTCGATAACGGGTTCAACACACACACACGTACATATATATATATATATATATATGTGTGTGTGTGACATAACGATATATAATTTTCTTTATATATCAAGAAAAATTGATATAAAATTTTTCTGGCTATAAAATATATAATCATATGACGATTGATGAAAAAAAGTCATTCCTACCCCAAAAATCTAGTGTTTGATTATTTGTCCAAATTTTGGGAAGTTGGCTAGACGGGTAAATTTCAAGTATACCCGCATATATATATATATATATATATATATATATATATATATATAATACCAATTTGAAATTGGTATTAGTAATTCCAAGGAGGACATTAATCCAATGAGAGCTCAATGTAAGTTACAGAGCAATAAATCAAATAAATTAATAAACACCTTTAAAATCCATATCGGTTATAATTTGTTTCATGAATATTCTTATATTCATCTCTTCAGACCAAAAATTTTTTTAAAAAGTTTAAAAATCAGGAAGTCAATTTTTAATTGACCTGATTTTTAAACTTAAAAAATCTACACGTTATTATGATTTTTATTTTTATTTATTTTTTCTCACGTGTATTGAGCACTTTTTAATACTACTGTTCCCTGATCTGATTCACCATTAACCTTGATATATATATATATATATATATATATATATATAATGTGTGTGAGTGTGTATGTGATGTGTGCATGAGTGTGTATATGTCTGTATGCATGTGTATTCTCATGTAAATATATATATATGACTATATACCTATGTAAATATATATATACACGAACACAATTTCTGGATTCACCATCCGTTCTGTATATAGATATAAAAAAGCTCAATAACATATTAAATCGGAGAAAATCACTTCATTACCATATTAAATCGCATTGGACACCTCAACGTGGTTTAATATTTAGCAAACTTGTACTGCTAGATCAATTATGACTGAGTAATGTGTTCGATCCTCACTTGGTTCTCCATACTTTCGACTTTGAGACACACCTAAGCCGGGCTTTGTAAATCGCTGGCCACTACAACATGGTTTAATTGTTATCAAGCTTGTCTTGCTAGATGAATTTCGACTAAACAATGAATTTCCCATACTTTCAGCCTTTTGTCACATTTAAAGTACGATTAGAAAAATACCATATTAAATCGCATTTCTAATTAAATAAAATATGTATAGTCTTTTTCTAAAGATGATATTGAAGCATGAAACTGGCCCTCAACATGCTGTACTGATTCCTGCGACTACACGATCTCTCTCCCATTCACACACATTATATTATATATATATATATATATATATATATATATATATATATATATATATATATTGTCTGTGAGAGAGACTAGCAAGTGGCCTACATGTTTCAGGTATTTCCTAACAGCGTCCGACATCGGCGTTCAGGATTACTAAAACCCTGATTTTCAAAGTGAGCAACTCTTCACATGAAAGATCGTTACCTTTCGCCTATTAGTGAAATAAATTTTGTTTTTATACATTTTTATTATGCCAAGAAGTTTTTTGTGTTTTTGTTTGTTTTTTTGTTTTTTTTCCTTAATATTCATCGAATTTCTTTTGGAGAAAGCATTTTCGAATACTTTTAATTTCGTATTTGTATGTCTTTCACCTTTTGCAATTTATTTTTAATTTATCGCAACTTCCAGATTGTTATTCGACGATCCTTAACAACCGCGCAGATTGAACATAGCAAAGAAAAAAAAACATAATTTGGAGATTTAGTCTTTACGTCCAATCGACGTACACAACTTCCTAGTTTTGGATGACTGGATTTTACTAATTATCAAAATTTGGGGGGCTTATTTAATTTTATTTTTTTTTTAATTCGAGTCTTTTGGCATTTGGTTTTTGAATATGTAAATACTGTTCGTTTCTGTTTGAGTCTCTATGCGTATACTGACTTGGTTCAGACATAGGTAAACATTGGTCGCTTATATTTGAGTTTGTAAACATTTACTTGGCCCAGAAATAAGTAAATATTAGTCTTACTACACACACACACACATATATATATATATATATATATATATATATATATATATATATATATATATATATTCTTGGTTGGAAAATCGTACTGAAACGTGAAACTGACCATGCAGTGTTTATTCCTATGTCCACACAGTCTGTATCTCTTTCTCTTTCTCTCTCTCTCTCTCTCTCTCTCTCTCTATATATATATATATATATATATATATATATATATATATAGAGAGAGAGAGAGAGAGAGAGAGAAATGGTTAATGGTTAGCAAGTCTAGACTGACTGACAATGGCTACTAAGTTACTGAGTAGTGTATTCGTTTCTCACTGAGTGCCCCATGCAAAATTCGATATTGAATAACCCAATAACGTGTTGTAAAACCAACCAACAATCTTTGTCTTTGTTCTGACAGCTTTTCTTACATTTCCTGTCTTGTGAGTATTAAATTCTCCAGGCACACTTCCTTCGTTATTTTCTAAACAATTTAATTTGTCTCTTCCTGATTGTAAGTATTCATCACATCACGACTCTCGTAGGCTCTTGGGGTTATAGAGGCACCACCTACACATAGCAGGCAGGGGGTGCGTCTCGGATCAGATAACTTGACGAAACGCATGTCTCCTCTGTTTTGTATACAGTTTTCCTTCTCTTAGACTTACAGTTAACTCAAAGCAAAACAGTCCAGTCAGTCCTGGTATTTAACCCATAGCCGCGGGGAGCAGAGATAAATTCATAACTTTCTCAAAGTTATTTGTGCGAAAGTGAACGCAACGAATTTAACCGGAATTCAAACTCAGTTTGCCAATTTCTTTTTCCGCCTCAATGATCGTTACGCTACCTGACCAGAACTGACAGCCAAACATATATATTGTTTGTTTCATAACCGCTAATAATTCTTTCCGCCTATGAGCGCAACTACCCATCTATATTTTTTAAGTTCTTTCTATATTTATGAAGCTTGTATATTACCAAATCAAATGATAGGAAACGGGATAGAGGAATAATATTTTAAGTTAAATTATTTGTATTTAGAATATATAACCGTTTGAGTATTTAACTTTTAGACTGTCTATCCTAACATTTAAAATATCTAACTTTTGGAGTATCTATATATCTACATATATGTCTCTAAAATTAGTAGTCATTGAGAATAAATGCTACTTCCACAGAACCGGACACTCATTGCCCCCGTATTTCAAATGTAAGAAGAAAGTTCCAATCAGCTTTTTCTCAAGAACTGCGACGTTCGTAAAAATTATCGGCCAGCCACATCTTGGATATTTACGTCATGCGATAGGGAGCAGGATCCTGTTGGTATAATTACGACAAACTTTTCGATACAGCACTTGACTATACTGCCCAACACCTTAATGTCGGTGGTAGCATTCTCACAGAAGGAAGAAAGTGTGGAGTCTTGACATGACCCCTGTTGTCGAGGATCCCCATCATCATCACAGATGACGTGAACTTGGGGTACATCACCACGGATATTTCCATGGGACCGGCGCAGAGTGACTTTTTCTTTTTGTTTAGCTGGACACTTTCAAGAAATTTGTGATCTCCGGGTCGCTATGGTTTGTGACTTTCGTTTTATTTTCAGTGTCAAACGGGAAGGCTGCCATGTTAATGTTTCCAATAAAGTTGATAAAGAAAATTTCTTTTATGTGTCGTAAATCTTCAGGACGTGGGCGATCATGGCTCTCTACAACTTACTGTTCTTTCTAGTTCTTAGTAAGTTTTGTCTTTTGACTATCTCTCCCAATCCCTGTTTTGACAATTAATTACACAAGCTCATTAGGTAGGTAATTTGTTACTTTCCTTTGTCGCTCTTGCCTTCAATATGACTTGCGAGTATCAATTTTTCTAATCCCTCTTTCCTCATTACGTGCCGAATAAATTTCAACTGTCTCTTTTTGTTTCTATTTTCTCTAAAACTTCGTCGTTGCTCACATTTTCAGTCTATGGCATTCTCAGCATCCTTCTGTAGAACCATTTTTATGTTGCCTTAATTCTATGCTTCATCTGTGAGGAGATTGTCCAGCATTCACTGACATATAAGAGGAATGATATTACATAACAGTTTAGCAATCTTTTCTTTGATTCTAACGAAATTTTCCTCTTTCTTAATACTTTTAGATTTTGGAAGGAACATTTTACTATTCTAATGAACCTTAGGATTTCTGTGTTGAATTTTCCGTTCTCTCTTAAAACATTTCCTAGATATTCAAATTTTTGTACTTGCTTGATTTTGGTGCCTCCAATTCGTAGTTTGCATACTAAAATTTTACGCAATACCATTCCTCCCATATATAAGCGAATGCTGGACAATTTTCTCGCAGATTAAGAAGAGACTTGAGGCAACAGAAATTTTGCTCTACAGAATGATGCTGAGAATACCATGGACTGATCATATAAGCAAAAGTTCTGGGGGAAAATGGAAACGAAAAGAAACAGAAACACACGAGTGAAATTCCTTCTACCCATAATGAGGAAAGAAAGTTTAGAGAAATTGGTATCAATCGGAGATATTGAAGGCAAGAAACACAAAGCAAAATAGCAAATAACCGAGCTAACAAGCTTGTCTGAATGGTTGGTACAATTGGGATTAGGAATGATAGCAATAAAACAAAATAATTTTCCTGTAAGTATTAAATTTTCCAAGTCACCTTTCCTCATCGTGTACCGTAGAAATGTCAACTATTCCTGATCTTAGTGTCCTTTTTGTTTCTATGTTTCACTAAAACTTCATCGTTGCTCACATCTTCGATCCTTGTTATTCTCAGCATCCTTCTGTAGAACCACATTTCTGTTGCTTCAGTTCTCTTCTTCATCTATTCGGGAGATTGTCTAGCATTCATGTTTTATAAGCGGTTAATCACAGCAGATTTAAATGTTGCTTTTGTAATAAGAATCAACCCCAAATCTTAAATATAAACGCATCTTCTATCCTCTGTAAAACCACTTCCTAGATATTCAAATTTTTTACACGTATTTGACTTTGGTGCCCCTGATTTTTAATTCGCATGTTGGGTTGCTCCATTTGCGTAGATTCTGCATTCTTGAAATTGATGTTTAATACCTTTTCCTTGTTTTTTTTTTTTTTTTTTTTTTACTACTTTCTCTAGGAGTTCATGTAGTTTCCTTTCTGTGTCTGCTATCAACACTGTTATCTGCATATCTTAAGATTGAGGCCGCCAATAACGAATTCTGGACTTCTAATTCTCTGAGGATTACTTCACTGTTAAGTTTGAATATGACCGGTGAGACGTCCCTTTCTATCTTTGTGTATTTACCGAATTCATTTTATATTTGTATGCAGGTGGTTTGCTCCCAGTATCAGTTCTTGGCTATTCTAATATATTTCTGTGTAACTCAAGCTTACCTAGCATTTTGAATAATACTTTGTGTCGTACTTTACCAAACGCTTTTGCATAATTCATAAAACATAAAAAAAGAAATTAGAAGGTTAACATTTGACTCAAACTTTCTATTCATGTCGGTCTAAATATGTCTTCTCAAATACCAAGCGCTCTTTAAATTTGACTAGCGTATTATCCGTATAGACCAGTGTTTTCCAAAGTGGGTGATAGCGCCCCCCTTGTGGGCTATGTTATGCTGAAAGGAGAAACTGGGAGTTCGTTTTTTATTTCATTGGTGGGGGGGTAGTGTACATACTCAGATGGCGGTGGGCATGTATCCCTTTTTTTCAGATTTTCAAAAATTATTCAATATTGGCTACAAAAGGAAATTTCTGAAAGTGCTGTGGAATGCTATCAAACATTTCTTCATTGCTTTTTCAACTTCCAATATGGCTGAATGCAGTTTCAACGCAGTTACAGAGCTTCTTACTAAGCAAAGAAACCGACCGCAAATTACAAAACAAGGTGATTTACGATTATTTCCACGAAGCATGGAACCTAGAGTAAGAGTCTTAGCCAGTAAACACCAAAGTCAAGCATTGCATTGAAAACATTGAAATAAGCTCTGAAATTAACCTAAATTAAGAGCCTTAGCCAGTAAGCACCAAAGTCGACCATCACATTGAAAACTATGAAATTAACCTAGAGTAAGATCCTTAGCCAGTAAGCACCAAAGTCAACCATTGCATTGAAAACATTGAGATAAGCTATGAAATGAACCAAGATTAAGAGCCTTAGCCAGTAAGCACCAAAAATCAAGCATCACATTGAAACCATTGAGATAAGCTATCAAATGAACCTAGAGTAAGAGCATTAACCAGTAAGCACCAGAGCCAACCATCACATTGAAAACATTGAGATAAGCTATCAAGTAAAAGTTTTTTTTTTAGGATTTTAATCATTGGCATTTATATTAGAAATGTAAACAATATTAAACTTATTTTTGCACTAATACTTAAGTGTTATCTTGCTATGAAAGATGAATTCAGTATAATATTCGAAATTTAATTTGACAGTGGGGAGGGGGCGTTGACAAACGTTTGTGCCCAAAGGGGGCGCTGGTTGAGAAAAGGTTGGGAAACGCTGGTCTAGACAATCAATTCGGCCTTGGATCAGAGAAGTACATCGTCTGCTTTGTGGTTTTGATATCAAAACGCACTGTTATATTACTTTTTCCATCTTCTCTAATACGGGTGTGATACGTGACATCGTATTTCTGATTTCAAATTGTTCACATACTAGGCATGATTCCGTGCATCCTGCCCTGGCAACTGCACCACCCCATTGCACCAAATGCGGAGTAAGCGGGTGCAGAATTTTTGCGCATATTCGTATCCAAGGAGGGTCTGATCATGTGTTACACCCCACCTCCATAAAGGGTAAACATAAATACAGGATATGACTCATGGGGATGTTGATGTTGCAAGGATGGATTACAGAATCAGTGCATTATACAAAACTAATATATAAATCAATACATAATATAAATGAATAAAATAATATATATATATATGTGTGTGTGTGTTTGTGTGTTCATATATATATATATATATATATATATATATATATATATATATATAAGCAATCTATGATCATGACCATAAATAAAACTTGTCTATTTACATACACACTTCCTCCAACCACTCAACCAGCATAAATAGGCAATCTGGAGGTCTTGTGCGTACGTGTGTGTTTGCATGTGTGTGCGTGTTTATTTAGGCAGCATATCTTCATTCAAGTATGTTTCATTGAATAATATAAACATATTATGTCTATTTTTATAAAAAAAAAAATACTTTCTCGTTCTCTAACTTCTTGATGTTAAGTTGAAATTCATCAAGGAAGGCGTTGTAGTTGTTGTTAACCCAAGTACTTTCGATCTCCTCCGAGATCATCCTCAGCAGTGGATTGCGAAGACAAACTTAATGCTACTGTGATCGTTGTGATAGTGATTGTTATAATTATTTTAAAATTTTAAATTTATCCGTTGTAGATATGCTGTTTTTGTAAACAAGCATTCCCAACGTAAAGGCGCAACCAGAGATGATAAAAAAGGTAAATAGCATTAAATGTTGGTGAAATGCATTTTATATACTATTTTGAGTCATAAAGATTTCCGTTTTGAGAAACCAATTACAGTGACGAATGTGTTATACTAATTACTAAATATTTTTTACTATACTAATGTTCACACTATACAAGGCCCAAGAACTACCCAAGATAGATGCATACTGTGTGATCTTGCATGAGCATAAGAAAAGTGACGAAGTCTATGACGAAGTTCATAGGATTATGCAGGAAGTATAACAGTTCACCAATAGGTCAATATTGTTGCGATTAAGAAATTTGGAGTACATTAACATACCTTAGTTCTGCATGGTAGTCTGCACGGTTTACTGAAGGGAAAATATTCTCCCACATGACAGTGGAAGACCGCATGCAGCAAAAATAACATCGCGAAAACTTTTGGTACTCGCTTAGTTTGTACTACTACACCTTCCATATTCACTTCACCTTGCACCAACCTGTTATTACATTTTTCGGTCGCTTCAAAATCCTTTTATGGGGAAAACATGCTCTAATAAAAATCAGATTCAAGAACAACCTGCAACAAAACCTGCAAAATCTTAGCGAAACGGTATCAAGGAGCTGCCGGATAAGTGGCAACCGATCAAATGATAGAGAATATATAATTGAATAAAATGTAATTTTTATTTATTTTTTGAATAGATAGATAGATATGAAAAGACTAACATAGATAGATAGATAGATAGATAGATAGATAGATAGATAGATAGATAGATAGAAGACATCTGAGATAGATAATATAAACGTTTGCTATTTATTTTTAGGAGCATATATTGACTTTGTCAATCCTAACTCTGTTATTTGTTCCGAACTGGGACACTGGAAAGTCATCCCTGCTATTTGCGTGTCACACATCAGCGACATTCTGTGACTTAAACTCGTTATGGGATTTTATTTCAACTGGTCTATCGAGAATTTCACTAATCTTTGACCTTTTTGATTGTACTTTCCAAGTTAACTAAATACACATCCAGAGAACGACCGATTGGTCGGTCGATCGATCTAATGTCAAATGATGGAGTATTATTGTCATTTTAGGGCTGTAGCTGCCCAATCATGATTTTCCAGGGTGTTTGTAGCGTGTTGTGGTAAGAGCCAGTTACCCTCCTTCCTATCATGAATGGGTTGGTCCATTCATAAGTAGTCCTGCTTAAATGTTTACAAGAGAGAAGATAATATCCAGTGATTTGTCTAGCTGAGTATTTAATCCTACAATCACGACTGTCGAGTTAAGTGTTGTATCTTGCCAGACCCCACATCACATCATAAGGGATGGCTTACATTCCACCCGATAATCTCTTTCCTACGGACGCAATGTTGTAAGCCTATTGTCATTTCCAGGGGGAATGTTGATGAACTCCGTCTTTAGTTCTCCTAGTTAAGACCAGCACGGCTAAGACTTCCCATGTTACGTCCACAGAGCCGAATTACTCATATTTCTTCCGTATTTCATTTGCAAGAAAGAAGCTTTACTCAGACAGCTTTTTTCCCCAAGAACTGTGACTTTCTGGAAAAGACTCCCGCGTGAATGCTTCCACTACACTCCTCGTAATATTCAATTCATTTTACCTCCTCTTACATTCATATCACACAATTCATTCAGTAACCTTCTACCATGAGTGGCTCTTGAGCCTTATATTGAGTGAGCTTAAGTACTTTAAAAAAGTTTGATTTTCTTAATCCTCGTATAACCTCGATGTACCCAAAACTGTGTATTTTAACTAAAAGTATGCAATTAAAGTACCCTTATATAGGTTATCTTCATACAAAAAATATGGATGATTTGCAAGAGAATGACAATATTATGGAGTGTAAAGTTGCACTAAACTAAAAAGATTAAATGAAGGAGATAATCATTAAATGCTAACTATGGCGTACTAGTAGCAGCTTGGTTAGAACGCTAATGGTTATTAAATCTGTGTTCGAATCTCAATTTGACTGATCTTTCAAGGAGGCAACGTCTTCCTAATAACGTCCTGGGTAAAAGATCTCATCGTGTGGTGAAGTTGAGAAGTGCCTAAAAACCATACCATGAGTTGATCCAAGCACCATGGATGGAGCTCTTGGTGGTTGTCATCGTAACCGAGAGTTTATAAAACGGGTCTTGTTCAAACTGATGATCACACCAGATTATATGCTCTCTTCCAGAG
>OZ010593.1:48031714-48136714 GCA_963932145.1 Acanthosepion lycidas | reverse complement strand
ATATATATATATATATATATATATATATATATATAACTTATTAGTTACTAGATAGAGACAACGGCAAATTTTAACAAAAATATCTTTCTTTCTCTCTCTCCCTCACTCTACCTCTCTCTATACCTCTATACCACTCTCTCTCCCTCTCTCTCTCTCTCTCTCTCTCGATATATATATATATATATATATATATATATATATATATATATATATATACAACTCTTTAGGTACTGGATAAAGACTACGGTAAATTTTAATAAAAATTTAAATTATGTAACTGCCAGTCTCTACTGTGATGAAACTCCGAGTCGTGCTGCAGGTGAGGGATAATATGTATATTTATTAATATATATATATATATATATATATATATATATATATATATATATATATATAAAGTGTGTTTCATTAAGACGGAACAAAGTCAGCGGTAAATAAATCAGTATTATTGGATCATGGCAATTATGGGTGAAAAATAATATCGCTGTCAGAAAAAGAAAAAATCATTAGACGCTTAAACTTAATTTAAAATTGGTCCAAGTTTTTGGAATACCCTTTATATATATATATATATATATATATATATATATATATATATATATATATATATGGTGTCATCAGCAGACAGACTATTTCGAAGGCCTCTAGTATGGCTAGACGTCGGATTACTTCAGGCAGTGATCGCAACCCGACCGCTTTGACATCAGTCAAATATCTTACCCCTAGAGAAGAAAGGAAATTTTAACGTTTTTTTTCTATACGAATTATAGCCAGCGGCCTGGAGAACTCAATTCGTACTTGAAGAGTAATGCATTAATAGCAGTAGGAGCGGCTGTTTTTAAAAACTCGTTTCTCTCGAGAGCTCAGCACGATTTCCTGAGAGCATATATAGTGTCATCCACAGATGGACTGTGAGGGAGAGGGGTAACCAGAAGAACGAAAATTTTTAATAAATTTTCAGTGTATTCATCTATCAAGTTATCCATCGATCCTTGTATCCCGCCGGATACTTCATACCGATCTCGAAATCATCGCTACCAGGAAAGTTTTTTGTTGTTTCAACGAGAAAAGGAATGAAACATTTTCTCTTTAATTTCCTTGGACATTTAGGATAACATGAGATAGTACAAGGTAGCTAGTTCATCACAGGGACCGTGGCTTCCGGAATTTAGGACTGCTAGCATAACTTTTCACAATACATTTAACTTTATAATATATATAGTACCCAGACTGAATTGAATAAAGTGTATGCGCAAAAATATATCAAATATGACAGACAGTTGAAAAAACTGTAAGGTACAAAGGCTGAATTGTTGGGACGACAAAACCAACTTCAGATATTAGTGCATATACGCACGTGTACAAATGCGCATGCGCCAACGGGAGTGTTTTCCAAAGGGATTACCTAGCCACCCAAGTAAACGGCATAGTCTCTCACGAGACTAAAGAAAGTAAACGGCCAAGGCTTCCTAAAGATTCCTTTTTCCTGTGTTTTGTCACTTGCAATTTCATTGTAGGAAAAATTATGAAATAGTTTCCCGTTGCTTTCTCCATTAATAAGTGTAAATGATAATACTATAGGACTTTGTAGGTCTGATGAATTGGATCGTGATTACGATTTTAATGTAAAAAATTATGACCATGGAATATTAGCGTTTGAGCCTTTTATATTATATTCTTACTCTATCCTGGACATTGAGTTCTACCTTCATTCTATCCTCTTAGTAATTTATATATATATATATATATATATATATATATATATATATATATATATATATATATATATATTGACCAGTGATATTATTAATTTATATATATATATATATATATATATATGTATATATATATATATATATATATGTATATATATATATATATATATATATATATATATATATATATATATATATATATATATATATATATATATATATATTGACCACCACTGATATTATTTATTTATATATGTATAATATCTAACGTCGATAAAAAAAATCGGAGTCTCATTCAGTTAATGGAATCTTCAGGTGTGGAGATTCTGACCGAAATTATGTTTATTAACTAATATATATTTATAGCAGCTCTGTTTCATTCATTGAGTATTGTATTTATAACACATGAGGAATAAATGTATTTACGTATGTGCAAGTACTTGTACGTGCATGTACATTTTTTATCCTACCCATTCCCATATATATATATATATATATATATATATATATATATATATATATATATATATATATATATATATATATATATATTTCTTAAGATGTGATGGCGTTTTTTATTTATTAATCCATAAGATTCTATTACTTAAACGTTATTTTTAGTGGATACTCATAATTGAGTAGACGCTTTGTTTATTTATTAAACAGTAAATTTATTTATTTTCGTCAAACGGTTTAAATAATCGAGAAATCTTATGCAAAAATAGGCACTAATTCGACTTAGTCTGATCAACGCCGCGCTTCGTGGCTGAGTCTAGAGCATGTTTGATCTAATGGCGGTTTCTTTTGTCAAGGACGATGCAGGGTCGAATTCTGCCGGAGCGATCATTTTGTGTATTTGGCCAGCAATCCCTCTTTCATACAAGTTTCATTAAATTTCTTATTTAATTGTTCTTGTATTCGTATAAGTGTTTTCTTTTCTGCGTATAAAATGTTTAAAAATTGTCCAAATGTTCTATATATCTGAGTGCTTTCGGCTATTCCATTAGCCATTATCAAGGGTGATTTTATTTTTTACTTTTTAACTGAATGCGTAGGTTTTTATATGTTTCTACAGTGATGAGATTTTTTATTTTATTTTCCTAACACGGTTAGCAGATTGTGGCCGTTTTCATAGTTGATGCTACTGAGTGTTGGCTTTTTTTCTTTTTTGTATTATTAATGCAGCCATTTTTAGACTTCTTTTTACATGTAGACGAGGCTATTATATTTGTATTAGGTTGGTGCAAAAATAATGCCGTAATAATGTCGTTTTTTGACGTTAAAAAATACGTCAAAAAACGACATTATTACGTCATTATTTTTGCACCAACCTAATAATAATAATAATAATAATAATAATAATGGCGCTTCTATTAGGTTGGTGCAAAAATAATGTCGTTTTCTCACATATGTTACTATATGAGAAAACGACATTATTTTTGCACCAACCTAATATTTCTATCCATCGCACCCTGTATATTATGCATTAGCTTGGTGCAGAAATAATGTCGTTTTTTGACGTTAAAAAATACTTTCCCCATAGAGGCAAAGTTGCAAACCTCTCGCTACTCTACAGATCTTTCTATGGCAAACTGACATTATTTTTGCACCAACCTAATATATTATATATAATATGTATATCATTAACAATACTTTTCAGATTTCATCATGGAGGATGCAAGCAATTCTGGTAATTTTGGGGTATTATTTTAAATTGGGCCTTAAAATGGCTGAGACTGATTGCAGAGTAGGAGAAAATACAACAATAGCCGTTAGTACCGTCTAAAAAATGGTGTACACCTGTTAAGTATGTCGATTTTTGCTTTGAAAGCGAATCCAGAAGACGACGACTATCAGCTGTCGATTATTATACAGTGTAACCCGGATATAAGAGACCCTGATATAAGAGAAACCCGGATATAAGATAGATTTTATCTGGTCCCAAATTAGAGCCTAGTATTTCCTACATGTATGTTGCAGATGGAGTTTGGTAGGTTTTCCTGTGTGTTTAAATGAGTCATATCCTGTTGGAACCATTTCGAGAGTTGGAGATTGATTTGTTGATGTTTTTTACGACTTCTCAACCCTTTGGGGGCTAGTTAAAGCTTAAATATATTTTAAATTGTAGGAGGTTGCTTACGGCACCCGGTGTTCCCAAGTGGTCCCACGTCTAATTACTAATCGGGCTCAACCCTTAATTTCTGAAGTGGAACGAAAAACAGTGTTTTCAACCTGATTTGAACGTAAGCCAATTTCGAGATACGTGTCAAATATCATTTAAGATACGTACAACGATGAATGACTTAACAAATGAACAACTGTTCTATCAGTTTTTTTCAAGACAACAATGAACAAACTGCAATCTCAATGAGGTTCCACTCTTTAAACATTTCTTGGTCTCAAGTTCTCTCCAAACCTACAAGTGGAACTCCTCTACTCAATATATTGCTAAAAATGCTGGGAAAATGGTAGGCACATTCTATCACTACAGGAAATATTTGAATCCCCCTATGTTTTATCTTTATAAGTGCCAGATAAAACAAAAACTGGAATATTACACAGCCATATGTGGGCTGGAGCTGCTCAAACATCACTTTACACTCTTGATAATTTTTTTAAAAAATCGTACATTTTAGTCTTGTGAACAATGACTAATTTTCCACCCAGCAAACACTTTCCCCATAGACGCAAAGTTGCAAGCCTGTCGCTACTCTACAGATCTTTCTATGGCAAATGTTCAGATGAACTCCTTTCTTTAGTTCTAGCAGTTCAGAACTTTACCTCTAGGACACGTCATGCCACTTCCACAGTGTAGAATCATCCTAATTTCCTCCGTATTCCAAATGAAAGAAGAAAATAACACTCAGCATTTTTTCACAGAACTGCTACTTTGTGGAACAAACTCCTGCGTGGGTGCTTCCCTGACACTTTAAGCTTGATATTTTCAATTTAAGGACCAATCGTCAGCTTTCCTGATTATCCTCATAATCTTCCCTTCCTACTACCTTCTCTCCCATTCATATCACACGCCTCAGTTACCGTTACTATTGTAACTGTAACCCTATAACTTGAGTGTCTCTTGAGCCACATATTGGGTGACACTTAGGATATAAAAATTCACATTGCATCAACTTTTGAGTAACCATTTTATTTTTGTTTGAAAAATGTTTTATTTCAGTTCTGTCAAATCATTTACGCGTTGCTTTTAACAGATTCTTTTGCTTTCCATGTATCATATCTTATAATTTTTTTTAAATTCTCCAAGCCTTCTTTCTTCGTTATGTGTCCCAAGACAGTGCGAGCAACAAGAATATTACACTATTCCCAATGACGTAGGTGATCATGACTCTCCACAGTTTCCCTTTATTAATTATATGCGAATTAGCATTCATTTTTTCGAAAGATAGTGGAATGGGTTCTCGTTACCCATTCCAATTTTGATTTCAGAATTGTCTTTTTCCTAGACTGGTATCCAACCAAAACTAGAGAATTCAATCTGCCATGCGATTTAATCTATCTCCTTTAAACGCTATGCTCCTTTCGCACATAAGTGATCAGGTTTATCTACATATTCATTTTTTAATTTTCTTTTAATTTCCATGAATTCTTTGGAAAGATAATGAAATGGTTTTGCATTTGCTTTCTCCACAGTTTGGAAGATATAACGCAAGGTTAGAGAGCCTAATTTAGCTTGGTATTTAAACCCTATCTAAGAAGAGACTGACTCGGGCTTTGTTTTACAAGGGCAAAAGTAAACACAAGTAGAATTTGAATATCTACTCGCCGACTCCACTTCGCCATATCAATATCTTTTACATCCTTTTTACAAAATAGGCATTAGTAAATATTTTTCAAATTCTTACACTACAAAAAAAACAATTCTTGATATTTATTACGAGCAGGTTATAAAAGCAGTTAATTAAACTACATCCGGAAGCAGGGCATCTGATCGGGAGATTGAATGTTTTGTTCTCAGTTCCATCCTGAGCTGATAGCACCTTTTAGGGTCTCAGCTATGACCAAATAGTGAAACCCCCAAACACTATGAAAGTAGAAAAATACATTTCTATGGTAAAAATATCAGCAATGAAGTTTTATATTTAAATAATCAACATATTTTATTTGTAGTCGAAGCTATACAATGTTGTTTAGTTGAACTTATATAATTGTGAGCAAAATATTTAGATTACGGCATTAAATAACCGATAAAGGTTGATATGCCACTAAAAGTCAACAAACCAACCAACAATTTCACTACACTCTTGTTTATTCGACAATAACCAGGATATTTATTGGCAAGTAACGCGAAGTGTACTTGAAAATCAAGAATGTGTATATATATTCGGTACATAATGCACAGTTTCATTTTTTATTGTGTGTGTTTTAGTTCAAACAGCGAAATTCATTTGAGCGTATCAAAAGCCATTACGTTTCTTTTTTAATTACTGTATAGTTCATTTTTTTAATTTATGTACAGTGTAACCCGGATATAAGAGAGTTGTCAGGATCGGAGAATAAGTATCTTATATCCGGGTTTGTCTTATATCCGGGTTTGCTCTATTTTGTTTAGGTAAGTATGGCTCTAATTTGGGACCAGAGAAAATCTCTCTTATATCCAGGTTTCTCTTATATCCGGGTCTCTTATATCCGGGTTACACTGTATAATAATCGACAGCTGATAGTCGTCGTCTTCTGGATTCGCTTTCAAAGCAAAAATCGACATACTTAACAGGTGTACACCATTTTTTAGACGGTACTATCGGCTATTGTATTTTCTCCTACTTAGCGAACTCTGCAATCAGTCTCAGCCATTTTAAGGCCCAATTTAAAATAATACCACAAAATTACCAGAATTGCTTGCATCCTCCATGATGAAATCTGAAAAGTATTGTTAATGATATACATATTATATATAATATATTAGGTTGGTGCAAAAATAATGTCAGTTTGCCATAGAAAGATCTGTAGAGTAGCGACAGGCTTGCAACTTTGCCTCTATGGGGAAAGTAATTTTAACGTCAAAAAACGACATTATTTCTGCACCAACCTAATACATAATATACAGGGTGCGATGGATAGAAATATTAGGTTGGTGCAAAAATAATGTCGTTTTCTCACATATGTTACTATGTGAGAAAACGACATTATTTTTGCACCAACCTAATAGAAGCGCCATTATTATTATTATTATTATTATTATTATTATTATTATTATTAGGTTGGTGCAAAAATAATGACGTAATAATGTCGTTTTTGACGTATTTTTTAATGTCGAAAAACGACATTATTACATCTTTATTTTTGCACCAACCTAATAGTTTAAACACATACATACACAAACACACACATACACAAACACAAATATATATATATATATATATATATATATATATATATATATATATATATATATATATATATATGGGTGGATAGATGTGAGCTTGTGACCCTATGTTATGTTAGCTCTATCACTGATATTGAGCGCTTTCTAATAAGTACCGCGCACATAATATATAAATAATTATACACATATATATATATATATTTATTTATATTTATATACACACACTTTTCACACACATATATATATATATATATATATATATATATATATATATATATATATATATATATATATATATATATATATATAATATGCGATGGATAAATTATATAAATTACGCAAAAATCAAAATAACACTGACATTTCATTTTAACGGATATATTTACTAAAATTACACAAAAATATCTTGAAATACAAAAGAGTAATTTTATTTAATAAAATCGCCATTGCCTCCAGACAACTTTGGAATCTCCAGCAACTCTTCTAAACTGTCTTCTTGTTTAAGTTGATGAATGCTGTCATAATCCTTGCCTTCAGTTCATCTTTGGTGTTACAAGGAATTTTGTTTTCCTCTCGATCAACTGCGCCCCATACATGATAATTTCTCTTGGGAGTTATGTGGCCAGATGTAATCAGCCATGATTGTGTTCTCCTACTTGTGTGACGGTGCAGAGTCCTATTGCCAGACAGAATGTTCCAGCAGCCATCCTCTTGACCATGAGAGCACTACCTTCTCAAGGCATTTGATGTAGGTCCCCGTGTGAGTCTGAGGTCATATGTGAAGATAAATTTAGCCATATTGTCGGCGTCACTAGTAATCACATCAACCACCTTCGTAATCACTCATTCAACTCTTTCTGAATCCTCTGTAATGTCCTCAGATTGAGACCCAAACATTCTGAAATGTTTGTAATTGGAACTTCTGGTGCAAATGCCAAGCAGTACAGCATCTTTTTTTTCAAATTTCTGGTGGAGTGAATTACGTCATGGTGCTTTGTTTCTCACAAACGTTGTTCAACCGACCATATTATACTATAAAGTAGACAAAATCAACAAAACAATGTGCATACACGAAATAAAAAAATATAAGATGGCAACCATTTACTCATGGCACACTGTGTATAATGGCAATAATAATAATAATAATAATATAGTGGAGATTTCAGGTCCTCTATATATCGGTAGCGAAGGGTAACTTTGAAACCGGAACTTGCAGGCCATGATGAACTTGATGGTTTCGAGAAAAAATAATAAAAGCAACAAATAACGACATACTTATTTATTTGTAAATTAATTCAATTTTTCGCTTTCTTTTTGATAAATTCATCGATCACTTTGTGGTAGAAAGTATGTGCCACTCTTAAACTTCATCTTCTTGAAAAGTTCTTTATTCGTGGAAATGAAAGCTTAAATTGCCCTGGCTTCATTTTCTGAAAATGACAAAACGGCTAACTCTAATGCTTTTTTTTTTTCCTTTTTTTTTTTTTTTTTTTTTTTTTTGTTTGTTTCTTAGTTCTTTTCTCGTTCACTCAACCTTAAACCCTCAAACTCCTTTTCTTCAGTTCTACCGTTCTCTGTGACTCTACATGAAATTGGCATGGCAATGGTATACGGAAGGTGAAGCGTTCCTTGAGTAGAGTAATGTAAACACATTACTAAATGAACACTTCTTCAGAATTTATTCTAAGAAATGAAGGAATGAAAGTTTTTAAAAACTATCACTAGCACAAAGATAATACTATCTATCATTATTTTTTTTATTCCCCCAAAATTATTTATCTTGTAAAAAATAAGTCACACAACGCATGCGATGTATACAAGGATCTTTTAGGTTTTACAAAAGGATGCTGAGGATACCGTGGACCGAAAATGTGAGCAATGACGAATTTGGGGAAAAAATTGAAACAAAAAGTAAACTAATGCTTAACATCAGGAAGTTACAGTTGAAATGTCTGGGGAACACAATGAGGACTTAGAAAATCTTGTATGGGACAAATAGAGGGTATGAGGGAAAGAGAAAATTAACGCATAATGAGCTTGAATAAATGGATGGCGGAACAGGGTTTAGGAGAAATAACAGAAAGTTTGTTAAGAGTTACAAGGGACAGGAAGCTGTGGAGAACCATGATCGCCTACGAATTGAGGGGAAACGGTGCATAAAGAAAGAAAAGATATATGAAATAAACTTTGGAGTAAAAAACAAAAAGGAACATTCTTTCGATCACCCTAATATTTCTCGACCGACCCGACGATAGTCCCCAAAGTGTTTCGAAACTCGCCCTTGACTGTTGGTTTTAGATTTAATCTTTTGAAAGAAAGTATTACAACAAAAGAAATAAAGTAGACACACTAATTTCAATAAAGGCTCTGAAATGCGCCCAGTTTCTTTTTTTATCATCATCCCTGATTCTGACCTACTGACATTCAGCAGGGTTGCTAATAGGGCCATAATTTATGCGAATAACAGTGACGCTGTCGCTACAGCTGCCTTCTACGCATTCACCTCCCGCCACTCTAGGCTTCCCAAGATGGGTGGCAGGTCGAAACATTCCGACAGTGCGATTGATATAAATCGGGAATTATGAGTAATGTGAAGTGGCGAAATAACAAATTATACCATACTAATATCGCAAATTTGAAAACAGTTACAGGAACCACCAACAGACGACGACTTTAAAAATGTTTTCTTTCTCCGGAAACAATTTCTACCAACCTGGTATTTAAAAACTTAATAAAAAATATTTAAAAGAAAATTAGGAGATAATTTAACGTATATAGAAATTAATCTCCGGATATTGGATAAGTAGCACTAGAGATTGAATGAAATGCACAAAATCCTCCATATCATCACCAAAAGAGCAAACTGATGAAATAATCGGAGACAAGAAGCGTTAGAAGCAACGAAATCGGCGCCTTATTAGATTATTTTCCTGGTTAAAATAGCTTCATCGAACAACGCATAAGTTGAGAACGACGAACCTTATATGGGCAATAGCCATATTGTAGCCTGATTTGCCTGTCTGAGAAAAAATCATTCCAATAATGATCAACAAAAGACCAGTCAGTTATGTGTCATGCGCGATGCACGCTTAGGCGATCATATGATCATTTGATACATGTCTGACGAGGCAGATTTTTCCCGCAGTAGGTAGCCATTTCTTTCTGCGGTAGACCAGTTGCCATCCAAGGCTATAGAAACCGGTCTGTCCTGCTATTTACCCATAGTTGGAGGAGAGAAGAAGAGGATTCATACCTTTTCCAAGGGTATTAGCACGTAAGTGAATGCAATTGATAGACTGGAATTCGAACTCGGCTCTCCAATTCCTCAATCCGAGCCGCTATCTATTACTCCACTGTGCGAAACCGAAATCCGAACACGCATTGGACTAGCGAAAGGTGCCACCCAAAAGCTAAGCTACTGAGAAACGGAAAATTTTCGTTACAAAGCAGAGATGTGTTAGCTATCGTTTTATATAGCAGTAAATTCAGGACAATTTCCGCACCGATGAGAATCAAATGAAGGCAACAGAAATGTGGTTCTACAGAAGGATGCTGAGAATTCCATGGACGGAGCAAGTAAGCAACGAGGAAGTCTTAAAAAAAATTGCACCAAAAAGAACGCTTATCCTCAGAATAAGGAAGAGATAGTTGAATTTCCTTGGACACGTAAATGAGGAAGGAGGGCTTGGAAAAATTAATCCTCACAGGGCATATTGAGGGAAAGTAAGCCACCTATCTAACAAGCGGGAGCCTTAGAAAAAGGAGAAAAACTGCTGAGGGCCACAATGGATAGGAAGTTTTGGAGTGCTATGACAGCCCATGTCCTGAAGAGACGCGGCACATGGAAGAAAAGTGCGGAAAGGAAGGCTGTTCATGTCGTTGAACTCACGGTTCCCTGTGAAGAAAATCCTGAAGCGTCGTATGAAAAACAGGTGGGGGAATGTGAAGAAGCTGGGTGGTAAGCTAAATATTTTCCTGTTGAGGTTGGTTGCAGTGGATGTATAGATGAGAACTCTTCGTTACGATTTACTGGAATCGAGGAAGCGAAGCCCTAAATGATATCCAAGTAGCAAGTGAAAAGAGGAATCACTGTATTTGGCTCAAAAGAAATGATGAAAGCTGGCTAGAAAAATGATCCCCCCAAAAGAATGCCAAATCAAACTAGGTATTGGGGCCTTACATCGGTGAGGTAACCGATACTCAGTTAAAAGGCAGGACCCGAAACAGGGCGTATACTTTCTTGATGTCCCCGAGAACAATGGGTCTGGTACACGGAGCATTCAATTGTAAGCACTTGCAGTAGCAATTTTTACGGATTATCAAACTTTTGCAGGTTATTTAAAGCCATATTTTTTTTTAGATTGTAAGAAATTTTGGAGATAATAATGATTTACTGATACAAGTCCTACTAATTAACCCATTGCAGGAGGAGCAGAAGTAGAGTCATACCTTTCCCAAAGGTATTTGGGAGAAAGTGAATATAAAGAACACTATTGAAATTAAAACTCGACTTATCTACTTCCAGCTGCAAGTCGTTATCCATTACAACACCTGCACATCCAGTACTTCCGAGCGATCACCTATCTAGGTACTGATCAGACACGACGTTGCTTATCTTCGGTGATTGTATGAGAACCGTTGTTTCAATGTAATATGGCCGTAAGCATGATTATATCAAAAATAATTTCTACTAATTTTCATAGAATAATCTTTATTTTTATCACTTTAAACGTTATTTTTATTGGATACCGATCTTTGAATAGACGCGCTGTTTATTTTAAACAGTATATTTGTTTTCGTGTACCGTTTTGAATGTTCGATAAATCTTCTTAAATTAAAATATCTACCCTCCGACAGGATTCGAAACTGCGTCCACCTTTATAGGTTAGATTCGACGTACTTTAGACCTGCCAAGCGAAGCTGAATAGTGTCTTTCGGCGCAACCCCTCTCATCAGAGATTCTTGAAACTTTCATATATGCGCAGTTTCGTATCCTAATATAAGCAAAGCAATTTCTAAAGTAATGAATTTTTATGTATTCATTCGACAGATATTTTATCACATTTTAAACGTTATTTTTAGCAGATACCCATATTTGAGTAGACGCTCCGTTTATTTTAAACAGTATATCTATAAGATTTCTCGAACATTCAGGCTGGTAGATGAAAATAAAATTTAGATAGTCGGATTAATAAATAAATAATCCATTACTTCTTTAGAAATAATCTTTATGTAATGTCTTATATAAGTGGGTACATATACATATACAAATGGCTACAGGTATATATAAATCGTATGTATGAATATGTGCGTACAGGTATACATATAAAAAGCCTCTTTTGTGTGTGTGTGTGTGTGTGCGCGCGCGCACGCGTGAGTGCGTGCGCGCACAGGTATATATCGATGGGCATGTATATATGTATAATGTATGTACAAGTAAAAAAGGCTCTAATACATATATATAACTGGGTGGGTGTGTATGTAGGTACACGTATGTAAGAATATATATATATATGTGTGTGTGTGTGTGTGAGTGTATTAATGTAGTAAAGTGGAATTTCGTCGCCAAAACTACACCCTTTTCCAGTGGTGTTGACCAATGCAACCTGTGATTGCTAGAAAAATCCTCAAAAATATTAATGACCGAAATCTACTTAATAAACGAAATTAATTAATATTAGCTTGTAATCACAGAAAAAAAATCTTTTAAAATATGTTCATTCTGGATAAATATATTATTCAAATATCACATGCACTTCCCATATTTATGTTAAATATTGATTACCCTTCCCTTTAGTCATTTGAACATCTATAATTACTTAACGAGTTACCCGGCGTTCCTCTTTTAAACTTTAAGCTTGCCTTTTTTTACAATAGCACACCACCTACACTCTACATTCTGTATTTACACCTCAATATTATATTAAGTTTATATTAAATTCGAGCTTTGAATCTGCGTTTAATTTAGCGTTCCTCCCATGAGACCCTCTCTATTTTTTAAAAATCAAAATCAATAATTCATACCTGATGAATTGGTAGAACAACGAATCTTTAAGTTGTACTTCGAACGTAGGTATATATATATATATATATATATATATATATATATATATATATATATATATATATATATATATAACCGTGTGGTTAGAACGTTCGCTTTCTGACCATGCGACTCGAATTCGAATCTCCTGATGTTATCGGTCCCAGCGATCCGAACGTGCGGCACCTTTGGGAGTCATCGTGACCGAGGGTTTGAGTGTGCTGGCTTTGTTCACATTGTTGCTCACACTAGATAACACGCTCTCTTCCAGAAACTGTAACGAAGGTCTGCTCAGCATAGTTGCAGTATAAACCACAGGTGGGCTCTGTGGGTGTTGAACAAACACAATGTGTCTGAGCGATCGTCTGCAATAGGTACTGGCTAGCCGCCCTGTTAGACGACCAGATATCGTGTATGTATAATAATAATAATAATAATAATAATAATAATAATAATAATAATAATAATAAAAGTCTCTGATTTAAAACGCCTGCAATACCAAATGGCTCTAATACAGGTGAAGCAAATAAGCACACAAGCGGTCAAATATACTACAAGTCTGAAATTAGCTTTTCCTTTTTTTCATTTAAACTGAAAAAAAAAAACTAAGAGAACAGACGATTTCTAAGGTAAAATGCGTCTTTAACAAAATTTTCCATTTTTTCTCATCCATCTTCACATAATCTCTTATATGAAATCTAAGGATTATTAATCAATAAATGGTGTTGGAATTTCCGTAGTTGAGCCACAGACCATCAATAATCAAAATTGACGTCATCAACTATTAACAAGTTAATACTTTCTTAAGGAAATTTATTATAAGCTCGTTTGTTTAGCGCTTGCTTACGGCCATATCACGTTGAAACACCGGTTCTCGTCCGACCACCGAAAGTAAACATTATCTAGATGAGTATCCGCTTGACAATGCCGGGTGTTGTAAGCTTAAATATGCGGTTTGTGTATAAACCCGTCTCTGCTTCCCCACCAGCTATAGGTTAAATAAATAACAGAACTCAGTTCTATAGCCTTGGTTGGTAACCAGTTTACTGCATAAAATCACGTCAGCCTGCTGCGGAAATTCTTCTGGCAAGACGATCATAAATCGAAAAGAGTTATGATCGCCCAAGCCTGCATCACGCATGGCAACGAAGGAAGGAAGGATATTGATATGTAATCATTCTGGGGGTGATCATTTTAGTACTTAATGACAATAGGAAACCGATCCCCCAATTCATACCCAGTAGTGTCTTATATGAATGTCAATCATAAATCGAAAATGGACATAATCGCCCAAACGAAGAAAAGAAGTATAACGCGTGAGTTCAAACTCAAGTGTTCTAATCTTACAAACGGATTTCTTAACTGTAGAAGAAGGAAGCTCCAACAAAAAAATTCTCAATATGGCTGACAGGTTGAAACATTCTAAGAGTGTGATAGATATAAATCGGGAATTATGAGTAATCTGAAGTGGTCAAATAACTAATTATACAATACTAATATCGGCAATTTGTTAATAGTCATAGTCGCCATTAACAGGAGATGACTTCAAAAATGTTTTTATTCTAGTTAAGTTTACGAGAACAATTACTATCAACATGGCATTCAAAATCTTTTTCAGAAAAGAAAAACTATTTTCCAGATATAAAAATTAATTTTGCAGCCTAAAATGCTACCAAGATATCACCATCAATCAAGTCAGTCAGTCAGTTAAATACCATACGTGATACACGCTTGGATAATCATGTCTCTTTCCGTTCACTTGACTGACTAGGTTGAAGATTTTCCAGCACTAGGTTTTTCCTATCTTTCTGCGGTAGACGGATAGCCAGCCAAGTCTATATGACCCAGTCTGTCCTGCTCTTTAACCCACAGTTGGGGAGAGAAGAGATGCATTCATACCTTTCCGAAGGGTATTTGCGCGTAAGTGCATGTAACGTACTCAACTGGAATTCGAACTCTGCTCTTCGATATCTCATTCCGAGCCAATGTCCAGTACATTACAACGCACATTCAATCAAACAAGAACAGAAGCGGAAACGTACGAGAAGTGTTTTAATAGGGGACAGAAAATGTGACACCGAAATCCAAAGGCGCATTAGAATAAGAAAAGAATCATTCTAAAAGCTAAGCAAAGTATTAAGAAACAGGAAAATTTCGTTAAAAGAAGTCTAAAAGAAAATGGAACAGAGTGTGGTAGCGGGTGGTGGGTCCGATGTCGCACTCCCCCACCAGTTTGCGTAAATGGATGGCGGAACGAGGGAATGTCGGCAAACGTTGCTAACAACTATAAGGAATAGGAGGTTGTGGAGAGCCATGATCGCTCATGTCTTGAAAGGACACTGTATACAGAAGAAGAGGAAAGTCCTACAACAAATAAATGCCTAAAAGTAAGACTGTATTGGCCCATAAACGGTTAGCAACATTGATTGATATTTCTTTGAAGATTGTCGGATATAATCACGTGATGATTTAAACCTTTTCCAAAAATACGAGATCGTTTATTCATAATTTGACACTAAATAATTAACTGGCAATTTTCGAATTAAAGAGGTTGTTACGATTCAGATTCAAGAGTTATTTACTTGCAAATAAATCTGGAAGGACAAAAACACTGCTATATCCGCATGAATACTTCTCTATGAGAAAAGTGCCGAAAAAAAAACTTCATGCAAAAAATGTGCAGTTCCATTGTGCACGGAATGATCGAAAGAATATTATACTGTTGGAATATATTAAATTTATGGATTTTAATCAATTTTTACAATGTGCAAAATTCCCTCTCTTCTTTAGTCTTTTGTCATATAGCACACACATTGTCGACACTTGAAGTAGAGAGTTTCAATAAAAAGTGTTGGAGAAGGATTCTCAACATTAAATGATATCCAATAACAACAGATACCAGTGCTCTAGAATTCTCTACCTCAAAAATCATTGAATCCATGATTGTTTTGTATCAGATGAGATGGGTTGTTCGCCTATTTTTCGCATGCAGGACACACGACCTCCAAAGCGTCACCTTTATGGTGTACTCAAAGCTGGTAAACATCGACAACACAAAGATGCGGGAAGTGTGTCAAGGAAAAAATTACAGCCTTTGATATAGTTCTGAATGAATGCGGAGACATGTCCCTTGATAGAAAATTGAATTAAAGATGACAGTATACTCCGTGAGACTAGCTGCATTGAGAAAGAAATGTACAAGTGTAGTCTTAGAAAAAGGGGGTCTTATTTGACATTCCAGTTAAATTTCACGCATAGGAGTGTAATATTTGTTATTGTGCCCAGACCTCTTAAATGTGATTATTTTTTCTAATAATTTCACCCAGTCAAGGAGATAACGCCACTAAGAAGCAATGGGTTACTGGGGATGAAATAGAATGAGATGACAAGTGAGGAGAAAGGACAATAAAAATCAGGATTCAGGAAGACAGCGATTGATGTTGCATATAAATTTTTAAAGATTGTAGGTGGCAAGGAAGCAAGAAACCGGAAGAGAGTTCCACAGACAAGAAGTGCAAGAAAATAAACTATTAGAATAGAACATATATTTGCACATCTAGTTAGTTCAACAGTAAAACGATGAGAATAAGTTGCTAACTCAATAGTACGTTTAAATTCACACTGCCGAGACAGCAAAGAAGAAATCTCATTAAAATAATTTCCATGAAAATATTTGTAATAAGGACAGAAGATAACCACGTCACGACTGTGAGAAAGTTGCTGAAGTCGAGATGCCAGATCAGGATCAATTACATTGCAGACTCTTCTTTAAATTTTGTTAAGGATCTTGAGATGTATAGTAGCAGCACCATGCCGGATATGGCAGCAATATTCAATACCCGGATGAATGGTAGATTTATAAAACCACATGACAATGCACCTACACATCATTTTGATAACCTTTCACGAAGACAAGATGAAAATGCGTGTTTGATATGTTACACAATCCGTAAATCCAGTTCGGGTCTGAAAAGACACATGAAGACTCATGAGGGTGGAACAACTCAGTTTGGTAACTTCCTTATATGCTTGAAGCCGTACCAATCCACCTATGAGCGAAAGAACCATCTTAAGGCCAATGTTGAAGCAAGCGGTTACTGAGTATTGGATATGACAAAACGCAAAAATTATTAAGGGGATAGAACAATAAAAGAACAGGAATTAAAACGATAGAAGATAATAATTGACATTGCACTACTCTACGATCAAAATCCCATTCACAAAATGAAAGTACAATACCAGCAACATTATATACCTGCTGAAAGTCGCCTCCTCAGAAGTTACTCTAAGGTTCGCACCACTAACTCAAAGGATATAAACTTTTATTATTTTCTTTAATAATATCAACCCATATATTAGGAAAATATCTTTTTCAGAGTATGCATGCATGCAAATATATATGTGTGTGCGTGTGCGTGCGTGTTTGTGTGTGTGGCTAGGTAAAAAATGAACTGCCATATATAACTTTTTAAAATCTTAAATATATTTCGTATTTTAGGAAAATATATTTCCGGAGCATATATATATATATATATATATATATATATAGAAAAAATTATATACTAAAAAATCCATTACCTAAATATATATATATATATATATATATATACAGGGTGTATCAAAAATAATTTTACAAACTATTGGGGCGGATTCTTCACACCAAAACAAGTCCATATAGAGAGTGATTAAATTTAAAGAATGTTTACGTAAATGGCATTGTGTTGCCATGTATACTAGGTTGCATTTGTCATTCTTGTACATTTGTGGCGAATCTGTCTTCAACGTTTAATGTGAGTAGTAGTGAGTTAACGGAAAAGTGTTCCGTTTAACAATGCCAGGATATACATATCGTGAGCAGGCAGATTTGATTTTTACATACGGACGGACGAATGGTAATGGACGCGAGGCTGCACGGCTGTATTAGACTGCATTTCCAGACCGAAGGCAGCCGAGTAATCCAACCTTTGCTACTGTTTATCGTCGCGTTACTGAGACATTTTCCGTGGCATCACAAACTATGGGTCACGGAAAACCGTGATCTGCTCATTCGCCTGACCACATTCTACAGGCTGTCGTAGACGATCCAGATATCACCACACGTCAAATAGCCTTAGCATATCGTACTCCTTATAGTACCGCATGGAGGGTACTTCAAGAACAGCTCCTGTATCTTGTATTATTTGCATCGTGCACAGGGTCTTTCGCGCTGTGATCACTCACCACGGGAGAACTTTTGCCGATGGCACAAACTGACGATCTATTGTTTGTCTCTTCAGTCTTACTTATGGATGAGTCAACACTGAGACAAAAGATGGAATAACAAAATTATATAACAAACATTTTTGGGCGGATCGGAATCTCCATGTTGCAATACAGGCTAGACACCAGCATCAGTTTATAATTAATGTGTAGGCTGGAATTGTAGGTGACTGTCTGGTAGGTCCATATGTTCTCTCAGCACGTCTTACAGAAGCTGTCTACGGGGACTTTATTTCGAACACACTTGCAGACCTGCTAGAGGATGTACCCCTGCTAATACGAAGACGCATGTGGTTCATGCATGATGGGGTTCCAGCACATTTTAGTCATATTGTTTGCAATGCACTGGCTGACATCTACCACCAAAGATGGATAAGGTAGGGGAGGGACTGGTTCCATGACCTACACGTTCCCCCAACCTCAATAATTTTGGATTTTTATCTGAGGGTCGCCAAAAGCAATTGGTTTATGTATCAGGCGTTAATAATGCAGAGACGCTTCATCAACGTGTCATGGGGCCTGCAAAACCATTCGACACCATGTGGAAGTATCTGAAAGGGTCCACCATTTGTTATGAGTTGCTGTGCTAAGGTACAACGATGGCCTTTATTTTAAACAAATAAATTTAAAAATCTGTCGAACCTAAATCCATTTCTTAAAAATTGTCTTTATTTACGTTAGGATTCCTAGGGTTCCTGGTCCCAAAACAAGTTCAAAAGTCCATATAAGCATATAAATAAAATAAAAACAGAGTAATTACTTAAATATGAGTATCCATCTGAATGGATACTCGTATTTGAGTAGATACTCTGTTTTTATTTATTCATTAAACAGTATATTTATTTATTTACATGTAACGGCCTGAATATTCGAGAAATCTTGTTAGAAAAATATGTGTCCTCAGGCAGGATACCAACCTGCGTCCCCTAGGATAAATCGTCATCTTGGCCATGTAGGAACTCCTGATCAAAAAATATGCGTCGTCCTTCTCTCACAGTTAAGACCCGCCATGTGCACTCAGGTGAACCATGCTCGTTCCTTTCGTATTTCATCAGTAAGTAATTACGCTCTAACATCTCCCCACGAACCGCTACATTAAGGAAGCGACGCCAAATCTTAACCTGGGGCACTTCGATGTTGTTAAAGATTATCAAGCTTGACCTGATTATCAATTAAGACTGAGTAGAGAGTTCGAGCCTCACTGGATGCCCTATATATTCGGCCTTGTGCCACATCTAAACTACGCTTAGAATATCTTGTAGCACTTTAACGCGGTGTAATGGCTAGCAAGTCTTTCTAGATCAATTACGACTGAAAAAATGAGTTCGATCCTGACCGTACTTTTGGGCTTGTGCTACATCTAAGCTATGTTTAGATAATCACCACTACGATATTAACCGTTCAATTTTAGTGCTATCCATTATCTTACCCATGTATCTTCATAAACTGTACCTTTTACTCTCATACAATAGCCTCGTTTAGTAAACGAATAAATATGCCTTGTTCTGAAGAGATGAACACGTTGTCGAATGAAAGGATCAAGCTTAGTTGGATGAACTTCTATAGGCAATAGTTGTTGGTGTTATTAACAAAGCAATTATAATGTACCTTGTCAAATCCTCTTCCTCTCTTCAGCCATGTAATTATCGTTAGTGCTAGCTTAGTGTCTCCCATAGTTAACCATTCCTTACACAAGTAGTTTTAAGAATATTTTAGAGAGTTATTAAATTAAAAAATTGAAAACTTTACGATATTTTTCCTCCACTTTGGTTCTATGTACAAGTTACAAAATAAAATCTCCACATCTACCTTGATAAAATTCGACATGGACGAAACGCGTTGGTAAAGAAAAGATTTCCATTTTTCTTTATATATATATATATATATATATATATATATATATATATATATATAGTGTGACGGGTAAATTATTGCCATTTTATATTTTTAATTTCGTACATGCACGTTGCTTGTTTTCGATTTTGTCAACGGCGCAGTATAGTAGGGTCAGTTGCACACTGTCTGTGAAAAAAGGTGCACCATGACGCAACTCACTCCGCCAGAAATTTGGAAACGGCATGCTCTACTGCTTGGAATTCGCGCCGGAAGCTCCAATACGAACATTTCACAGTTTTTGAATGTCAATTTGAGCACAGTACGGAGGATTCGGAAAGAGTTGGATGAGTCTAATTATGATTACGAAGGTGTTTTGGAATGATCACCAGTGATGGCGACGTTATGCCTCCAGTTATCTTCCCACAGGGCCTCACGCTCAACATGGAGGTCTACATCAATTGCCTTGCGGAAGTAGTGCTGTCCTTGGTCAAGTGCTGGAAGACCCTATGAGTGGAAACAGGACTCTGCACCAGCCACACAAGTAGTAGAACCCAGTCATAGCTGTCAGACAATTTCTGCAATCACTGCGCCCCTTACATCTGGCCACATAACTCCCCAGATAGCAAAACTCTTAACGCAGTTGAGACCAACAAAACTCCTTGTAACGCCAAAGATGAACTGAAGGCAAGGATTATGACAGCTTTCACCAATTTAAACAAGAAGATCATCCAGAAGAGTTGCTGCTGATTCTAAAGTCGTCTGGAGGCCGTAGTTGAAGCCAAAGGTGATTTTATTGAATAAATTGACTCTTTAGTATTTCGAAATATTGTTGTGTATCTTTGGTAAATAAGTCTGTTAAAATGAAATGTCAGTGTTATTTTCATTTTTGCGTAATTTAGACGACAATTTATCCATCGCACATTATATATATATATATATATATATATATATATATATATATATATATATATATATATATATATATATATATATATATATATATCTGTGTGTGCGTGTGTGTGTTTAAACTAATAATAATACTAATAGGGCTTCTATTTCAAATACGAATATCCACTAATAATAACGCTTGAAGTATTAAAAATGTCAGATTTAAGATAAATCTATTAATTCTTTAGAAATTGCTTTGTTTACGCTTCGGATACGATACTGAGCAGATATGGCTTTCAAGAAAAGGAAAAATAGATCCTGGCTATATTCTGACGCTCTTCGTAGTCGAGTGGTGAAACACACCGCGTCAAACGATGGTTCCTTCTATAAAGGGGGGGGCGGATAGTATATTTTCTTTTTTAAGATTTCTCGAATGTCAAGACCGATAGATGTAATACACTTTGTTTAAAGTAAAAATAAATATGAGGTTCCTATTTCAAATACGAAGGCTCGAACTTCTCTCGCCAATAGAGCTCCCGAAATGTTCATATCTACAGTTTCGTATACAAACATAAAGAAAGAGAGATTTTTCTCTTAAAGTTGCATTTCACGCCCGATTAGGAAGTAGATGTCAGAATAAAATATAGCTCATTTGGTTGGAGCGTTGCCGATTTAATAATAGGTCTATCTGTCGCGAGTTCGATTTCTGGCGTAAAGCTTCGTTTGTTTTTTTTACTTTAAGATTTCACAAACATTCAGATTTGTAAATGAAAATAATTAAATGTACAGTTTAATAAATAAACGGAACGTCTACTCAAATGCGAGTATCCATTAAAAATAACGTTTAGAGTGATAAAAATTCTAAAATATATAAGAATATTTTTTATTTATATTTGTATGTGTGAGTATGCGTATGGATCACACTCCCTCTCTCTCTTTCTCTCTCTCTGTATATATATATATATATATATATATATATATATATATATAGAGAGAGAGAGAGAGAGAGAGAGATAGAGAGAGAGAGAGAGATACATGCATACAAATATAAATAAAAAAATTCAGATAGATAGATAAGCTTGTGTTTACATAGCTTCCCATATATCTAAAGAATATATATAAACTGTAGTTACATCCAAGAAACATAACATCACGTATAAGACAATTACAAACCTAGACATATAGATATACATATCCCACTTGCATAAAAGAAATGGCACAATGTCTGAAATCCATATTGTGACTATGTGTTTAATATCTATTTTTGATATGATCGGATTTTTTTTTAAAAATTAAATTGTGTAATGATCAGTACCTGAAGGTTACATGAAGATCGGAGTTACCGATAAGGAAAAATACATATTTATTATTAATATTTAATTTTTAGATCTGTTATTCGACATCAGCATTATTTCCTTAACGCCAACACTCATTGTGCGATATCATATTCATATATATATATATATATATATATATATATATATATATATATATATATATATATATATATATAAATTAATCATTTGAAGAACTCAAAAGGAACTTGATTGAAAAACCATTTATAAAAAGGACAAAAATATTTTTATAAATTACAAACCTTTCTTTGAGGCTTTCATGCCAAATTGAAGCTTTGGCACTTAATCTGATAAAAAGGAATTATTAATTTTGAACATAGTATTTTCTATATGTTAATAATAATAACAATAATAATAATAATAATAACAATAATAATAATAATTTCTGTATGTTAATTGGAATAAGTATTGAATTCTCTTTACATTCATTTTTGCAGTCGTTTGCCTCCAAGTTGTACGATAAACTGCGAAAATAGTATATTTCTTCTAAATAAAATTTTACAATACCTTAAAATTATCAAGAGTATGAATAAATTTTAATGTAATTGTATACCAAATATGTCACGCAATACACATAGCTATATATAAAATGTATCGCAAATACACAAACATATATTACATATGCTACACAAACACGCACACTATTTTAATCCACATATATATACGATATTTAACCCATACATGGTATTTAATACACATATATATGCACATAAATATGATATTTACAACGCATTGCTAGGCTTGAACCTGGACCATGCTTCAAGGTGGGTAGGTCTTGAAAGTTTGTATTTTTTAATTGTTTGTAAGTGTTCAACCAACCACAGACGTTGGTAATTATGCAAAAGATCTAGAAACTGAAAAGAGACAATGGCCTTAGTTCTCCGTCGTGCAAGAAGAATAAATGCACTTACGGGCTGAATATACTAATTACATATTTCATGCAAATGACATTCAAATGCTATAATTGTTAAATAATTTATGGGATTCTCAAGGATTTCTGACCGACAGGCCACGTTCCTTGGCTGCCTCTGATCTCAACGAAAAACTACAAAACAATATGTTATGCACATGAGAGGGCGGACTTTAGGGTACGAAACACACGCTGCGCATTGTGGGCATAAGACATTAATTAGTTGTTGTTTTTTTTTGTTTTTTTGTTTTGTTTTGTTTGGTTTTTGGTTTTTTTGTCATGTGGTCATTTCATTCGGCTCATTTTAGAAGAAGAAACAAGAATTCCCTTTTTACATTTTTCTAAACAACATAGCGATTAGAATTATTCAACGCTTTGCGCACTTTTTGTTAGCAACCACATTTCGTAATCGAAATTTTCACTTGATTCTTTTGCCTCAGCTATGGGTTAAATGGTAGCAGACCGGTTGCTAACCGTAGCTCTCTGGCCATCGTTGGCAACAAGTCTAGATAAACAACTCTAAATGCCCTGGTGAAACACATACTACACAGTTATGAAAGGATTATGGAGTGATCTCAAGTTAGGCCGAGGTTTTGTTTGATCGATCCATGATCAGCTCTCTTATTATAAATGTGCTTGTCAATCCCTTCGTTAGTTCGAACGACCGTTACGCCCTGCCAATACCACGTAAATAATAGACTATCCCGTTTTAATCGAGTGAAAAAGAGGAAAAGACACTACTTGGTTTCAGTGAGAAAAAGAAAGAAAGAAAGAAAGAAAGACGTGGAGAGAGACAGAGTCAGGTTAAGCTGATAAGAACAGATACTATACTTTGATCTTATTATTTATTTGCACCAAAATGTGCCATAGGGCTAAACGGGTGGGGGAGACTGGTCTTTCTAAACCTAAATAATAAGTTTAACAATGATTGTGTCATATCTTATTCCTCTAACGTCCATATGAATGTTCTTGAATGCGAAAGAATTCACCAACACCCTTTAGGAATGATCATAAGAATATAGACGTTTTTGGATATAACGGTTATCGGCACATGAAATAGAATCGGCAGTTCCAGCCATGAGAACGTTTGATGAGAAAGTTTTAATTCATTTCTTCTCTCCTCAGCATGGTAGACTGGGTTATTTTGCCGTTGATAGCAGCCAGTCTAAGACAATACTGAATTCAAGACTATAGTGAGGGCAACGAAAAAACGCTCCGCTATATTTCTCAATAAGCCATACCAGTTCAGGGATAATAAACAAAAGAAAGCCATGGAGAGCCGTGACGAATTAACCACCATTGGTCAAGTTCAAGAATAAGAATTATATGTTTTGGCTTTGAAATATAAAAGAAACTTTCATTTATCTGTTTTTATTTGTGACTTGGTGTCTAGAAGAAATTTAAATCATGTTTTGATCGTTGATTGGCCGCTTGCAGCAGATGTAAATCCATTTATATAGAAATTACATATGTAGGTCAATTAATTGCCGAATATAATTATTACTCCAACAACAAAACTAAAACAAGGTCAAAATAATAAAAAGCATTGTTAAAACAAATTCTGTGTCAGTGGTCCACATTAAAAACCAGCTGAAAGTGAAATCATTCCCAATATAAAAGCTTTCCATGGTTGACGGGTTTTAAGCACTGCTGGTTTAACGGTAGTTCACTTTACAAAGTAGCGGAGGTCCGATGTGTTTCCTCAGTGGGTGTATGTTACACATAGACAAACGCGTGCACAAATATATAAGTATACTATACTAAATTTTATCAAGCGAGTCATTCTTATTTTTACAATAAACTGGTATAAATCCAACGATAATTCTAATATTTTCAGGATATCGTTATATGAGCAATATATCGTGTGATTTCCAACTTATAATACCCTTATATGTTTATAATACGTTCAAAATATCCTTGTTAAAATTATATAAGATCGGGTAGTATTATGCCTTGTGGATATATTAGTAGAGAATGATCTATGTATCTGAAATAAGAAAAACTGTGTGGTAATTTTTTTTTTTTTTTGAAAGAACCACTTTCCAGAAACTTAAAAAAACAAAAAACGTTGGAGTAATGGATAGCGGCTTGGATTGAGGAATCGGAGAGCCGAGTTCGAATTCCAGTCGAATCTATTACATTCACTTATGTGATAATACCCTTGGAAAAGGTATGATTCCTCTTATTCTTCCGCCAGCTATGGGCAAATAGCAGGACAGACTTGGATGGCAATTGGTTTACTGCAGAACCTTCCACGTATAATCCATGTAGCTGGAAGGATCAGATAGAGTGATGTCAATAGCTGAATAGGAGCCGGTAGATGGATTGAGATGGGTTGGAGATTTGTCGTTTAAGATGCAGAGATTGTTGTTATTGATTATATTCTCCAGGTTTTTACCCTTTTGATTAGTTTTAAGACACCCCCATATGGTATTATGACCGTTACGGTCACCTAATAATAAGTGGGGTTTAGGGATTTGGTCAATTAGCTTATTGAGTTTTATTTCATTAATTGGATCATGAGGTGGAATGTAGATGGAGCAGATGCTGACTGTTTTGTGCAATGTTGTTTTGACAGCAGTGACTTGAAGATCACTGTCAATGGTTATTTGATGTTGGGGTATGTCTTTCCTAACTAGGATCGACACACCTCCAGAAGCTCTGTGTCCGTCTTTGTGTAAATGATTATATGAATTGTAATTTTTTATTTTTAAATAGTTATTGTCCTTGAGGAATGTTTCTTGAAGGCATACCACTTTGGGATTATATTTCTTGAGGAGTATGAGAAGTTCTTCATGATTAGCTCTAATTCCTCTGCAATTCCACTGTAATATTGAATTATTTTGCAGGTCCTTCATGTCAAGTTGGAATTATTGCTTTTTTTTCGACTTGTTTTTACTGTTTGGCTCTTCTATATCCATCTTTTCTATCATGCTAAAACTATTTTTGGTCTCAATCTTCGATGTTGATGGGTCTGAAGATTGGCTTAGTGGATTCAATAACTTTAAACGTTCCCGTGAAGATGAAGTCGGGGTATGATCTCTCTTTGATTGTGGGGAACGTTCTACTTTATCATTGTTAGGTTCAGGGTTTGATATGTTATTTTTCCCCAAGTTATCAGTTTTTAAAGTTGGAGGACGGATTGGTGATCGTTGCAGGTTTTGTTTTTTCGGAGGAGTGGTTTGTGTCTGGGATGTCTTTTTCGTTATTTTTTTATCATCTCTAATTTTATCATCAGATGTGTTAATCTTAGCTGGAACTTCCAATCGAGATGTTTGAATACTATTGGTGTGTTCCTTTTTAAGATCTTCCTGGAATTTTGTCCACTCACTTGGATCCAAATTTATAAGTTTATTTATCAGGGTTCTATATTTACTATCGTCATTATTAGTATCAGCCCTCCGTGTAACAGAGGCATAGCTGGTCTCACCCATATAGGACCCTACAATTTTCCTGGCTTCCAGAAAGGACACATTTTTCTTATGTTTAACCTCCAGGATTTCTCTTTCTTTTCTGTAAATGTCACAAGATCTTGCGTATGCCGGATGGTCTTGTTGGCAATTTGGACATCTAAGAGGTTTCAAACATTCATCTTCTTTATGGTTTGGCTCTTTTTCCCCGCATTTGGCACATGTCTGTCGTCCTCTACAAGCGTCCCTGTGGTGTCCAAATTTCTGACATTTGAAACACCTCAAGGGAGCTGGGACGTACTGCTCAACTCTCTCCAGACAATAGCCTATTTTGACCACTTTAGGTATTTGTGGTTGATTAAATGTCAAGATGTATGTGTTTGTCTCGATTTTTTCACCATTCTTTCTTATACTAACCCTTCTTATATTAGTTACTCCCTGTTTTCCCAGAGCAGCTGTCATTTCATCTTCTGTGGCTAAAGCCAGCTCTCGACTTCTAATGACGCCTTTGGAAACATTGAGACTTTCATGTGGGTAGCTTTTGCACTTGGTATTATAAAAAATTTTCATTTTTAAGATGTTTTCAGCTTGTCTTTGGCTATCCACCTCCACAAGCAAGTTCCCATTTCTTAATTTTTTGACATTTTTCGGGGTCGCCCGTGCCGAAATAATTTTCTCGATCAAAAATGAGGAGAATTTAGCAAGATAGACCTCCTCCAGGGATTCAATAACAATAAATCTGGGGAAGTCTGCTGCTTCACACTCAGAGTCTGATTCGGATAGGTTCCGTTTTGTTTTTTAAAAGATGCCATGTCTGGGTTTTTATATTCATTGACCCTGTGCTCCACCACCCACCACGGAGTCCAACTTGAGAAGGGAATGAACCAAGGGGGGTAACCCATTCGCCTTGGCTGAGACGGGGATACACAACCAGTATACTCATATTGGGAGCGAAGTTCTGAGCCTCTGCCAAACTCTGGTTTAGTGCCGAAAAATTCAACAGCGGTCAAAAAGTCTTTTGCTCTCAACACAATTGACCCTCAGCCTCCGCCTTCTAGCACAGATATGATAAAGGGTTGGGAAATGTTCCACTAAAGCAGATTCAATAGTACAGTCAGGAGAAAAATAAATATATATGTGCTAGGGCATGACGGGACCAGCCGATTGATCGGATCGGGCCCAATCCGACCGCCCGTCAGACCAAGTAAGGGCCAAAGTGGTGTGTTGCAAGCCATTGACCACTCTGTTGCCGGATCAATGGCTGCTCAACCACCAGGATTCCGTCCTAGCGCCTTACGGGTCGCCACCCACGGCCAACGGGTGGCCTCATTGGGGGGGGGGGTCTTACCCCTCTACAGAGGTGCAGTCGGCGTATTCTACAGCCCCAGCCGACAGGGCGGCGCAATAGCTGAGTATCATCATCCATGTATTCAATTGTGAACGTAGAGTGCCATGTCATATTTTTTATTACTTCAAAGCTCCCACGAAAATTAAATTTTGGCATTAAATGGCCCTTAAAAAGTTGATATGCCATTAAAAAAACAAATCAACTTGTTTAACAGGCCATGGTAAACACTTAGCTTTTATACTCGTTGTTTAAATATAATCTTTGATATATTTTTTGTATATTTCATGCTCTGAATGTCATCTTTCATATATTACAAGCTCTGAATGTCATTTTTGTATCATATTTCATGCTTTCAATGTCATTTTTTATATGATATTCATCCTCTGAATGTCATTTTTTGTGTGATATTTTACGCTCTGAATCTCATTTTTGTATATTCCATGCTCTGAATGTCTCTTTTCGTTTGATGTTTCATGCTCTGAATGTCATGTTTGTATGATATTTAGTATCTCGTAGCTGTTCACTCTCACCCTCTTAAAATGTTTCTGTCTGAATTTCTGGCATGAGGAATTTTCAGGATTTACATGCGGACTATTGTCTTCATCTTTGTTGTTATTATCACACAACAAAGATGAGGGGAATAGTCCGCATATGAATAACGTAATATGATAGTAGCCTAGACCAAGGGATTCTAACACCTTTCCCATGGAAGAGAGAGGGTTGTCGGATACCAGCGTGACAGGAATCGCAGGTACTGGTCAGTTTTGGGTTGCCAGATTAGAAAATCAGAAATACGGGATACTCTTAAAATCTTTCTCTCTCTCTCTCTCTCTCTCTCTCTCTCTCTCTCTATATATATATATATATATATATATATATATATATATATATATATATATATATATATATATATATATATATGCCTACACAGTAATATATCATATAAAAGGTGATAAAACGTTAAAAACCAAGTAATTATTTTAATGGGTTATGAGAAAATAAGATCAAAATCATTTGAATATTATTTAATAAATGCCAAGAAAAAGAAATTCTGTAAAAGTGAAATCATTTTAAAATATTTATTTCATACAGACAACAGAGAAATAAACATGTCAGTTTTGTGTAAACTTCTAGCAACCCTAGTTTCTTCGTTATATTTGGGTTATTTTCATCAAGCGAATCCAAGGAAAGAAAGCATAATTACTTATAAAGTTACCACCAAGAAGGTAGTAAAAATATATTTTATTGTGAAATTTGAAAATGAATTAATTACGGGACATTTGGGCTGTCCCTGAAAGGTCAGTACGGGACAGGGGACAAAATTATCCAATATGTGACATGTCCAATATGTGATATATATATAAGGGACCGTCTGGTAACCCTATCGTAGGGCCATATACAATGCCTATGGGCACCCCTATAGAAAAACAGCCTTGTGTCACATCCCGTATGGAGGCGAGTAAAGAGCCAGTTAAAGTGTAGTATCTGTTCTCCTCTCTAAGCTACGAGGGAAGCCTGAACCCAGAGATTCCAACACAGTGGTAACACCTTCCCCATTGCAAGGGATTGTCGGTGAATACCAACGCCGCCAGCATGGCGAGGGCAGCGGTGATTGGACAACTTTTCTCTTTGGCCTATATGTATTCTACATTAAACTGACTATGTGAATATTCAATTCCTAACTTCATTATTCCATTTTTTATTACAAAGGTTTTTCCTTGGAATTCACACCACTAAAAAGTAATTTGCATCCATTATCTCAAGTCGTTACTAAACATGCTCTGTTGATTCAACTTGACAGAGATGTTTTCCCTTGAGATGTCGTGACCTGAGCTATTAGTCGGCGAGGCATTTGGACGACGAGTAGTAGAGGCAAACAAACGTATCAAGTGACTAAGTTTGTCTTGACGTGCCTTTGTTTCCCAGGGGAAAACCTCTGCGTCCTGGCCTAAACACAAATTGTAGGGCAAATGGAGTCAAGGAAAAGGCACACATTAAAAACAGAGGCCGGAAAGAGGAGACACGAGAAGAGACTTGAAAATCAGAAAAGATATTATTAAGATGATGTGGTTATTAAAAGATGGATCTGAACGTGTGTGTGCGTGTGTTGTATGTGTCTGTGTGTGTCTGTATGTGTGTGTGTGTTTATAAGTGTGTCTATGTTGGTATATTTGGAAAAGAACAAATAATCTTATTGCTGTAAGTATACCTGGATATTTTAAACAGATTTCTTTGTATCTGTCGTAAATAATCGTGTATTAGTCGATATTGATATCGTGGTTAGGGCGAGTATTAAGTTGAGGTAAAGAAATCATAGTTATATTCCTTAGTTTACACACACACACACACACACACACACACATATATATATATATATATATATATATATATATATATATATATATATATAAAGTGACACTGAGATCAAAAGTGGATGGCGACAATCTTTTTCGTGTTTAAACGCAATCTTCAGGCTGAAGATTGAACACTCTGATATTGAACACGTTTAGCCATAAATGTAGTATACCGTAAAATTAATAGTTCAGACTTAGTGTTAAGACCCATAACTCTGGACCTAAAGATTGCGTTGCACATGAAACTCCGAGTAGTGCTACCTGTGAGGATAAATATGTACAGATAGATAGATAGATAGATAGATAGATAGATAGATAGATAGATAGATTTTTATTTTTATTATTATTATTAGGCCAGTAGACAAAATACACGTGCGAGATAGATTGAAAGGCACAGAGAAAGAGATCGTAACTAGTTAATATTCAGCACTTTACTTACAATGACTGCTTACCTTATAAGCATTATCTTACAGAAATACTCTGGCAGATCGTTTATGTTTTTTGTTTGTTCGCATTTTTTTTTTTTTTGTTAAATACGATGTTTGTCAAAATTATTATTAGATAGATAGATAGATATTAGGTTGGTGCAAAAATAATGACGGTTTTTGACGTATTATTTAACGTCAAAAACCGTCATTATTTTTGCTCCAACTTAATAGATAGATAGATAGATAGATAGATAGATAGATAGATAGATAGATAGATCTAAGAGAATTCTTCCCCGACAACTGCAATCTTAACGCCCTCATAACTTTCATATTCCATTGGTGAGATGTATGTTCCACTCGAGCAGTTTCTTCCTACGAGTCTAGAATTAATCGTTATCTTTTCCACATATCCCCACATACCGTGCCTCTTAATCTGTAATGCTCTATCTTAAATGGCTCTCTGACCTTGGACAGGGTGAACAATATTGTAAAAAAGAGTCTATAGTAAACCGTTATCTATCTCACATATCTTCATAATCTACAACAATAAGGTCACAAAGTGAAATTTTGAGGTATCTTTATCCCGACAAGGGAAGTTTCCAGACTCATCAAAAACCTTGACTCTGCGAATGTTATCCCCAGTCTTAGCAAAGTTGCTTAGCCTGAAGGAGAAACGTTTCCCAATTATTTACCAAGTCTTCAAGAATGCCACAGAGCGCTCATCTCCTCAGGGTTGCTTTGATCGCGGAAGCATCCTCTTGGAAGTCGATTTCCCAAAGCAGCGATTCGTAGAAAGAAACTGCTCGAGTGGAACATACATCTCACCAATGGAATATGAAAGTTATGAGGGCGTTAAGATTGCAGTTGTCGGGGAAGAATTCTCTCAGATCCATCTCTCTATCTGATATATATATATATATATATATATATATATATATATATATATATATATATATATATATATATATATATATTTATGCGGTCCTGTAACTATCAGATTTTTTAATCTCTCTTCATTATGTGCCCTAGAAATTTCAACTGTCGTTTCCTGATATTATGTATAAGTTTCCATTTTCTCTAAAACTATCGTTGCCCACATGTTCGCTCCATGGTATCCTCAACATCCTTCTGTAGAACCACATTTCTGTTGGCTCAATTACCTTCTTCTTTGAGGAAATTTTCCAGCATACACTACCATATTGGAGGACTGATACCTACCATGCTAATTTATCAACATCTCGAGTGCATGGAGAGCGGATTCCACCTTTTGCTAATGGTATGAAGGAAAACTAAATAACCACAACCAAAAATCCAACCAAAAATCCAACCAAAAATCGTTAAACCATTCATGATTAAAGAAAGAAAAGACACCATTTCCCTTCAGGACATAAGCGATCATGGCTCTCGACAGTTTCTTTTCTTTATTATCTGTGAATTTCCATGAAGTGGTTTTTCGTTGCCTTTTCCACGGCAGTGCTTGCAAAGTTTTCTTCTTGTAAACTATATGCTATCCAAGACTAAAGATCCCAGTCTTCTTTACTGTATAACGCATGGCTAAGGTGTGTGGGGTGGGGAGAAGAAATAGATTCCGATTTCCCCAATAGCATTAGTGCGAATGTGAACGCGATAGAGTAGGCTGGAATTGGAAGTAGATTCACTGATACCACTCTCCTCGCCTTTAATCGTTATACTGTCCGCACATCGATGTCAAGATAATGCTAAAAATAATATTGAAATATAAATTATGACACACTAACACCCCCACAAAAAACGAAAACTAAAAAAAGGAACGGTTCAAATTCAACACAATGAAAAACTTAGATATGTTTTTTTTTTTTTCTGTGAATATATGTTTTAGCGAACCCGAAAATAGAAACGGAATGGAAAATTAGAATGATAATGAGAAGACGGAGGCGGGAAGAGAAAGGAGGGAAGAGAAAAGAGCAGATGCAGACGGGTAAAGATGATTGCATCCGCTGGACTAAATGTCAGACTAGTTGTTGCTAGTAGCACCAGTGAAAACCATCTGATTAAGACCTATTATGAGCGAATAGTTACGACGTACTGTTAAGACACTGACAAATCAAAATATTTTGTTGACAGCACAGAGGAACCTGAGGGAAGGCGACAAAAATTGTACAGGGAGACTGCCAATTTTTGTTTTCGGTCATATATATATATATATATATATATATATATATATATATATATATATATATATATATAACAAATATATATATATAACAACAAATATATATATATATATAAACAAATATAAGTGTCAGGCCGCTGCAGCTACAATCACACAGCAATGTTTGATATAATTCATCTGTGTCATTTTCGAATATTGTCTCCAATCATGATAAATATTTAGGAAAACTGAATTTGGACATAAAATAAATAAATGGTGACATTGCCAAATGTTATCAAAAAAATATCAAAGAGAAACGGTTATTCTATGGATTTCTTTATAGAAACAGAAGCAGATTAAAACAAACAAATTACAAATTTATATCTTTCTCTCTTTTTATATATAAGATCATTGCCAAATTCTAAACCCGATTTTCATTGTTAACATGAAATGAGGGCAACTTGAGACTGACATTTGTTTTTGCGATGATTTCTGGTATATTCTAGATTAAAAGATAGATGAGGAAAAGTTGCATTTTCTCCATTTAATGCTCTACGCTTTTTAGAAAGAGTTGGAACAGTGACAAAAACATTCAGAAGGTCTATCTGGATCGTGCTTTAGCTCTTCCGACAATCAAAAAAGATGTCGTCAGGATAGTTTTAACCTAAACAATTAACAACGCTCCGGTTGGCCTTCTGATCCCGATGAAGACGCCCTGCTTGCCATCGTGGGGAATAAAACGAAAATGTCGACGGAAGAGATTGGTAAGAGTTTGAAAATCGATATTTCAACTGACTTGAAGAGTCTTGAGTTCAAGAAAAACAAATGATTTTGACAAATCGAAGGGATGTTATTTTCTACCACGACAACGCAAGACCTTGCAGAGGCTTAAAGATTTGAAGTGGGAAACCCTCCAGAACCCAATGTTCTCCTGTCTTTACATCGGATTTGTTACTGTCTCTACAGAACAAATTAAATGGAAAAAAATTTGACTCTGCACAGTTAGTTAAAAACTAACTGACAACCTCCTTCCATCAAAAAAAAAAACAGGAATTTCCTACAAAAATAGCATCAGCAATCTTGTAGAACGATGGGAGACAGTTGTTAAAAACAATGGAGACTACGTACTTGATTAATTTTTTTTTTTTTTTTTTTGTGAGTTTGCAAGATTTTATTTTTTAAATTTCTTATCGGGTACGAACTTTTGCAATTCTCTAACACACACACACATATATATATATATGTGTGTGTGTGTATATTCTCTAACACACACACACACATATATATATATATATATATATATATATATATATATATGTTTACATTATTTTTATAGATACAATTATTTAAGTAAATTCTCTGTTTATAATAAACTGTATTACATTTACTGGCCTGAATGTCTAAGAGATTTCGTAGAAAATATGTGACCTCCAGCAAAAATCGAAACTGTATCCTACACGGAACGTCACTGAGGCCTGACGTGCTATACCATTTAGCTACAGACAAAATTACTGTTTTTATAGATAGAATTATTTAGGTAAATGCTCTATTTATAATAAACCGAATTAATTACATTTACCGGGCTGAATGTTCCTCTTTAGCCTTTAAAGCTTATTTACTCGTTAAGATTTTCTCGAAAATCGTAACAGCTCAGTTTCGTATGCGAAACGTAAACAAAGCAATATCTAAAGAATTAATGGGTTTTGTTTTTAATCCGACATATTTTATTACTTTAAACTTTATTTTTAGAATCTCTGTTTATTTTAAATTATGTATATGTGTGTATGTATGTGTGCGTGTGTGTTTCCATAACGACGTTAATCGATTGGAATATATACTTGCGACGAGTAAATTGTCGCCATTTTATATTATTTTTAACTTCGCGCATGCGCAATGTTTGCCTTTGAATTTGTCGTTTGCACAGTATAGTAGGATTAGTTGGAAACGGTTTGTGAGAAAAAGAGCACCATGACACAATTCACTCCGGCAGAAATTTGAAAATGGCGTGCTGTACTGCTTAGCATTCGCACCGGAAATCTCCAATACGAATATTTCAGAGTATTTGGGTGTCAATCTGAGGGCAGTTCAGAGGATACAGAAAGAGCTGGTTGTGTCTAATGCTGATTGCGAAGGTACGGCAGCTGGAAAAACTTACTCTGATTTTTCTTATAAGAAAAGAACTCCTGAATTTGTTGGTGAGGGCCTCGGACTCAACACGGACGTCTACATCAATTGCCTCGAGTAGGTAGTGCTACTCTGCTTCAAGAGGGTTTCTACTGGAAGACCCTGTGTCTGGCAACAGGATTCTGCATCGTGTCAAACAATTTCTGCGACCATATCACCCCTTACTTCTGTCCACAGACTGACCTCCCCACCCGATTAATATGTGTAGGGCGCAGTTGAGCGAAAGAACAACAAGACTCTTTGTAACACTAAAGATGAACTGAAGGTAGGATTATAGCAGCATTCACCAACGTAAATAAGGAGACCGTCCAGAAGAGATGCAGGAGATTCTAAAGTCGTCTGGAGGCCTTTGTTAAAGCCAATGGCAATCTTATTGAATAAATGTACACTTTAGTATTTCAGGATATTTTTATGTAATTTTGGTAACTATATTTCTTAGAATGAGATGTCAGCGTTATTTTCATTTTTGAGTAATTTAGAGGACAATTTATCCATCAAACCATGTGTGTGTGTGTCTGTGTGTGTGTGTGCGTGTGTGTGTGATCGAATAAATTGCAAACATTATGTCTGCTTATATTTATCATAATCCTTTCATATTTTTCCGTATATTACAATTATATGAATTGCCGCATTTGATTGTTATATACAGAAAAATATTCGTGAATATAAAATGATTATGATAAAAATAAGCAGACATAATATTTGCAGTTTATTAAATCCGACATGCCTAAAAGACAATTTGATATATATATATATATATATATATATATATATATATATATATATATATATATATATATATATATATGTATGTATTTCTGTGATAAAATATAGTTTTACGGTATGCTATATTTATAGGGTAAAAGTGCCCAATATCCGGGATATAGCATATGTAAGTAGTAGTTGCGAAACAGATTTCAACACCAAAATGCAACAATCTGCTTCATGCTTGAACGCACCTCATACTATCTCTCCCCCCTCTCTCTCTCTCTCTCTCCTCTCTCTCTCTCTAGAAATATATATATATATATATATATATATATATATATTATTGAATATGTTTTGTGTATGTATACATGTACAAATGGAATATGTGAAAACAAGTTGGATGTTTAATTTTTTTTTATTTTATCTAGGCATCAACCATGCTAAACAATAGGCTGAGGTCAATTCGAAATATTCTATTCCTGCAATTAATAAAAAATAAATTTTTAAATATATCCGTGACAAAATTGTTAAAACTTCTTCGGTTGTCAACAGTTAGAAGTTGGCAGATTCTAATAAAGGATTTTATAAATGCGCCCAGTTGCATATAAAGAACAAAAATACAAATCATTGGCTTGGTACGTTGATAATTATAATATTGATGTATGTTGTCTCCAAGAAACCAAAATCAAAGATGGGTTTGATATTAATATCAGAGATAGAAAAAAAAAGAACAAGTTAATAACTTTGGAAACAGTAAATATTCTCGAAATATTGACAATGTCTAACCTTCGTGTCCGAAAAAAAGCCTTGTGTCAAAAGGAAGGTTATACCTTTGATACCAATATTACTGTATACACTTTTGATTCCCTCGGCAATGTTTATTTACAAAATTATAAAAAATAAACAAACCAATTACAATGCGATATTTATTGTTTACCTTTTATAAAGACATAATTTGAAAAGAAATCTTTTTATTCACAAATTTATTAAAAATTACAAATATGTAAACCAACTAAAATGCAATATTTATTATTTACCATTTTATAAGAAACTACGAAAACGAGTTTCTATTCATTACTTTATAAAAAAAAATATAGAACAAATCTTTAATTATAGTATGTTCACATAGTTTTATACACTTGCAAGTGAAAGTATTCAAAGAAGGATTATGTTTGAAATGTTAAAAATGTGGCATCGTAGAACTATGGAACTGTGAATATGATAAAAACATTTAAAACATTGCAATACGGAATTGCCATTTACTCAGGAGAGTATTATCAATATTAAAAAAAAATAAATATGCAAATAGAATTCATTTTTTACTACCTTGTTCCAGGTCTAGGGTAAGGGATTGTACTGAACAGAAAGCGAACAACAATAATAATAATAATAATAACTGACGAACCGTAATTATTCCTTTTTCGAAACATTCTCCCGCTGGAACAGAAGGGATGCAGAAGAAGTTCATATGGCTGCAAAGATCAACTTCTGATAAATAAAATGATCCTGGAAAATTGCAGGAGACGACGCAGAAATCTCAGTGCAGCGTGGATTGATTATCGTAAAGCCATTCTTGGATCCTTAAGACTTTGGAAATGTACAAAGTCTCCCCTGTGGTATTAAATTTCCTTAAGCACAGCATGGGAATGTGGAACACTAAACTATACCTTAGTCACACCGGGGGCACTGCCATATCCAACCGTCTGAATATCCGACGTGGAATCTTTCAAGGAGACTCTCTGTTACCCCTTCTGTTTTGTTTATCCTTAATCCCTCTTACACATGAACTGAAGAACAGTAGCTATGGTTACAAAATAAATAAGAAAATATTCAATCACCTACACTACATGGATGATCTCAAACTCTTTGCCAAAGACGACAATGAGTTGAAAGGCCTCCTCAATATTGTAAAATACTTCAGTGACGACATAGGTATGGACTTCGGGTTAGATAAATGTGCAAAAGTAACATTCAAGAAAGGTAGAATTATAGAAACACCCTTAATAGATTTAGATTTTGTCACAAAGATTAGGGAATTGGAGCATGATGAAGCTTATAAGTACCTAGGAATTAGCGAAGGAGATGGCATACAACACCCCCAAATGAAGGAAAAAATAAGTAAAGAGTACTACAGGCGTGTACGTCTGGTACTAAATACTGAACTAAACTCAAAAAATTAATATCATCTATAAACACATTGGCTGTCCCAGTGGTACATTACAGCTTTAATGTCCTTAACTGGACCATAGCTGAAATTAAGCGAATGGACGCCAAAACGAGAAAGCTTCTCACTTGCTATCGCATGCATCATCCCAAAGCTGATGTTGATCGTCTGTATGTGCCCAGATCCGAAGGAGGCAGAGGATTAGTTCAACTAGAACTGTCCTACAAAACTACAACAATTGGCCTCCAAAGATACTTGGAAACTACAGAAGCCTGGATGATGGTATGCGTCAAGGAACATGAAAGTAGTAAGCGTCTTTACTCCGTAATGAAAGAAGCCAACAAATTCAAAATGGAGTTTCAAATGGGCGTAGAGATGCAACTACAGCACAATACACCGGCTGAAACTGCAAAATACTTAAAAAAAGACAGCAAAGACGAAGGCAACCGACCAGATACAGAAGCGATGGCAAGATAAACCACTTCATGGCCAATACTCTGCCCGTACCAAACAAGCTGATGTAGAGAAAATCCGTACCAAACAGTAGCTACGCAGTGCAGGGCTGAAAGCGGAAACTGAAGATTTTATCCTTGCTGCGCAGGACCAATGCTTGCTAACTAGGAATTATCAAGCACATATACTAAAATATTGTGTCAGCCCAAAATGCAGATTCTGTGATAAATATCCAGAAATGATTGATCATCTTGTCTCAGGTTGCACGATGTTGGCACCCACTGAATATAAAACCCGACATGACAGAGTGGGCCAATATCTGCACTGGAAAATCTGCAACTTCTACGGGAAGGAAACTGAAAGAAACTGGTATGAACACCACCCAGACCCGGTTACGGAGATAGGACCTGTTACAATTCTATGGGACTACACAATACACACTGACAGAACAATCAAGGCCAACCGCCCAGATATTGTTATTAAAGACCACAAACAAAAACGGTGCCTCCTTATTGATATGGCAGTCCCTGCTGACTGCAATGTATCTTTGAAGATATTCAAAAAGCTGTCAAAATACAAGGACCTTGAAATAGAAATCTCGAAAATGTGGCATATGGGAACATCAACAATCCCTGTTGTAGTTGGAGCCCTAGGACTGGTTGGAAAAGATTGCAGTAGACTAATTGAAGGGATTCCTGGAAGTCCATGCCTCAGGGAGATACAAAAAATGGTTCTGACAAGTACAGCCCACACTTTACGAAGGGCTTTATCTATGTAATTTGGTTTTTTATTTTTTTGTTTTTTGTCAGTGGAAAGTGTCATGATGCCATTTCTAACCTTAGGTCCCTGGGCGGGACCCGGAAAGAGATGTGTAAACGCCAGAAATCAAAGAAAATAAATAATACTAATAATAACAACAACAACAATAATTTAAAATTATCTACTTGAATACAGTTGAGATAAAGAAAATGGATTTCAAATTATGAAAATGACTGACTTGCCATTAACAGACACCATCTAGAGGCGGATGTTGACTCTTTATATTGCCAGAAGTAATGGTGTTAAGAGTTTAATCTGGTTTGACCTATAAAACAACCAAAATTAGTCGAAAAAGCATAATTTAGAAGCAACATCTGACTGGGTCTATTCAGGAAAAATGTAAAAACTAAAACTATATTCCATTTATAAAAATAACAGTAAATTCCAAAATGAACTGAACATTACTGCGAAGAAAATAGATAAAATAAAATAAAAATGCGGGAAGAAATATGAAACGGGATACTGAGACACGAGGTTTTGGGTAAATAATAATAATAATAATAATAATAATAATAACTGACATAATTGGGAGTTCGCCGGTGAAAGCGTTGCTTGGAACAGCTCATCTACTGAGAAATATGGTGTGGGAAGGAGATATGATCATCATCACTCGTGATATGATGAATTATTAACCCCCTATAAACTGGTGCACCCGAAATGATATGATATCATTAGTAGCCATTAACTGGCCACTCCAATGTGATATTATCACCTCCATTAAACTGTTGACGTCGACGTGGTATGAACACGTAAGCAAATAGGAAATGTCCTTTTCTCGTACAGCATAATATCCATAACAAAATAAAATGCACGCAACGTTTTCTAAGTGAAACTAGTCGCTTTGATACTTTTAAAAAATGGCAACGTGACAACATGTGAGAATTTTCGTCACTCATTTCTACCATAAAAAAAAAGAAAAGAAAAAACATTATCTGGTGAATTGCCCGATGTTATATGGTGTCATATACAGTGAATATGATACTGCCGTTTCAAATTTATAAAACCTTTCATTTAAAACAATTTTCCAGGAATAAATTTCTCAAGTTCAGTAGCTATTACCATTCCTTCCAGATAGGAGTTTCCTTCTTAACTTTTTGAAGTAGTGTGGAATGTAAAAATCTTGATTATGTCATTATTTTCTCTTTAAATTGCATGCGCTATCGATTTTAGTTGTTATTTTTGCTGAAAGTCTTCAAGTGATATAGTTTCTACTATTTAATATAGTTCTTTGCTTGTGATTCTATAGCGCCAATCTACAAGATTTGAAGAAGGATGGTCCTCACTGAGATCTAGAAGTTTGATTCGGTCAAAGAAATTTTTAACCATTGATCTTAGAAAACGATTGTATACAGCTGACATATGAGATATTTCTGAATGGATTTGGCGCCATGCATCAATATGAAAGTTTCCATCCGACGAGGCTATACCAGAAATAGGTAGAATTAGCAAGATCATCCTCAATAGAGTCAACCAACTGATTAAAATGCCCCTTGGACTTGTACAATAGATTAATAACACAGATGTCATAAATTGGTTTAATGATATAAACGATAAAAGAAATTGTTCACTGATCCAGTTTTATGTTGTGGATTATTACCCATCTATTTCCAGGGATCTCTTTACTTTGGCTTTGGAATTTTCCAGGGAGTACTCTGATCTTTTCAACGAGGATCTTAACATTAACTGTAGAAGATCTGTTTTTATCCATAGCAAAGGACAGTGGATTAAGAACAACTCTGTTGAGCAATTCGATTTTTCCATGAGATCGTTAGGTTCTACTGAATCTTCCGACCTTGTTGGTATATTTATCTTATATAATCTTAGTAGCCACAAAGATATCAACATTGATCATATAAAGAGGCCATGGCCTTATGGTGGTGAAAAATTCCACAAAATTAAAGCTAACAAAATCAGGAAATTAATACATAGAGAATTTAAAAGTCTCAACCTTAAAGTTCAGATCAATACTAATTTAAAAAAAGTAGATTTCCTTGATGTAAATTTTATAACACTGCCTTAAAAATAGTAGCTATAAGTCCCCTGATATCAAATATAATAACAGTGATAGTAGAAATAAAAATAGAAGCATAAAAATCATTTGGTACACCTACCCCCCATTTAACCAGATGGTTAGTACTAAGAGCAGAAGTTTCTCCATTTAATTGAGAAACACTTCCCTAGAAATAATCCACTTAGTAAGATTTTTAATAGAAATACACTAAAACTAAGCTATAGCTGTACCGATAATCTGGAAAAAAATATTAAAAAAATGATAAAATTTTAAATCAATACAAAACCTGAGTAATAATTGCCATTCCAAACCAACAAACTCAGATAATGCCAAAAAGTGAACTGTAGAAATTCTAACAAATGTCCATTACAAAACAGATGTCAGACAGACTCTCTTGTTTACCTAAGGACTATTTCCACTATAGAAAATCCAATAGTTAAAAACTTTAAAACTAGGGGCCACTATGTATTTCGTCCTGGGTATGACGATAAACTGCATCCGCGTCCTAGGTAAGACGATAAATTACATCCAACAGCAAGGCCTCTGATCAGGAGGTTTTGAGGAGCGTGGAACCACCTCATAATTGCTGGTGTTCCCAGGTCCACCCTGACCTGAGGTGGTAGCAACTGTTAGGGTCCCAGCTATGGGAAAATAGTTAACACCCAAATTTGTGTAAAAATAGGTTTTAATACCAGAAATACTTTGTTATAAAAAAATTATTACCAGCAATAATTTTTGAAAGAAAAATTATTATCAGCAATACTTTAAAAAATACCAGTAATACAAACAGCTATACATTCTTTGAAAAAAAAATGGAGAATGGAACTCAGAATACAAAAGAGTGCGAACAAAATATTACCAAGAGAATAATTAAAAAAAGAAACTTTACGAAAATAAAACCATCCAAGATTGTAAATTTCCTAAAAGACGTTGAATTGTACTCAAAAATATGTGTAATTGAAAAATGGTTTAAGTACAGTGCTGTTCGATAAAAGTGACTCATATGATTTTTTCACTAATATTTTTTGTCTATTGTTTTGGGGGTTAAAATAATTTTTAATCTTACTAATCTTAAAGATCCCTTCCCGACCACCTAGGAAAAAAGTTTATTCACCCTAAGGTATAATTATAAATTTGAATATAAACGAGATATCAGAAAACCTCATATTTGTCTACAATTCATGATAGATTTGTCGCTGACATATTTTCCGTAATCGTCAACAATGGCCTATGTTCCAGTTTATCATGACATGAAAAAATAACACGCCTACCTCCAGAATTTAATTATATTTCGTTTGGTTCGGTTCATTTTGTTTTTGAGTTTGATATGCCGTAAAACAAAATAAACCAAAACAAACCAATATGTATTATCTTTTTCTATTAACGCGTACAAAAATAGAACGTCACTTTCTAAATATTTTTGCAACTTAAAAGAAATAAAGCCCCTATGGTAAAATGGAAAATACTAAAAAACTAGAAACTCTTTAAATGAACCGTGCTTCTTATGTTTACATGAATGAATTAACGATAAATTGTCGACACACTTTATTTTTTACCTTAAAATATAATGAAATTCTAAAAATTACTCATTACCATTTCTTATAGCCATAATTTATAAGTATAGAATGGTCCTCCCTCTACGGCTAAGTGTCTTATTTTGTTTCTTCAGCTTTAATTTTGCTATGCATTACCGTCTAGTTAGTATTATTAATATCTTAAATAGATGTTCCACATTTTTACTTTTATCTAGAAGCCCCTTAAGAAGCTTTCTGAATACAATTTTCTTTTAACTTTTTGTCTGATCAACCTATCCCTCCTTTCACCACCCTTTCAGAAAATCTCATATTTGTCTACAATTCATGATAGATTTGTCGCTGACATATTTTCCGTAATCGTCAACAATGGCCTATGTTCCAGTTTATCATGGCATGAAAAAATATCTCACCTACCGCCACCCTCTGAGCTTACTTTTCTATTTAGCGTCGATCTGACATTCAATTGGTTAAGCAAGATATACCCACAAGTCCAATTTTAATTCTGACCTTATGTACACCCCTTTAAGTTTCGGAAAAGAGGCAACAATTTGTTTTAAATCATTTTAAAAATCATTTAATCACCAGTTACTTACCATCGCCTGAAGAAGTACAATCATAGTATTGAAACATTAAAGATTTTGTGTAGCGATTTCAATGTTTTTTTAGAATCACATATAACAAAAATAATAATATATTGCTCTACTTTGTACTGATCACATTTTCAAAAGTAAATGTTACGAACAGCGGATTTTTACTCCATCTGTCCTTCCTCTGATTTCGATATATATATATATATATATATATATATATATATATATATATACATATATGTGTGTGTGTGTGTGTGAGAGAGAGAGAGAGTGTTTGTGTGTGTGTCTGTGTGTGCGTGCGTGTGTGTGTGTGTTTAAAATAAGATATACAATACTGACAAAGTTTTAAGAAATTTGACAAATGGAAAACGTTTCATTCAAACTAGTTTTGATTACGCGTTTCCCCTTTCTAGGCTTCACCAGATCCAAAAATGAAAGAAAGAAATGTGCGTATGTGTATTTGTGTGTATGCTTAAATGAGGAATTATGGTACGTTTGTCCTAAGCTGGCGTTTCTCGGGATGAAAGAGGAAAGAAAGCCGTTAATATTTATTCTGGATTTTTTTATAATTTTTAGTTCATGTCGAAAGTTGTTAATATTTTTTTTCACAATTTTTTTTTTTTTATCGAATTAAAAATAAATCCTCATCCCATTTTCAGAATGGTTCGAAAGCAAGAAATTCATATAGCGTTTCTCATATATATATATATATATATATATATATATATATATATATATATATATATATACACTACCTGCGATGGGTAAAATGTCGGCATTTTAATTACTTATCGACTGTAGAGTATAGTAGGGTCAGTTTGGAACTGTTTGTAAGAAAAAGAATATCATCACGAAATTCTCTCCGCCAGAAATTTGGAAACGGCATGCTGTACTGCTTGGCATTCGTACCGGAAGCTCCAATATGAACATTTCAGAGTGTTTGGGTGTCAATCTGACGACAGTTCAGAGGATCAGGAAAGAGTTGGATGAGTCTAATGCTGATTATGAAGGTACAACAGCTGGGAAAACTATCTTTTATTGTTCTGATAAGAAAAGAACTTCCGAATTTGTTGGTGAGGTCTACCTCAAGTGTCTTGAAGATGTAGTGTTGACCCGGATCAAGGAGGCTCTGGAAGACCCTATGTCTGGCAACAGGACTGTGCAATATGCCACACAAGCAGGAGAACCCAATCATGGCTGTCAAACAATTCTGCGACCATATCACCCCTTATTTCTGGCCACTTAACACCCCAGTGTGAAACCCCACTTGATTATTATGTGGGGCGCAGTTGAGCGAGAGACCAACAAAACTCTTTGTAACACTAAAGATGAACTGAAGGCAAGGAATTATAACAGCATTCACCAAATTAAATAAGGAGACCGTCCAGAAGAGATGCAGGAGATTCTCAAGTCGTTTGGAGGCCATGGTTAAAGCCAATGCCGATCTTATTGAATAAATCTACTCTTTAGTATTTCAAGATATTTTTGTGTAATTTTGGTAATTATATCTGTTAATCTGAAATGTCAGCGTTATTTTCATTTTTGCGTCAATTTATGCGACAATTTATCCATTGCACTCTCCGTGTGTTTATGTATATATATATATATATCACATTAAATGTTATTTTAGTGGATACCCATATTTGAGTAAACGCTTCGTTTATTTATCAAACAGTATATTTAATTATTTACATCTACCGGCCGGAATATTCGAGAAATCTTATTAGAGATCTTATTAAAGGATTCGAACCTGCGTACCCGTTTATTGAAGAAAACGCTGTTAGATCCGACGGGAGTGCTCTAGACTAACTCATCCACGGAGTGATTCATTGGTCAGATTAATGTATGTATATGCTTTTTGGTTGAAGACGAACAAATTTTTTCTTGTCTTCGGACCATTTTTCCGAATTCCGTGCTGACTTTAAACATAGACTCTAGAGCTGGCCCCAGTTCTCTCCAAACTATATAACTATTGCCTCGGTGCTTCCTGCTTTCCAGCTTGTTGGGAGTCCTCGTCTGTAGTCCTCGCTTTTAAGAAGCCTGGAGAACTTTCTGACCGATCTAACTTCGCCTTATCAGTCTCTTTTGCTTTTCGGCAAAGTCTTCGAGGCTTTAATAAATGCTGAAGTAGTTAAGCATCTTACTTCTCAAGACCTACTCTCTGACAAACAACATGGATTCCGCTTTGTCCGGTCTATCGCTGATGTGCTCATGGTCATAACTCAATATATATATATATATATATATATATATATATATATATATATATATATATATATATATATATCATGCTATTGATAAGAACGGCAAAGTTCGACCTGTGGTTCTAGATATCTCGAAGGCTTTTGACAGGGTTTGGCATACTAGGCTTCTACGTAAACTTCAGGTCTACGGTATTACAATATGACTATTTTATCATTCCAGTCATTCCTTTCAAATCGTGAAATGTTGGGCTTTCTTATGAATGCGGGTTCCCCTAAGTGTCTATCCTGGGTCCTACACTGTTTCTGATCTTCATCAATGATCTGATGTCAGCTCCCAAGTAGACATCTATGTAGATGGCACTATCATTTACTCGCATCTCAAGAGTAAAACCGGCAGCGCTGACAAAGTCAACTTGGCCGCTGCTTTCGAAAATGACCCTCATTCAATGGTTAACTGTAGTAGGAAATGGTTTGTAAATTTGAATGCCTCCAAAACTAAACTGCTCTCATTTAGTTACCACAAAGACAATTCCCTGCACGTCATTAGCATGGCTGATGCTAGACTCCAGGAGAGTGTCTCACTGCACCATCTTGGCCTTACACTTTCGAATGACTTAAAGTGAAACAAATACATTGAATAGCTGCATCTGCAGCAAGGAAACTTGGCTCATTGTGGTTTGCCAGATTTTTCTCATCGGAGTCTACCCTCTACATATCTACCATTCGACCGTGAATTAAGTACTGTTGCTATATCTGATCTGGTTGCTCAGCTGTTCATTTCGAAGTTCTCAACAAAACCCAAAGAAGGATCTGCAATGTAATCGATCCTGACTTAGGATCGCAACTCCATTCACTTTCTCACAGACGTGATGTGGTGGCTTCCCTCTGCATTTCTACAAATATTTTCATGTCAACCGTTCTGTTGAGCTTTTTTCCCTGGTGCCGCGACTACATACATTTAAGCGTGCTACTAGACTAGCATCTAGGTTCCACCCTTTTACCTTTGAAATATTTAAATGTAACCACCACTTCTACTCCAACAGCTTCTTTTCTCACACTTCCCACCTGCGGAACTATTTTCCATTTACTTGTTTCCCGGATAACTACAATCTTCAAAAATTTAAATACAACGTCATTCGCTATCTTCTGATATCCTGACACCTGTTCATCTTTTATCCTTTCCTCATTCTCTCTATACACAGTATTTTCTCTCACCTTTACTGTATGTAACCCCCTGCGAACCAGTGTCACATCTAGTCTTGCTTGGGATTAAATACTTAAAAATGGGGGGGAGGTAACAAGGCAAAGAGAATTATGGATTATTAGCTGAAGATTCAACCTCGATTGCCATATTAGTAATATCTGTATCTGACGTGTGGGCAAATATGATAAAATAGGAGGCATTACTTTCGGAACGGTTAGCATCACTTAATTTTACCGGGATTATAATTCTTCCTGAAAGAATGCGTTTTATCAGAGAGAAAAGCGTACCCAATTAAAAAAAAAAACTGACATTTTTATGCTAAAAACCGAATGCTATGAACTTTATTTTCATTAAAATGCTATGAATTCACTGGTTCACCAGTCTGGGTGTCTTTAATCATTTCCAGGAATACATTTTCACTCAATTTTCGTTTGTCATACATGGAATTTCGTGCATATTTTTTTTTCCATAAATTCATCTAGTCTTTATTATAAGACCAGTATTTGGATCCATTTTCTTTTGCTTTTCCTTAAATCAACCCAATTTACAGCCGTTTTAATAAACAATGTACTGATAAGCATATTCTTCGAACGTTAAGCAGTGTGCCACTGGGACTAAACCAGTGAGTGAAGTGTCCACAAGTGATAGAAGATGTATATTCTTTTGCTATTGTAGTAGTCGACCTGAAAATAACCCGGGCAAGAAAGGAACAGACGTGACAGAAGATAAAAGTATGATTCTTTCTAACACTGTAAAACGCGTGCTGACATAGACTTAATATGACTTAGAGAAGGGTGTTTTTAATCAACAAACAAATTCCATATACGTAGTTTACTACTATTGTCCATGAGTGATTAATAAAGTATTTGTATGTGATACCATAGTCCCATTTAATAGAATGGTTTGTGTAACAGAATTAAGTACAAATATGAATAAAATATTCCGTTTTTGTAAAGAAGAGTCCTCATGTCTTTTTGTGTGAAGAATTGTCTTTGAGTTCGTATGAGAGCGTGAATGAACAGGATTGAAACAGAGCCACCGAAATCGGGGACTGTACCTCCCTGACTGACGTGGCTCGATTAGAACTGCCTGAAAAAAAAAACACGAATTGATCCACTTGATTGTGAATGGATCAAATCGTGGTGTTTTTCAAAGGCTTAGGAATGGAATGATTGTAAAATGATTTCTATTATATGAAATGTTGGTAGCGATATTCAATGTATGGATGAATAGGAGACTTATAAATATGTAAGATAGTTTCGGGAGATAAAATTATCTAAAACGACACAGTGAACCAACTTTCCTAGCAGCAGACCTAGTAGTTGATTGCCTGAAAGAAATCATTTTAATTCGTATTCTGAATTTATCAAATTTTTCAGGTAGTTTCTGAGACTCGTTTGCCTTGTCTTTGTTCGTTAGAGAATCGACAAGCCTTCCATGTTAATTAGTATTCATCTGTCTTGAGGTTTATTTACATTAAACAAGTCTTTCTCAAACTTTTTTTTTATTTCAGAGTGTACTTGTAGAATAACTAAAACTCTGGAGTGCACTTTATATTTTAATAAGGAAAAAATATGTAATGAAATTTAAAATATGAATTTTTAGTTTAGTATTCCCAAAGAAGTTTAGCAGCACTGCTTTCATCTAAAGGGACTTGTGAAATAATCTACTTTTTTTTTTAGAGAGGCTAATTTTTTGACTGATTTAAATCCCTTGAGGAAGACAAAAGGGTAAGGATTATCCACTCCTTCTTAAAGATTAAGGAATTCACCATCGAGTTTAAAATATCAAATGACAAAGACTTGACTTAGATATGGAAGCCATGTGCTTGGTGTTTCTAGATTTTAAAAAATAATGATTTTCAAATATAAAAATAATTCATAAATTATTCTTCTGCTAAATTGGGGGGCAGCTTTTAGGGTGCACTAGTGCGCCCGTGAGTGTCGGTCGAGAAACGCTATATTTAAGCGTTGACAGAAACTTGTATTTTTACTCTCATCGATTAAAACCTCGAATGTTATTAATATTGATCGTATTACTCTTATACGGAACGCTAAAAGGCAAGCTACTTTATTACGATTTATTTAACTGAAATAACCTTTGACAATATTTCGAATTAGAGTTCTAATTTAAGCAAAATTTTAAAAGCATTTCACGTATTCGTTTGTCTTGCATATGACTTGATTAGAACACGAATAGATGCTGGGAAAATGGCCGGTTAATTTTACCGTTCCAGTAAGTACCCGACTCCTGTTATCCTTTACCTTTACAAAAGGCAGATCAGGCTGAAAATGGAGTACTGTTGCCATATATGAGCTGGAGCTTCCTAGCCTTTACTTTCCAGTCTCGATATAGTTCAAAAACGTCTTCTCGTCCTTGTGGATGATGAATTATTTTCCAGCCTACAATCATTTTCTCACGGACGAAACGTCGCAAGCCTGCCGATACTTTATCGCTATTTCCATGGAAAGTGTTAAGATGAACTACATTCGTTAATTCCACCTTCACGAATAAGACCCGCCATGCTACGCATATTTTAACGAACCACCCTAGTCCCCTTCATATTCCACTGGTGAGATGTATGTTCTAATCGAGCAACTTCTTCCCACGAACCGCTGCTTTGAGTAAATGACTCCCAAGAGGATGCTTCATCGACCACTACAATCTTAACACGTTCAAGTCTAGGGTTAACCGTTAACTTCCGGACATATCCTCATAAAATGTGTTTCTTACTCTGTGAGCCTCTGTTTCAGGTTGTTCTTGGTCCTTGTACAGGGTGAACATCATTGTAAAAAAAAGATGTTTGATGGTGGGGTCAATCAGAATAAATGTGGAAGACCAAGATTCCCTACACCCATAACAGAATTTCTGTTGTTGTTAAAGGAAGCTAGTTTTAATTTATGCATCTAGAGAAATGATAATGTGTAAATATCTTTTTAGAAAAGTGTTGCTAGCATTTGGAAACCATTGAATTTGAATTCAGAATTAACTTACGGAAAGCTCATTAAAAAACAAGTAAAATTTGGCATCCAGTCCCCGCCCACTACTCAATAATTTTCACCACACTAAACTTGAGACATGAGCCAGATTTTTTGTTTGGTATAAAAAAATGAATTACCCAAAATGATGGAATAAGGTTAAAAATTTTGATTATTATTCCACAATTTGGGGACTTGTCTCGAAAGTAAATCTGGTTTAAAAAGCATTCAAAGTAGATTGTCAAAAATATGAATATTTGAGTTATATGATGTTTAAGAACAGTGTAAATATGAAACATATGATCATTTAAATGGTGGCATAGTTGCTATCTAGATTCCAGTAAAGGATAGCTACTGTTTGAAAAAATTACGGTAATATCTTGGAAGACTTAATGCCTGTATCGGCCAGTAGAGAATATTGTGTCATGAGAAATTAGTATTTCTTTGATAATTCCAGCTAATCTCACCAACAACAAAAGTAAGAAGTAAAGTGTTGTAAGATCTCATTCTTCAAACTTCTGAAATCTAGAAATGATTTAACTAAGCAATTATGAAGGAGATTTTTGAATGGCCACTCAGCAACAATAGCAGAGCAGAGACCAAAAAAAGAAACCATTTCCTTAGACGGAAGAAATTGTAGCTAAACTCTTAAAAACAATATTCTTTTCACAAAAAGTATCATGGGCAATACTGGGCAGCAGTGTAGATTCAAATAATACAAATTTTTTAAAAGTTGGCTTGAGTTGACAGTTGTAGTAGCCTCTGAATCATGGACAGAGCAGTAGACAGTTCATGTACCTATCTTCTTCTGTGCCTCAGTTTGCTTTATGACTAAAAGCAGTGAGAATATCAATCTTGATAATTCTTCCACTGTCAAGGCAGAATTTATTATGAAGCTGCGCGTATGAGAATTTTTAAATATTTCAGTCGTAATTAAATCAAGTTTGTTTATTTCTTGCAAATTTTGTGGTGGAGAAAAAATTGATCGTTGACAACTATAATTCATTTAATAAGGAGAGAGGCAGTCATAGATCTCTTATTACACACAGTAGTTTTACAATTTAGGAATAGGATCTAAAATAATTCATAATTTTAAATATTGCCTTAACCATTTAGAAATTTGAATTTTTTATTGAAAATTTAAGTTTTTGAATTCTTCATGAAATTCAAGTATACTCTTTTTCTCTCTTGCTTTTTCTCTTTTACATTAACTCTTATATTCTCAATGCTTGGGTTCATTTCCTTTATGTGGTCTTTCTGTTATTTCGCCCAAGCTTTGTTCTGCCATTCATCCATCCAAGCTCACCAAGTATGTTTTGCGTTATTATCCTGTGACCCACTTTCCCTCTATCTGTTCCACGAGTATCAGATTCTCTAAGCCCTCCTTTCTCATTATGTGTCCCATGAATGTCAACTGTACCTTCCTGAAGTTAAGAATAGTTGCCTTCCTTTCCATTTTTTCCAACACTTCGTCGTTGCTCACATGTTTCTGTCCACGGCATCTCTAGTATCCCTCTACAGAACAACACCTATATTGCTTCAAGTCTCCCCTTCATACCCGAGGAAATCGTTCAGCACTCGCTACCATACAGGAGAATAGATATCATGTAGCTGTTTAGTACTCTTTTCCTTGCTTCTAGAGACATTTTTCTATTTCTCAGTATTCTGCTTAACTTTTGAAATTCTTGGCTATCTCAATATGCCCTCAGAATTTAGTGTCGCACTTTCTATATATTCCCAGATATTTAAATTTCCGAATTTGTTTGATTTTAGTATCTCCGGTTGAGAAGAATAAAAACAATTGATCATAGCAAAATAATAGTTTTATGATGCAGAACAGAAATCTTGTTGAGCAAACCATTTCCAAGAATTCAAAAACCAACCACCTTCACCAAGAGCAACCAAATAGTATAATGTGAATATTAGGCTAGCAACTAAAGATGAAATCACCAGTGCCATCAAGACTTTGAGGAATAGCAAGGCGAGTGGTCCAAGCAGCATTCTTCCTTAATCCTGCAATATCATTTAGCCCTATTACAGAAGATATAAGATCACTAACATGTTCCTACAGACTGGAGGTGAAGATTTCTGGTGAAAATAGCCAAGAAGTGTAACTTTCAAAACGTGACAATTGACAAGAAATCATACCACTCTGGGTTCTCAAAAAGATTCTGACCAGAATTAACCTGGCCTACAAGGAGACTGTAGGGGAAATTGAAGAAGGACTACTATAAGACTGAAGGAAGCCTATAAGGAGGCTAAAGGCTTGAAACGCTACCCCGTCACTATAAATGACATAAACACGGTCACTGAATGTTGCTGATTCATAATATTATGGTTTTACTGTCCTTAGGCTTTGAAAAGTATTCAGCCCAACCTTCTTCTCAAAATCTAACCATCTGTCCAATAATCAGAATTGTTTTTGAAATTCCGTCCTGGTTGGTCAGATATCATTTCAGCGTCCTCTCATATATGCTGGACTCTCTCGTCGTTTATCGAAGTATGAGGGTCAAGCAACTCAGTTCCTAGTAACAGACAGCCAGACACCTGCACATATGATTTAATTATAGTGGTGAAGTGCAGAGTCAACCACACTTTTTGAAGAGCCGAACACAGAGACCTGAGGCACCATGTGATGAAACCTTCCAGCATTTACTATCATACAAAAGAATACATATGACATAGCAGTTCAACACTCTTTTTTTATTTCTCAATTTTCGTGTTAGCATTTTGTTTAGTTTCTGGAAAGTATCATTTGATATTCCGATGCGCCTTCGGATCTCTTCGGATTTTTTGTTGTCTGTTATACAACCCAGTTGGTTCATTTTCTGTACTGATGATTCTGATGTCTCCTCTTTGACTACCTCACTTGTCGACGACCATACATTCTATCTTCGTTAATGGTTAGTCGTTTTATCTCGCCTTCCTTTACTACCTTGACTTGAAGTCTTTTCACTTTGGGATACTCAGTGTGTATGAAAATTCGCTCAACTAAAAATTGCCCCTGGTTAAGCATAGTGAAACGGGGAACCACAAGTATTGGTCATCTTTTAAGGTTTTAAAATTACTACAGTAGCACTTGTCCATATCTCGCAACCTCTTGCACGTACCCCTTGCAGTGCGTTGCCTGTCATTAACTCAGATATAAAATAGACCATTCCGCTTTGACTGCAAGGAGAGGTGGAAGAAAATAAAATATCAGAGACGCTCTTCTGCTTTTAGGGAATAAAAGAAAGCATACAGGCTGATAAAAAAAGAAAGAAAAAACGCTGATTTTGATAACTATAAAATTATTGTAAACTTATTTTTCAACAAAAATGGCACTATATTTCATTAATAAACAAAAATAAAATTTTTATTAAATTAAATAATAATTTATATTGTAGGTCCTTGTCATTACCTCAAATAAATAATAAACTATTCCATTTTGAGTTCACATAGCGACAAGAAAAATATAATATCGTCTGGTTTCATTGAAAAGAAGAAAGTAGTAGTAGTAGTAGTAGTAGTAGTAATATTAATAATAATAATTATTATTAGAAATAATAACAATAATTATTATTAGAAATAATAATAATTATTATTATTAGAAATAATAATAATAATAATAATAATAATAATAATAAATTGTGCTAACCCGAAATGCAGTTTATGCGATAAATATCCACAAATAACTGACCATTGTACCAGACTGAACAGTGTTAGCAACCACTGAATATAGTGTGGGCCAGTATCTGCACTGGAAAATATGCAACTTTTACGGGAAGGAAGCTGCAAGAAATTGGTATGAAAATCACTCAGACCTGGTTACAGAGATAGGACCTGTAACAATTTTATGGGACTTTGCAATACACAGAGATAGAACAATCAAAGCTAATCGCCTAGAAATCATGATCAAATACCACAAAAACAGAATGTGTTTTCTTATTGACATGGCAGTCCCTGCAGATTGTAATGTATCTTTGAAGTTCTTCAAAAACTAGCAAAATACAAGGATCTTGAAGTGGAAATCTAAAAAATGTGGCAAATGAGGACATCAGTAATTTCAGTTGTAGTTGGAGCCCTCGGATTGATTGGAAAAGGTTCCAATAGATTCATTGAAGGGATTTCTGGTAGCTCATGCCTTAAAGAAATACAAAATAAATTGTACTCACAAGTACAACTCACACATTACGAAGAGCTTTATCCATGTAAAATGTGATATTTTCTATTTACTTTTTTTACAAAGAGAATCAGTTGAAAATGTCATAAAGCTATTTCTGACCTTAGGTCTCTGGTTAGGACCCTGAAGGAAATGTGTATACAACAGAAATCTAAGGAAATAATAATCATAACAGAGATAAACGACACACCTAATATCTAGGAAGTCGAGGAGTTCTGGTGTAAGATGTGGATAAACTGCATAATGCAAGAAAAAAAACTAGAAAGCACCAGGAATAAACCGAATAGCCATTTTTAGATAAAAAATCCATCTAACACCCACCAAAACTTCGCACAGGCATACAATGATATAATCATAAACCCAGAAAAATGAGCCAAATGGTTCACATGGAGAGTAACATACCTACTCCAAAAAACAGAAGAGACGCAGAATCCTAAGAACTATAGACCCATCACCTGCCTACCAACAATGTACTAGATCCTCATTTCTATCTCTAGCGAGAGAACATAAAATTTCCTTAAGAAAAACAGTTTAATCCAAGCAGAACAGAAGGGATGTAAAAGAAAGTTACGAGTGCAAAGACCAACTAATAAGCAATAAAACACTATTGAAAGAGATAAAAACAAGGAAAATAAACTTATCGATAGCATTGATCAACTAAAGAAAGGCGTTCGACAGTGTACCACACTCATGGATAGAGAAGAGCCTAAAAATATACAGAGTATGCTTGACAACGGTCAAATTCATAACGGAGAGCATGAAAAACTGGAACTAAACCAAAACTATACAAACGGATCATTAACATCGAGACCAATTAACATCAAAAATGGGATCTTTCAAGGAGATTCATTGTCAACACTACTCTTTTCCTGGCATTAGCGCCACTCAGCTGCCTATTGAACAACATCACCTACGGATAGAAGAATGGCAAACTGAATCAGCTATTCTATATTGATGATCTTCAAATGTTTGCCAAGAATGACTACCAGCAGAAAAACATACTCACCATTGTCAAAGATATTAGGTTGGAGTTCAGAATCGAAGATATTAGGTTGGAGTTCAGAATCGAAGATATTAGGTTGGGGTTCAGAATCTACAAATGCGACAAAGCCACCTTGAAATGCGGTAAACTAACGAAAACTACAGATTTAGACGATGATATCAACAAGATTAAAGAATTAGACCAAGATGGTCTACAGAAAATACTAAGGAATTAATGAAGGAGACGAAATACATTCAATTATAAAGAAAAAGATCCGAAAAGAATATTATTGGAGAATGCATTTGATACTAGAAAGCGAACTTTATGGGTCAATAAATTGATGGTTTTCAAGACCTTAGCTATACCTGTAGTAACATAAAGCTTCAACATTATTAAATGGAAGTTGATTGACATTAAAAGATTGGACGCCAAGACCAGAGAAAGAATTGCCCAAATGAGGATGCATCACCCGAAATCAAATGTTGATAGATTGTACGAAACAAGAGCTTTAGGGGGAAGAGGTCTAAACCAACTTGAACTAACTCTAAAAACTTCAATAATCGAATTGGAAATATACATCACAAAAACCAATAATCCTCTCTTACAAATAGTAAAACACCAAATCAAGTCCATGAACAAAGAAGCTTCACTCTTCAAGAAACAGCTTCATATACCTGAAACCCTACCAACAAAAAACGAAGCGAATATCATCTACGCCAAACGAGTAAAACAGAAAGCAAAATAACTTGGCCAAATGAAATAACAAAAAAACTGGGAGGAAGAAGTGTTTCATGGCAAATACCTAAAAAGAACACAAGAAGCAGATGTGGACCAACAAAATACACATCAGTGGCTGCGGAACATAGGCTTGAAAGCTAAGGCAGAAGGCCTAATTATTGCAGCTCAGGACCAAAGATCCTATCACTGTCACATAATCAAGGATGAAACTAACCCGAAATGCAGGATCTGCGGAAGATATGATGAAACTGTCGATTATATTATATCACGATGTCCAGAACAAGCAAAAAAGGAATATACCCACAAAAAATTAACAAGGTACAGACATATGTGTAGAGTGGAAGATATGCAAGAAGCAGAAAATCAAAACCGCTGAGAGATGGTATGATCTCCAACCAGACACAGTTAGCCGAAATAACCAACTTTCCTAGCAGTAGACCTAGCAATTGATTCAATATAATCACTCCACTTCATGTCAGTAGAAAACGTGCGTCCAAGATGGTGTAATAAGTTGCTTCCCTGAAGGTTAGCATTAGCCATACTGATGGACGGCAAGAAATCAGGCAAATCTGGTTTGCACCAGGCTGTTTGATGTTTGGTCTGACAAGGTCCGCCTTGGTTACGCCAGTCTGACTTGCACTGTCCTCTTCTGCCGGTTTGGTGGTTGAAATCATGTAGACCTTTGCCTATTCTGCCGTTAGGGTTTTCGGGGGTTGGTCACGTTCAGTCTGGTCCCTCCTCCTCGGCTATACCCTCATGGGTGATCCTGCAGTAGTTGAAATTCCCAACATGCTTCGCTCTTGGAATCACTGGGACACGCAAGCCCTCTACCATATTTTACACCGGATGTCGGAGCGCCTCTTCTACGACACACTATATATACAAATTACGTGTTTTAGAAGCTCAAAAATGTTTTTTAAGTATAGGTAAACAAAAACACTGGGCAGCAAGACAAATTACCAAATGATACATAAATAAACAAATAAAAATTTCGAAACATTTTGTTCATTTTAGAAACAGATAGCAGAAATAAAAAAAAATGAAAATATATATCGGGATTTAAGCCTAAAATACTTGGAGATAAAGTCCTTATTTAACATTTATACTGATCTTTTGACAATACTAACACATAAACTATCAATTGATAAAAATGAACGGGAGTAGAAAATACAAAGTTGATAAATATAATTTTAGGTAAGCAAAAGCAGTATGTATTAGGTTGGTGCAAAAATAATGATGTGATAATGTCGTTTTTTGTCGTATTTTTTAACGTCAAAAAACGACATTATTACGTCATTATTTTTGCACCAACCTAATAAAAATAAGACAAATAATCTAATACAATAAAACCCAGTAACTATGGAAAAAGTTAAATGAAATAATAGTAAACAATACATATATAGCTTCAAACAAATTAGATAGATAGATAGATAGATAGATAGATAGATAGATAGATAGATAGATAGATAGATAGATACAATTGTATTAGTTTTTAGTATATTGTAAATATAACATTATTCTTGTAAATAAACAATCTAATAAATAAATAGTGTTTAACATTTTTTTGTAAATTCTCCAGAAAAAAATGTATAGATCCACTTTGGTGCTTCAGTTTTATTACAATTTTATTACAATTCTAATCATCGCTTTTTAAACAATAAACACTGTCCAGGAATAGTTAAAATAAGAACAGTATCATAGGAAAAACAGTCCTTTTGACAATCCGTTTTTTTGCGGGGGGAACGAAGGTCCATGTTTGCCGATTGATCTTCGGACTTCTGGTTGCAACTGTTTTGAACGCCCTCAAATGCCCCAATATGGTGAGGAGTCCATCTCAGTTGTGTGTAAGGAATTAAAATTATTTTTATATTTGAATCAACGGATGATTATTTAGTAATGTTTCTTTCTTCTTCTTTCTATAACAGGTCACTTTATTTGACTGACAACGTGGACCTTGCTGCAACTTTAATAACTGAAGAGTGAGCGACACGGGCAGACATCTTTAAACACAACATCCGGTCTAGCTACAAAAAAACAAAAAAGAACTTGCAAACATGTCCCAGCATGACGTGTGCGAACTTCTCTACAGCAACACTACCGGTAATTTGAACGCCATATTGAGGCTAAATGATCGCAAAGTACGCGAATATATTCCTGTTCTTATTTATATATCGGTTGGAATGGTTATAGGCACTGTTGGAAATGCAGCCGTCTGCTACGTATACAGCCGAAAAATGGAACGCACAGGGACAAACCAGTTTGTCGTCATGCTCGGCGCGTGTGATTTTCTTAGCTGTGTATTCTCAATGCCTATGGAACTGTTCCGTGTATCAACACCACACATCTTCCAGAGCCATGAAGCTTGCAAACTGTCATTACTGATAGCTACGGCCATCGCAGTAGACTCAGGTTTCATCATATTCGCTATCTCGATCGACCGATACCGGCGTATGTGTCATCCGTTCAATACGCAGCTAACGCCGAAGATGGCGAAAACAGTGTCGGCCGCCATTATTGTCACCTCGTTGATATTTGTCTGGCCCTCGTGGATCATCTACGGCATGAGGCGAACACCGACTCAGGACAACGAAACGAGCGGTGGCTGTGAGTGTGGCATCGATCAAGTGATGTTCGATACAATATACCCACGACTGTTCTACTATATTCTCCTTACACTTTCTGTTGTGCTTTTCTCCATCATCTTTCTTCTCTACTTTCTCATTGCCATCAAAGTATGGCGCCACAAAAACAAACGCCGCCCAACACCGAAGTCACTACCCCCCGTCGGTCTCACTACAGACGGAAAGGGAACAAGTAATTCCGTACTGAAAATCCCTTATCCGCCAACGCTGGAGAGCGAAGTGTCAGTGGATTCGTCTCGCACCCGTTTGAAACTTGAACGTTCTAAGCGTACCCGGAAGCACCAGCAACAGCCAGAAAAGTCCTCGAAAGGTTCCTTGGTACGCGTCAGCAGGACTTCTTCCATCATGGCGCTGATTGCCGTCACGTGGGTACTTAGTTACATGCCGCACGTGATTCTCGTCATGCTCGAGATTCACATCAAAGAGTTCCGTCAAGAGCTCAGTCCGACTGGTGACGTACTTTTCCAACTGGCTGTCCGCTCTTATTTGCTCAACAACGCCGTCAACCCGATCATCTACGGTGTCTTCAATATACGGTTTCGACGAGAAATTGGCCGCTTGATCGGGTTCCTCGTTCCACCTTGCGCCAGGTCTAGTACGCCAGTGACGCAGCCGTCCAGTCAAATGTGCAGTCAGCCGTCCATGGATGAATGAAAAAGAAATCTTTACATTTAATTTATCATCCATTTTGTATAATTTGTTTTCAGAACCATCGAAAATCGACGCCATTTTAACAAAAAAATGAACATATTGAGTAAGATTTCATTATGACCAGGCGACATCCATACTCAGACAAAAGTGGGAATATTCTTCAGAATGCAAAACAAGTAAAAGATCGGGAACAAGTTCAGGTAAAAACTAAGCGAGGAATGATCGCTAGTTTATGAAGAATGACTCTGAAAAAAAAATGTGTAAACAAAAAAGATAAAAGAAATACAGTTTTATACAGTACTAGGCTTGAACTACGCATTGAAACTATTAAGTTAGAAGCTTTCTTTCTGGTAAAAGATTGCGAAAAGAAAATCGAGCAAAACCACTAATTTAATTTTTTTTCCTTTTTAACAACGGATCACAGTATACGCTCAAAAGATTTAGTAATTTAAGACTAAATATAATATTTTCATTTAATAAGAAAATTCCATTAACAATTGTATTAAATAGTTTTTTTTTTAACATATTTTCACAACTCATATGAAACTTCAAAATTTCATTCTTCCATTTGACAATTTTATACCAACCCAGTAAAATGTATATATTTTATTTTGTTTTGTCTATCCGTGCAATACAGGAAGAGCTGCAATCCCACTAAATAATGCTACTGCAGTCTCAGTAGCCAGTGAACTTTTACGGGACCAAATTGTTAGTCAAATTGAACTACTATACAGAAATAAAGGGTTCCAATTGCCTTACTATTTTATCGAGAGCTTGGAAAAGTAGGCTCAAGCGTCTCGCAAAGGTATTAGAGTGAAATGAACTCAAATTTTTCCAGCTGATTTTGAACTCGATTTGAACAGATTCTATTGTCCGTGTCGTTAACTATTAAGGCACCTGCAATGTATAGCCTACACAACTTTTATTATACACTACAGTTCAAAAGTTTGAGGCCAGCCTTGGTAAATTTTTAAATTAGCCCCAAAAGTAGTTGTTTTGTACTATAAATAAGAGAAAATTATTATAGATGGTCAACAAAGTGATACATGATTTTTTATTAGAACTTTTATTATGACAAAAAGAAAAAAGCATTTTCTGATTAAATTTTTCTCTCGTCAAAATATCCTCCTTTATCCTTGATTACTGCAGCACAATTTTTTGGCATCTGTTGAAAATGTTTCTTAAAGTATAAGTTTGATAATTGATTCCATTCTTTTTTCAATGACTCTTTCATTTTTTTTTAACTCTCCTGTCAAGCCCACCCCATGCTAATTCTAGGGGTGTCTTCAAACTTTTGAACTTTTCTGTACATAGATTCATTTTGAACCAGTTTTCTCAAATTTTTTTCTTTTGTCTTTTTTTTTTTAATTACAACTTCTATCTATCGTGTCCAACGCCCCTCACTGTGAAATTCAAAATCGCAACTATCAAACCATGTCTCTTCAGTAAACATATGGATATTTCGACGTTATCTGGCTCCGAAATTGATTTCACAAATTGACAGATATAAATTTAGAACAATCACTTCACTTAAATAAAGGATCCCGTTTTACATTACCCGAAGGACACTGATTTTAACTGACAACTGAGGAATTTAGACGGTCAGCAGCCAAAACAACAAATTAGATAAAACTGGTACCGAATGAATCAATCTCTAATATTGAAAATTATTCTTAACACTTTGCCTGTCCAGTGCATCCTATGTGATGCTCAGGACATGTGATTTCCCCGTCCGTGCATCCTATGTGGTGCAAATGAGCCATCATTTTAAAAGAGTGGTAAAACTAAGGACGCTTAAGAAAAGCGTCTACTATTGAGCATGTCGTCTGATGAAAGGCTTAATGTAATATTTTGTGCATCCTATATGACCCCAGGACGCTTAACTGATAATGTAACGTCATAAATGAAAGACATCTATTTATCCACTTTATTGAAATGATTATAACCTTTGCATCACATGCGATGCACAGATTGTAGTGTAAATAACTTATGATTTGTACGTTCACGTGATGCACAGGTTTTTATTATATGAAACACTATGTATCAGCAAATTCTATTTGCAAAATATGCTGAGTTGCCTTGCAATAATTATGAATCTGAAAACAAGAATGAAGTTTTGGATAGTACACACGAAAATGACATAGCCAGACAAAAAGAGTTAAAAATCAAAGTATATTATATTAACTGTTATTGTTAAAAGTTTAGGTTTTCTTGTTAGGCCCCACCAAATACATACGAAGTCTTTGAACAGTTTGAACCTTATTTTATTTATGGGAGGCTTTATAAGCGTAGCTTAGTTGTGACACAAGGCTGAAAGTATGGAGCACCCAGTGAGGATCCAACTCACTACTCAGTCATACTTAATCTAGCTAGACAAGATTGCTAATCATTACATCACAACCTTATTTATGGTTTCCAAATGATTGTGACAATTTCACGTATGATCACTGCTTTACTTTTTGGTTTAAAGAATTTTCAAAACTATAAATCATGTGTTTTTACAGACAACTGATCCGTGTATTTTTTCACTTTTATCGGTTATACTGGATTACTTTTTATCCACCCAAGATTCAGCTGTGATTTTTTTTCCGCGTGAAGAAATGTTCTGAATGAAGTCAAGTCGGATAAATTGTGTAATGTGTAAGCTAATTCAGAAACAAAAAGAAGAGCTTTGAAAGTAAAGAAGACTTTTGTCCAAATCATATATATATATATATATATATATATATATATATATATATATATATATATATATGTGTGTGTGTGTGTGTGTGTGTGTGTAATTTTCAAGTAATTACTGGATATTTGTTTTTTTAATCCGACATTGTTTCTTATTATTAGGAACGTTATATTTGTTTCTTAATAAGCGAAATTAATGTCTACCGACCTAGAGATCTCAAACTCCTACATTTTCTTTAGTAATCCTACTAAAAAAAATGTCTTTAGAAGTCATACTAAAGAAAGCGTGGGACTTCCCGATCTCTAAGTCGATAGACATTAATTTTAGTTTGAAAAGAAAAAAAGAACAAATGACAAGGGTATCTACTCAAACACGTTTTTCTTCATTTATGTGCCATCCGGGATGTAGGGGGTCATGGCTCTCATTAATATTCTATCCTTCGCAGCTCTTATCAAAATTTGTCTTTTTACCATCCCTTCCTCTCTCTGTTCTGGGGTAATAGCTACTTTCCTTTTGCCATAATGCACCCCCACACACACACACACATATATATATATATATATATATATATATATATATATATATATATATATTAAACATAACTCAAATATGTTTATCCGCTTAATAAATGTCGGATTATAAATCCATAAATTCCTTAGAAATTATATATATATATATATATATATATATATATATAATCAATTCATTTTTCATCCTATAATATTTTCTGCTTTTCTATACATTATTTTGTAGATACCCATGTTTACGCAGACGCCCTGTTTTCGTTTTTGTTTTGTTTTATTTGTTTTTTGTTTTTTTTTTTGTGGGGGGGGGGGTTACAGTTTGAATTACGTCTACCGTCCTCTTCATTCAAAAGACTTAATAAAGAAAATGTGTCATTTAACTTCTGTTGTCTCAAGGCTCTTATTCAACCGTGAGGAAATTGTCCAACATTCCCTGCCACATAGAGGGACTGATATTGCATAACAAATCAACACCCTTTTGGTTGTTTCTAATGAAAATTTACTGTTTCTATGTGCCTGATTTCGGTATTTTCAGTTCGTTGTTTGCATCTTGAGCTGTCAACCATACATTCTGTCTTCTTACAATTGATGTGTTAGTCCTTTCCTCTTACTTCCCTTCACTGCCTTTTGTGGAAGTCCCGGCAATTTTTTTCCTGCGTCTGCTATCAACACTATCTTATGATTGTTATCGCCGATAATGAATCCTGGTAGAATTTCTACGAGCAAAAAATGAATCATTCTGAACGGACCTTTTCAATGTAACGTGAGCTTAAACCTTTTTTCGGACCATATCTCATAGAGAAACTGTAGAGAAACGTCTCTCCCCTTTATCAGCATGATTGATGCTCGATTTCACGAGAGCGCCTTCTTGGCCTCACGTTTTCCATAATCTGAGGTGGAACAAGTACATTGAATCAATAGCTGCATCTAACGCAAGGAAAGTTGGTTCTCTGTGTCGTGCCAGAAGGTTTCTCTCATCTGAGTCCATCCTATACATTTACAAATCTACAATTCGTCCATGAATACTGTTGCCATATCTGGCCTGGCGCCCCTGCTGTTCATCTCGAGATTCTCGACAAAATCCAAAAACGTATCTGCAATATGGTCGGTCTTGACTTGGCACCTCGACTCCAGTCACTTTCTCACAGACGTGATGTGGTTTCCCGCTGTCTTTTCTACAAATATTTTCATGGCAACTGTTCTCACAAGCTATTTTCTCTAGTGCCCCGACTGCGTAACTTTATGCGTTCTAATAGGTTGGCATCTAAGTCCCACCCTTTTACTGTTGAAACAGTTAAATTTGTGAACAGTGCAGAGGATTCGGAAAGAGTTGGATGTGTCTAATGGTGATTACGAATGTGTTTGAAGTGAACATTGCTGAGGGCGACGTTATGCCTCTATTCATCTTCCCACACGGCTTCACACTCAACACGGAGGCCTACATCAAGTGTTTTAAGGAGGTAATGCTACCCTGGGTCAAGAGGGTGGCTACTGGAGGACCCTATATCTGGAAACAGGACTTTGCACCATGCTACACAAACAGGAGAACCCAGTCATGGTTCTCAGACAATTTCTGCGATCACATCAACCCTTACATCTGGCCACCTAACTCCCCAGACTGCAACTCCCTTGATTATTATGTGTGGAGCGCACTTGAGGTTGAAACCAACAAAACTCCCTGTAACACCAAAAACTAACTGAAAGCATGGATTATGGCAGCATTCACCAATAAGGAGATTACCCAGAATAGTTGCTGGAAATTCCGAAGTCGGTTGGAAGCCGTGTTTGAAACCAATAGCGATTTTATTGAATAAATTTATTTTTTCGCATTTCAAGATATTTTTGTGTCCTTTTGGTAAATATATATATATATATATATATATATATATATATATATAATATATATTAAGCATTTCAGCCCAAGCAAGGCGGGAAGCCACTAGGACGCAAGGGGTTACAGAAAATTTAGAGCAAGATCAGATAGGAGTGATAGAAGAAAGGATGAGGGTAGTGGATAGATCAAGGCAACTGGAGATGTCGATTGACATTACACTTGAATAGCTGGAGACTATAGCTCACAGGGAAACAGGAATAGGGAAGGGAGTTTCACAGGCGAGAGGTGCGAGACATGAAGCTATTGAAGTAGAAGAGACGGCTACATTTAGGAGTTTCGACAGTGAAGGGGTGAGAGCGGGATGCCAGCCTCGTATGGCGCTTGAACTCATGACGTCTGGGAACCAGCGAATGCAGCTCCTCGGAGCAATTTCCATGAAAGTATTTGTAGAACAGCTGTTAAAATGAGATGTAACTGAGTGTATTTTTTTATTTTTGTGTAATTTAGATGACAATTTATCCATCGCACCATATATATATAATACGTATATTTTACGCCTAACAAAGTTTAAAAAAGAACTTTAACCAGTAAATCACTGGAGGAAAATGCGTTTAAGGCGAGCAGATTTTTATAAATAAATTAGTCAATATCAAAAGTAGGGCATTAATATCGAATAGACAAACAAAAAAATTCAGTAACTTATCTTCCGACTTGAGGTTTAACAGGCACGGATTCGCACGTCAGAACTGAGATAAATTTCCTTAATTTATTAATAGGTAAAATACACATATTAAGAAATAGTATCTGTTACTATCTAACGTGCAGATTTGTGTCAAGTCAGAAGATAAGTCCATGAAATATTTGTTTATTCACTATATATAATCCCTCCCTGTTGAAAATACAGCACTACAAAAGAATATTGCCTTTTATCAATGTCTGCGTGTGAAAAATCACCCATTAGAAGCTATGTGTTGGTCGCATAAGCTTTTATAATATATTTAGTGTTAAACATCAATTATAAGAAGACAGTTGTCAACAAAAAGAAGAGTCCAACATGTGAATTACATATTGGAAATACCAAAACCAAGCAAATGCACAAATTAAAATGTCTGGATAGTGAAAATGCGACACCAAAATCTGAGGACGCACTGGGATAGCGAAAGATGTTTTCCAAAAGCTAAATAAAGTGTTAAGAAATAGAAAAATCCTGTTAGAAACAAAGACAAGAGGACTTAACAGTTATGTCATATCATTCCTCCTATATGGCAGTGAATGCTGGACAATCTCCTCAGAGATAAAGAAGAGACTAAAAGCAACAAAAACGTGATTATACAGAAAGATGCTGGGAATATCTTGGGCTAAATATGTCGGTAATGCTGAAGTTTTAGGGGAAATGGAAGCAAAAGGTCACATACTTAATGACAGACTGTTGAAATCTCTAAGGCAAATAATGAGGAAAGAGGGCTTGGAAAATCTAACACTGATGCGGCATATTAAAAGACAAGAGGGACAGAGAATAACCTACCTAACGAACTTGTGTAAATTGTTGGAAAAACGGGGATTGGGAGAGATGACGAAAATACCAAATTTAAAGACAGGAAGTTGTGGAGGTCCATGATCGCTCATGCTTGAAGAGATACGGTACAAAGAATAATAAGAAGAAGAAGTGCTGTTTTTAAATATCGAACTAACATCGGCTATAAAATTTATGATTGTGTACTTGCCAGTTATTTATTAAGTAAATGACAAGAAATCTTAATAAGATTACAAAAGATACATTATCTTGTGTTATAAACAATTTCCGTTTTCCTTTTCTTTTCGGTAAAAGCATGTGGAACCAAAAGACCCAGCTTACTTTCCTAATTGTTGAAGTAGCAATATGGGTCAGTTGAGGTCTTGTTAGTGGTGGACTACTTAAACAGCATATTACCCCCACTTACAATAGTGTCCAACGTATTTATGAGGATTGGGACATACCCATTAGTGTTCATTGGTACGGTATATAACAGGTAGGTTGTGATGTGTTAAATATATTTTCTAATTCCAGAGTCCTTTGCCGTTAATTGCTTTCCCCTTCAGTGTTTCATCATCAACGCCCAACAAACGCCCGTCTCGATTAATCTTCCAACATTTCTCCAGAACGAAACTTCACAAACCAATTTTATACTTGTCGGTCAGTTATGACTTCTTGACCACAAATACTACATATTTTCCATTTTCTATTGTGTCTCCCCGTGGAGCATGTTAGAATATATTTTGCACTCACTGTTACACAACTTTTACATGTTTCCATTTTCGTGCAAATATTAAAATAGGTTAGTGTACTCTAAATTTATTCATAACTGTCACTTATGATTCATAGTTTGGATGGTACATTTATAGTTCCACAAAACTAAAATAACCTAACAAGTCTTGTTCTACCAGTGTATAAGACTAAGCTGCAGCTATAACATCATCCTCATCATCATCATCAGTCCCATGACCGCATGTGGTCGTAGGGTCGCTGTGCAGGTAAGCACCTGGTAAACACCCTCCATATATCTTGGTTGCATACTAATGCCTGAAACTCTGTGAATGATCTTCGTCGACTTTTCTTCTGACACATCTTCTTCTGCTTGAAATGGTACAGTGTAGGATGAAAGCGGAAAAATTGTTTAATCTTGTAATATGACCATACCATTTCATTTTCATTTTCAATGCATTCCGTGTTAATATCTTTTTGTACAGAATTACTATACGGAAACAATTTGCAACGCATTCCTGTAGCAAAAACATTTACAGCGAGTTCCTATAGTAAAATCATTTACAATGCTTTCTTACGACAAATTCGTTTTCAATCATTATCATCATCCTCATCATCATTATCATCAGTCCCATGACCTGGCCATAGGGTTCTAAAATGCTATTAAGTATTCTAACTAGTCCTCCGTCATAATATAACAATTACTATTTACCAAGTTTAACAGATATTTGATCGATCACAAATACAGAGATCCCAGTGAGGTTCAAACTAACTACTCAATCGAATAGTCAAACAATCGAATAGACATTCCAGCATAATCTATCGGTTTCCAAAAATTAGAAAAAAATAAAAACAAAACAATTTGCCAAAGGTTGCGATATATTTATAATCTTTGTGTAGTATAGATCTCCCCATGGATCAAGTCAGAATAGACTTTGCACTCAATGTTACGCCAGACCATCAAGGGATGATCGACATGGTTGATTTGGGGTGACTTCACAGACGCCAAATACAGATTCAAGTGACTGGACTGGATTGCAAGCCTGGGAAAGAGCAGCACGTCATATTTTTTGTACTCAATTTAACCCAAGTAAGGCGATAACGCTACTAAGACGCAAGAGGCAACTAGAAAGAAATGTGAAGGAAAAGACTTTACAAGGAACCGGAAATCCACTCCTGTTCAAAGAACTGGGGCTGACTGGAAAGCAAGAAGTCAGAAGAGATTTCCACAGGCAGGAAGTGAAGAAACTGTTATCATAGAACTTACGGTTACTTTTAGCCATTTTAACTGGAAGATAATGAGACCTTACCGCCAATCTAATAGTGCGCTTATATTCCAAAGAGGAAAGTCCATAAAAACAATTACCATAAAAATATTATAAAAAAAAAAGACCCAGGGAAGCTACATTACGGCGGTGGGAAGTAATTGAAGCCGAGATGCTAGTCCAGGATGAATAACATTGCAGATTCTTTTTTTTTCTTTTCTTTTCTCGAGAATCTCTAAACATATAGCAGAAGCACCAGCCCAAATATAGCAACAATATTCCATGCATGGATGAATGGTAGACTTATAAATGTGTAAGATAGATTCTGACGAAAAAGATTGTCTTGCACAACACTGTAACCAAAACGCAAATTTCCTATCCGCAGACCTAGCAATTGATTCAATATAATCTTTCCACTTCATGTCAGCAGAAAAACGTTAGCCCGAGAAGTTGTAAGGAGTCACTCTCCTGGAGGTTTATATCAACTATGCTGAGGTAAGCGAAAAAAAAAAGCTTTCCCAAAATCAGTTTGTTTTTTTTTTTTTGGAGAGGTTAAAATTAACATGTCGTTTCTTGCTCTAGTTAAGAACAGATTGTAGCAGATTTGTTTTATATGTTTCATCTCACTAAAAATATTTTCCGGGAAGAAGAGGTTAGCTGTGATAGATCCAGAATGTTATTTTTTATGTTATTTTATAACTTTGTAGGCATTCGCTATTGTAATCGATAAGGCAGAAAATCTTCTTGGTCTTTTTTTATATCATTTTTCTTTCGAAAACAAATATTAGGTATGTAATTTCTTTATTATTTTTTGGTAATATAAAAATTTCGTCAATATATGAAGATGGTTGTTTTTGAACAAGTTGTTTTCAAAGTGTGTCATATAAAATCTATGGGTGTTCCCATACCGACACCGTTGGTTTGGATATAGATATCCCCCGTATGTTATAGAGATTCGTTTCTACCTTGTCTTAGTCCCCAGAAAACGAAAACCTTAAGAGCGTTAAACCAAAAACTAAATAAAAGCCTATAAAATTATCGTTTTCTGTCACATTAAATGAAGCACACACGCGCTTGTGTGTGTGTGTGAAAGAGTGTGAGTGAGAAAATAGGAGTGTCATGTATGAAACTGTCTCACCGATCTTGACAATACCGGAAGATGAATATATTAAATATTTTATACGTATATTGACATCAGTTTTCCGGTGCTGTCAAGATTCGGCGACACTGATCTACACATGACATCACTTATATGACACACCTATATTTAGTTTGTATATGTATAGATAGATAGATAGATAGAGAGAGAGAGAGGGGGGGAGTGTATGTTGATATAATTTTTAAGATTTTGGTTCCACATAGTTTTTAATATATATAAATTTATATATATTTATATGCATATATATACATACATATATAAAATTTAAAATCATATCTATAATATTCTAAAATAATATATGTGTATAATGTTTGACTTAAAAATAATATATAAGTGTGTCTGTGTGTATGTGCGTGTGTGTGTGTGAGTATGTGTTCGCACGCGCAACTTTTCTAAATTATAGAAATATGCATACATATATGAATACATTTTCTTTTGTGCTAGGACATGATATGGCGGTTCTGCTTTGGTTTCCAGTAGATTGTCCTTTAGATGTTTTCGTCACATGTGGTAATAGTCGGTTTGGTGCTCTGCATATACGTGGTTGACACGCATTATGTTTCTCCTCGTGCAGTAGTTGACAGCAGTAGTTGAGGACTTGAAGTAGGAGACTAGCGATAACCAACAAACGCGTGGAAATTGAACGAAAATATATTTATTTCGGGCCTCCATAGATTAAATGAAAATGAAGTTAGTATTATTCAGTTCCTGAAATGTTAACATGAAACCTTAGTCCATTTTACTAATAGGCGTGGCGCCCACATCCTCATGATAAAACTAAAGTCTGCACTCAGAGAGTTCATGCCCTTTAATACTTAAAAAAGAAAAAAGTAAAAGAAGCTTGGAATCCGGAGTAACCTCCTTTTACTGTGATCGCACACAGTAACATTTACTGCTGTCGCTTGATTTGGTTGTATTGTTGCTATCCACTTTTGGGCCCCTGTTGTTTATGAGGATTATGCACAAATCTGAGAAATGTCTTTTGACAGATTAGCTTGGAGCTTTAGATAGAGTAATTTATATATTGTGAGTTGCGGCGAGAATAAGAAGGGAACAATTTATTTTTGTGTAGACATCTTTAAATCTACAGTTTTGTATTTTTGTATCTAAATTCTGACATTTTATTGACTAGAGATTATATATATATATATATATATATATATATATATAAAAGTGAACATAGAAGTCAACACATAGAGGCGACAGTCTGTTTCATGCTATATGCAATCGTCATGCCTGACCATTGCATATAGCATGAAACAGACTGTCGCCTCTAAGTGTTGACTTCTATGTTCACTTTTATATTTATACACGCTCTATCTCTGATATTGAGCACTTTATCCCATAAATATAGCACATCTTAAGACTATATTTCCCCATATATATACATACATATATATATATATATATATATATATATATATATATATATATATATTATTATTATTATTATTATTATTATTATTATATAGTCATCCACAGACAGACTACTTCTCTGTATCACAGCTTCTCATTGTGGCTATATATATATATATAAATATATATATATATATATATAGAGAGAGAGAGTAAGAGACAGAGAGAGATGTATGTTGATATATATATATATATATATATATATATATATATATATGCTTATGTGTGTATGTGTAGTGTGTGTGTGTGTGTGTGTGTTTGTGTGTGTGTCATCCATCGATCTCGAGAAACCTTGGATCTGCGCCTCAAAAGTTATACCTCATCTGTTGATATCGCTACAGCACCTGTTATTTCTGTACAGGCCCACAAGGGAATGACAGTCTCGATTGCAATGATTGCATGGGAAGACGCTCTCCCCGATATCGCCTTGTTGTTTTCTTTCCGTCGAGAATGTTTCTTCTCGGCGGCAAGCCTTCGTTTCTCCTTTCCTAACTCCATCCATCGGTACAAGTCGCGGATACAACGTGAGCGATCATTGGCGATGTCTTCCAACTTCTCGATGTCTATGTCCATCGCCCTTATGTCCTTTTGCCGATATCCTTGAACATTGATGACCCGAACGAACTAATTGATGCCCAGAATGCGTACCAAACAGCGAAGATGAAAGACGCCGAGGTGTCTCTCTGTTTGGAGTAGAAGCTCCAAGTCTCGCTGCCGTAGAGCAGCACTCTAAACAACGCATGCCTTACAGACTGCCATTTTGGTGTTTGTAGTAAGCTTTCTGTTCTCCTAGACTCTCCAGGTCAGCGTGGCAAACGTGGTGGCAGCTCGTCCGATCCGTCTGTTGATGTCAGTGTCTAGGGAGAGGGTGTTAGAAACGGTGGAATCGAGGTATGCGAATTCATAAACCACCTCCATATATACTCAAATGAGCTATTTTATTATCTTAATCTTATATACATATATATATATATATATATATATATATATATATATATATATATTTATATATTTATATATACACACACACACACACACATATATATATATATATATATATATATATATATATATATATATATATATATATATATATATAATATCAGGTGCATTTCTTATTCACTATGTCACGGATGAGATGTGTAGGCTAATACAACATAAATCAGCCCCAAGTGATATTATATACGTATATCGTATATCATGTCAAATTTTATTTATGCAAATCAATGTTTTCGTAACATAATTGGTATTAACCAATTGATGTTGGTAAGTTTTCTTATATACTAACAGGTATATAGATAGATAGGTAGATTGTGAACGTAGTGTGTTAGATTTACGTTCTAATGCGATCTTTAGACAAAGTACTACTCCTTTAGCGGGCTGGGTATATTGAAGGCTGTGTATCTAAAGCAATTCTACGATTTCCTTTACGCTACCGGCATACGGCCATATCACGTTTAAACAGCAGTTCTCGTAGGGTCACCAATGGTAAGCAACGTCGAGCCTGATCAGTACCTACATGGGTGACCGCTTGGGAATACGTCGTGTTGTAGTCATGAATGTGCGTGTGGTGTAATGGATAACGGCTCTGACTTGAAGATCGGAGAGAAGTGTTCTAATTCCAATCAGGTTCGTTATATTCATTTCTCCGCAAATACCTTTGGGAAATGTATGAATTCATCCCCTCCTTCTCCCCCTCCTATGGGTTAATTAGTAGGACTTGTATCCGTAAATCATTATTATCTCTAAAAATTCTTACAATCTAAAAATATTTTCTGGCTTTAAATAGCCTGAAAATGGTTGATGAGCCGTAAAAATATTAATTAATCAAACCTTCTACGATTCTTTCTACGCTACTACAACCCTATCATGGCCAAGAAGAGTAAATAAAATCCCATAACCTACGTCAAATAAGCCTTATTTCAAATAGTGTTTATAATATATCTTACTTTTAAAAGCAATTAAAAGTATTTCTAATTAAATGTCTCAGTTTTATTGCATAACTGTAGGTCTTAAACTGATTCAAATAGCTTCAAACCAATGAAGTGTGTAGATCTTAGTGACGACCATTCTTCTCCGAATCTCGTGAACTGGCGCTAAAGAATCACAAAGAATTGTAGCAAATAACAGAAACCAGATCAATTGAGGATTTTCAACAGCTAAAATGGATATCAGATGTCACTTGAAGAGAAAATAATTACATGATATAGATGCTGACGTTCTACACTACTTCAAATAAAAAGTTAGAAAGGAAAAACCCCATCAGTACTTGAAAGGGCGAAAAGAGCTACTGGATTTGAGAAAATTATTTTCCTGTAAAATTGTTTTAATAGAAAGATATCACTGGCTGCACAGTCAATGAATGCTGAACGAATGTTTCCTTATATGGAAATGGCTAATATTATCATTACCATATATCGCCTGTCCATAAGATATTCTCCAACATAAGTCAAATAGCCGTAAACAATAAAGGATAAATAGTCGAAAAAAACAATGCAAATACTCTAAAGCAGCTCGTAAATACAATATAGTGTATACTTAACTACTGACAAAACTTACTTGCTAATTGTTCGTCTATGATGTCAGCGTGAACACTAGCGGCCAACGCCGAGTTTTAGAAGTTTTTTTTTTTTAATATGAAAAAGATATTTTATATAACAGTAAAATAACCCTGCACTTGAAAAAGAGATAGTTAATTTCAAAAGTGAATTATCGTTCTAATTTTGTATCACGAGTTTACGAGATTAAGAATTTATATAATAATAATAATAATAATAATAATAGAAGAAGAAGAAGAAGAAGAAGAAGAAGAAGAAGAGGAAGAAGAAGAAGAAGAAGAAGAAGTAGAGGAATATATTTCTAAATGAACCTTACCTGCAAATTTATGTGGTGCTTTTATCAAATCGGCTACCATATCGCTTACATTTAGCTGTGATGTATGTGTCTGGTATGTGTTTATCAGATTCAGTGTCATGTTGGGTATATTAAGCTTTGTATATTTGTACTTCGGTATCACTTTGTTGGCACTAAGGTCTCTCACTCAGTAATAATAATAATAATAATAATAATAATAATAATAATAATAATAATAATAATGCGATCTAAGACGTCTGATAAAACCATCTCAGTAAAAGAAATTGACAAATTATCAAAATAAATAGAGCAGAAAATAGAAATTTCAAGAATATGGCATTTAACCACTAGACCAGTAATAATAATAATAATAATAATAATAATAATAATAATAATAATAATAATAATAATAGGAGGAGGAGGAGGAATGATTATAAAGAAAACTGATGCCCACATTAAGAAAATCCTAGGAATCCCTCACTATCAAAGATTTTGTTTAGGAGCACCGCTCATGTCCTTATTAAAACTGCCTCAATGTAATAATGATCAATAACGATCTAATAAAAAACTTCTTTAACTTTTTTTAATCGTTTTAACTCAAGCAAGGCAATACAGCCAATAAGACACAAGGCTTTACTGAGTTTTTGAGAATATGAGAACAAAAAACTCACTATTAAGGAGAGCGAACAAAACAAAGAAGAGAAAAGATAACGATTGATATTGCATTTAAATTTCAGAAAATCGAAGTTGACTACCAAGAAAGAAGCCAGAAGAGATTTCCACAAGGGAAAAGTGTTATAAAAGAAACTGTTAGCATAGAACTTACGGTTTCATCTAACCATTTCAAATGTAAAATGAGACCTTGCCGTCAATCTAGTACTGCGCTTAAATTCATAAAGTCTATGTATCATAGAGGAGAGTAATAATTATTTTGAATACAAAAATATAGCACAAGCCTAAGAGGGGGATAGGAGAAGGCTGGTCTTCAATCTGTCTTATCTTAAACTTAGCTAGCCACGATTACTGTGTGACACTGAGACCATGAGGTGGGTAAATGTTAATTATGAGCAGAAAAGTGTTAAGTTCAAAATAAAATATAAACTGGAAGATAGAGAGATAGAATGGAAGACATTTTCCCTGGTAATTTCTTGAGAAATTAGAAAAACACAAGTCATTAACGAGAGACAGGCGGGGAATTATATTTTTGTTTTAGAATTTAGGCAAACAAATTAGGAAATAAATTGTTGTGTCTCCCGCTCGGAAGATTAAATGAGAACGCAGTGTTCTGGTTTGTGTTCTCGCTGGACAAAGATAATTCTTGGGAAATAGAAAGGAGTCGGAGAATTGAAATTGATGACTCGAATAAAAATTAGATTTGTCACAAGGACAGTTGGTTCAGTCTGAGAGATGGACTGAGGTAGAAGGTAGAAGGAAGATGGAGGATTTAGCGCCACCTGTGTGGTGTTGTGAGATGTGAATTGAAGCAGGTTGGAGTTAAGGAAGGAGCAATCCCTATAATTATTCACAAGAAGGTGGATAAGTCTCCAAATTTCGAAACTTGATTAAAAAAGCAGAAATAGGGAATAAAGAGCTTTTATTGCGATTAATGTAAAAATATAGGAATCACTGCATCCTCAGCACTCTTCGGCCTCATACCAGTTTGGGATGTAAGGGCATATAAGTAGATGGCTTTGGGAACTCGGAGACTTGGACTGAGAACACGAATCGAGAGTCAAAGTCAAATGCCATTATATTTCTTGATTTGAAGAACTTTGAACCCAGCTCCTCCTGAATTTTAGACTAGGCCCGGTGTCACTATAGAGTTTGATGCGGGAAGGGTTAATTTTATTTATTTACTGATATGTTGTACCAAGGGCTATATAAACCAACTGAAGATTAACCCCATGAATCTTTCGTTTTATTTTTCGGCGGGAAGATATTTTTCTTCCTTAATATAGTACCCGACTCGGCTTGCGATTACTACGACCTTCGATCTTCCATTGCTCTGAGATCAAGAACATGACGTGAGCAGAGTTGGTTTGGATTGAAGCGGCCAGCAACCAACAACCAGTTTGGGCTAGCGTCAGCACAGTGTTAGCCCTGTGGTTAAAACGTCGTCCTAAGACCCTGAGAACCGGATCACTAAACATGGTTACACCAAATCGTGCAAGCGGCGGCCAAGTCGTTATACTGACCCAAACATAACACAGTATTCCTTACGCCAAAACAACACATTCTTAGAGTCTGTCTATATTTCTGAGATGAGGTATTATGTACATTATTTACATTATTCGGACTATTGTCCTCATCTTTGTCGCCATATTTATCACAACGTTTCGGCCGTTGTACGCTCCGGCCTTCTTCAGGTGGTTGGAATGTCGAACTGAACCCTTTATTTCGTAGACTGTTCTAGTTCTACGTGCCATGTTTGATGGTTGTCAGTTATCAGTTATATCCTGTTAATTTTCCCTCTGAAAGTTCTCCACTGCCTTAACCGGGCATTGAACTCACACTCTTTGGGTCCTGTCACCGGATCTAATCTAACCAACGCCTTTATCCACTGTGCCATGTGTCCTTACTTACCATTCTTTTTACAGTCACTATAATACCTCAAGTCTCTATGTAGTCCTAACTAGTTCCCATATGTACAATTTTTCTGGGAAGGGGGATAAAAATAACAACATTTAAAAATGAAACCCAAAAGAATTACAGTGAAATTATTTGTAGAAAAGACACAAGGGAGTTTATATTACGGTAGTGGGGAAGCAGGACCAATGACGATACAAGTTCTTTTTTTGGATTCGGTAAATATATAGCAGGAATACCAGATCAGATGTGGCAGGAGCATTCAAAGCAAGGACGAATGGTAGGTTTATAAATTGTATCAAACAAAAAATCACTTGAACTGAAAATAAAAAAAAAATAAAATAATAAATAAAAACTCTTTAATCTAGGTACCACCACAGAAACGCGATACCTAAGGTTTAAAATGAATATTAAAAATAAAAAATATTTCTGTGACCTTTTATTTTAGTTTTAATTTCAAGCTAATAGATTAAATTTAATATTTCCAATAAGAAAAATACTTTTTTCTTTATTTCAAAACAAATTTAAATTGCGTAAGGTTTTTCATTTTGGCCAGGAAGCAGGGTGGAGTGGATAGCGGCTCGGGTTGAGAAGTCAGAGAGCCGAGTTCGAATTCCAGTCAGATCCATTACATTCAATTACGTGCTAAACTATTACATTCACTTACGTGCTAATACCCTTAAGAAAGGTACGAATTCTCTTCTTCTCCCCCCCCCCCAGCTATGAGTAAATAGCGGGACCGACTGTGGCAACCGGTCTAGGAGAAAGTAATTCTATTTGAAACAAATATTACTGACTTTAAGTTTAAAATATCGCAGAAATGCATTTTTAACAAGGCAGTAGCTGTTTATTTAACGTGTTGGCAACTTGATGGAAGTTTATCTAATGTCCTTCTACGGTGAATATATCTGTAAAAATTACTTGAGATAACGTGAGCGCTTTTTTATATAATTTTTAACTACTCAGTAATTTTAAAAAATTAGGAAAATATTCTCTGTTTTATTAAATTTAGGTACTTTGGCTTAAATTTACTATAGTTATCGCAATAATTTTCTGATAATGTCGTGTATGGACGTCCGTATTTACAAAAATCAGCACGTTTAAACACATACAAAAAAAATTGATTTTTTTTCAAAAATATTGATGGTCGTTAAATTGTAATCAACTTTTCCATTTATGATTAATAAACATCGTTTTTACTTAACAATATCACCTAACCGGAACAAATTAATACAGAATTTTAAAAGATTTCAAACTTTATAAATTATTATAATTAATTTTAAAAAAGTGAAAAAAAATTCTTGTAAAAATTCATTTTTCAGCGAAAAATATTTTTCTTAAGTCAATAATGTTCATAATATATCTTATTTATAAAAGCAATTGAAAGCATTTCTAATTAAATACGTGATAGTTTTATTGCATTTTTTATTTTACAATTCAGAGCAGATTTTCGATAACTGGTAGTCTTGTTTTACAAAAAAAATATGATTAAATTCTTTTAAGTAATATAAGCATTAAGCTGATCAAAATTTAATTCCTCGAAATTTCATAAAATTAAATAAATGGTTGGGTAACAGATGTAAAAAAAATTACCAAGATTTTCTAAAAAAAAAAAAAAACTAATTAAATAATTTAATTCATTTCTGAATAAGTCCTGAAAGTTTAATTATAATCTTACAATTATTTTTTGTAAGAATTTCCAAATGATGTTTTCAATCGAAAAAGGCTAAAATTTCCTAGACTAATCTTTGCGTCCTGCTGACAAAGAAAAAAAAAACAACGAAATTTTTAACCAAAAATTTCGAAAAAGGATCAAAATATAATTTAATAATTAAAAAACCCTTTGGACTTTCTCCTTAATAATAGCTAATATTTTGCCGATAAAACTTTGTTTTTATTAAGCTTTGGGCATTTTTTTCATCATGGTAAGCTCATTTTTTAGCGAATCAGATATGGCATACTAAATAATTCCAGCTTTGTTAATAAGAACATTTATTCGTTTTTACTGCGTTGACCCAACCTAGTAAATTGACTGAAACAACTCTGAAAGAATAAAATTCAAATAATATTCGTTTCTTTGAAAATAAGGTTTGGTAATCCTAAAGACAGAATTTAAAATTCGTAATTTCTGCTTCATTTCAAGTTTAATCTAGTTTCTCAAATTACAAAGGAAGGATGGCCTGTTTATTTAAATGTAGTAGTTTCCTCCTGCCTGTTCTAATTGTTTCAATTGGTAAATCAATACGGCATACACTGACTTCACTGTTGAATGTATTTCCCCGATAGCTCAGCGAGGGGGAACGGCCAAGTCGACTGTCAAGCTGTTTTTTTATGTTTTGTTATCTTTGTTTTGCTTTTTGCATTAATTACAGTAACCTCTCTTTGTATTCGTTTTCTTTTTTTCTTTTTTCTTTTTTTCTTTCTTTTTTTTCTTTTTTTTTTTTTTCTTTTTTTTTACTGTAAGGTTCACCCTGTAAAAGGCTCGGGGGCCACTCAAGATAGAGGATTATGTTAAGGAGTAGTTTATATGGATAGAAGGGGAAGATAACGTTTAACTTGAACAGGTTTGGAGGGCGGGTCTGTTCCACAGGAAGAAGCTATTAGAGTGAAACCTCTCGCCGATGGAATAAGAGAATGTGGGTGGTCTGCTACAATGTAAGTTATGATGTGTCCTATCCGTGAGAGTTAGACCTGGTGAAACTAAGTAATGTAGCTCGTCCGAGCACTTTCAATGGCAGTAGCGATAGAGCAGTGAGAGACTCGCCACATCCCGCCTGTGAGAGAGAGAGAGGTTGGAGGGTGAAAAATAATTCTTCTCCAACAAAGATTCGAAGACGCATTTAAACTCTATCAAGACCAGAAAGTGAGGACTGTGCAGCTCCCACCCAAATATGACAGCAGTACTCCATTTTCAGCCTGATATGGCTCTTATAAAGTTAGCGCACATCATGAGGAGTCAGGTACTTAGGGGAGCGATACAGGGAGCGATCATTTTACCTGCATCTTTAGCGATGGATCGTATAAAAGTGTTCCATTTAAGTTCGGGTGTGTGTTTGAGGCACAATATTCTCTCAAGTCAAGTCTCCTCGAGAGGTTATCTGTTCATCGTGACTGGCAGTAGTTATTTCTTTATGCGTAGTATCCCTTCAGGACGTAGGCTATCATGGCCTTCCACAACTTCCTGTCCCTTGCAGCTCTTAATAAACTTTGTTTTTTTTTGTTATTTCTCCCAAGCCCTATTGCACCATCTATTTATTAAAGTTCATTAAGTGTGTTACGCGTTGTCTTCATTTGTTCCTCTTGCCCTCAATTTGTCCCGTGAGTATCAGATTTTCCAAGCCCTCCTTCCTCATTATATGCCATAGAGATGTCTCTTCCTGATGTTAATAGTGTCCGTTTTGTTTCCATTTTCTCCAAAACGTCGTCGTTACTCACATGTTCACCTTTTTACTCATAAAAAATATCAATTATGGAATCAATGCGATCGAATTAGTAAGCACAGAATCAAATACAACAATGTGGCAGGAGGGACAGAAAAATGATATTGCATCAATCTTCAGAGTGAAGACGCCTTAACCGTCTACCTTGAAAATCAGTATTCAAGATTCTAACTTTTACATGTACTCGAACTCTGATAACTATCTGAAAGGAATTGTTTTTAAAAATATATCTCGATATACGCCTTTTTTATCTGCTGTGAACTTCAATCGCACTAAACAAACATTAAAATACGAATATTCGACATCACACATTTATTCGCTACAATATACTCATTCACCATAAGAATTTATTCGTCCCCCTTTGCTTCTTCATATATCAAAATGCGTCACACACACTGAGCACCTACTGGGAAAAACCACCCCATGAATGAAAAATCCCTATATGTACAATTGTTCATTCGTTTTATGCTTGTTTTGTTCGAGACTGACATTTTGAGAACGCTGCATTTCAAATTTAAATATACGGACATCGGTTAATTGACATAATGTATAGAACGATTTCAGATATTGAGAGCACTGTGGAATGAAAATATTTAGCACGCATTTTAATTATTTTATGTGAAAATGATAAGACAAAATAGAAAATGTTTATAATAGACGCATTTCGCCAGAGAAAGCCGATGCACTATTTGGCCTCTTCAGTTAGACCAAAAGAAAGACAAAACTATGTGTAAGGAAAATGCTTTGGGATATCTGAGGATAAGTGGGTATCATAAATCAAATTAATTACCTCCCTAGCTGGAGACTTGAAGAAAGTCTTGTTTGTTTTACTTATATCTGTATTAGAGCCGTTTGATATTGTAGGATTTTAAATCAGCGACTTTACACACACACACACACATATATATATATATATATATATATATATATATATATATTCGTGTAACGCACGACCTCGCGTATCGTACGACTACAAAATTTTCACTGATAAAACTTGATTTTATCATGTACTAGCAGCATGGCCCGGCGTTGCCCTTGCTTGATTAAAAAATCGTACGACTCATACAGCAATCGCTATCACTTGACTTAAAATATTTTTACCCTTCCTTGCCTTTAAAGGAGTGCCCTTTGCCGTGCTGATGTTGCTACATGCCTTACTTCTTGCCTATCTCACACTGCGAATTTTTTCTAAGCCCTATACTAAACATTAAATCTGTTACGACAAAAAGAACTAAACAAAATGAACACAAAACGATCAGCTTTAAAAAAGGACTCGTAACTGGAAAGACCGAATGAAAGAAGACTGTTAACAACAAATACTTTTTCACATCCAACCCAGTTCTGCGGAATCAGAATCAACGTTGAGTTTAAGCAAGCGAATGAGCCAATTGGAGTAAAGTGCCATGCAGATTTAAATTTTTCCCACTTGTGACGAATGCAGCTATCGATTTTTTTGCATGCTAGCATGCTAGTTAACATTCGTGTCAGTCAGCTGTTGGCTCTCGCGCTAGCCAATAGAATCTTCCTGCCTATTCGTGGCAGCCAGCTATAGGCTCTCACTCTGGCCAGTAGAAAATGGCCGCAAACTACATTAAAACTGCCGTAGAAGCATGAAAAAATCGATTATTTTCAATATCGATGGGAGTTGGGAAGTTAGTCTTGGCCTTTCCACTAACTTGGAGCATGTGCATGTAAGTTTTGGTGCAAATCCGTCGAAAATTTCGGCCGTGCATTCGTTACACACACACACACACACACACACAAACACACATATCCTGCCTTTTGTAGATAGAGATTTCGTGTATCATTCGGGTTCCTTTTTTGAGAGACCAAATTACAATAGATTAACTTCTTTACCTCTGTTACTTTATCCCATCTTCTAGTTAAATAAGTTAAACAAAGTAAAAGAGAATGATAAAAGTATCATTAGTAACGCTATACTCGTTGCGTAAACGCAAACGAGAAACGGCTAAACATCTTATAAGCGTAAACAGTGGAAAAGATGCATCTTCGCTATCTTTGTATTTTATAATACGATACTTATATGTGAACATTACATGCATTATTATTGGATACAGTTAAGTAAAACATCAGTTTTATCAAAATTTGTACATTTTTACTACAAAAAAATGGATATATAGTTTGGTCAACGGCGTAGCCAGGGCCAGCAGTACATACACAAAATTTTACCTCTCGTGTATGATGCGACCTCTTTAAAATTAGCTTCAAAATTAGGTATTCAAAAGTCGTATGATACCTGAGTATATCCAGTATATACACTCTTATATACATGTACCTACATATACATTTATATTATTGGGTGTATTTCTTTTAATAAATTTTGGTTAAAGACCAAAGGAAGGTTTTTATTGAAGATTTTTCTTTATTTCAGGCCATTTTCATGGTTTTCGGTGACAGTTTTAATATAAATTATCCAATGTCTCAGTAATTTATGCTTTTATAAGTCATTATCAAAGAGATTTGTTGTTGTTTTGCGCCATATCAGTTTCATCTTTTTCTTTTTTGATTGTTTTTCTTAGATATAAAAATATATTTAACATGTTCGTTCCTAAATTTCCTAAATTATAAAAAGGAAAATATAAACGAGTCAGAACCAAGATTTTTGTAATCGATCAGTCAGAAAGAAAAATATTACTTTCTTCTTCTTCTTCTTCTTCTTCTTCTTATTCTTTTTCTTCTTCTTCTTCTTCTTCTACGTACTATGCCCCTTTATGGCGTGGGTGATCATAGCTTTCTACAATTTCATGTTCTTTGTAGCTCTTTTTCTCTTTTTTTAATCGATTTCGCCCAAAGCAAGGCAGTAAAGCTGCTAAGACACAAGGGTTCGCTGGGTGGTGAAGAATTAGGAAAAGAAACATTAATAATGAGCGTGAAGAGAAAAGTGTAATCAGATAGCGATTGACATTGCATTTGAATTTATGTCGATTAAAGCTGGCTGAAAAGTATGGTGCCGGAAAGGAGTTCCTCAAGTGAGAAGTACAAGAAACTGTTAGCATAGAATTTACGGCTCTTAGTAAATTTTGTCTTTTTGTTATCTCTCCTAAACCTGCTCTACCATTCATTTACTCAAGTTCGTTAAGTAGGTGATGCTTTGTTCAACTCTGTTCCTCTTGTCTTCAATCTGTCTTATGAGTATCAAATTTTCCAAGCCCTCTTTCTGATTTTAGTATAAGTGTCCGTTTTTATGTTGCTTCAAGTCACTTCTTCATTCGTGAGGAGATTGTCCAACATCCACTGCCATAGAGAAGGACTGATATTACAATAACAGTTAATTAGTCAATCTAAAACATTTTTATCTATATTATTATTATATTTTATCATATGTTCGTAGATATTGTGCGCATGAACGTGCATTTAGGGTAACGGTTATCTCAATAAAAAGCGGAATCGGTGATCCGTGTTCAAATTCCAACCATGCCTGTTTCGTTCACTTTCGCTCCAATACTCCTGGGAAAGGCACGAATCCATATTTCCCTCCCATATCGGTTAAATATTAGATTAGACTAGACTTTCTAACATTGGAGGGGAGGAAAACTGAATTGCAAAAACTGTGGCGAAGGCAACAGGAAATAACTTCACTATCTTTCCTAAGTCATGACAATTCACAAATAATGAAGAAAAAGGGATCTGTTTAAATCGCCAATATCCTGAAAGAAAATCACATTTAAAAATAAATTTATTTCAACTTATAAGGTTGGTGCAAAAATAATGACGTAATAATGTCGTTTTTTGACGTATTTTTAACGTCAAAAAACGACATTATTACGTCATTATTTTTGCACCAACCTAATACAACCGGCAAAACTCGGTAAATAGTTTCGTTCGTTATCAGTTGTCATGGTTGGTTAAATTGACACAAAAGCAAATATTCACGCTTTTCTTTCGCCATACAATATAAGCTTTATTCTTATTGGCGCAGACTATGGTGACGTTTACAAGCAAGCAAGATTTATGCAAAAACAGAAAAAAAAATGAGAAAAAAGAAAAGAAATGAGTGAGTTTAGAAAAAAATAACTGATTTTTTTTTTTTAGAAAAAAATTTCCACAATTTTTACAGTTGGACATGATTCTCACTCATTTTTAATTATCTTATTGTTTATTCCACTTTCAAATTAATTTCAAATGACATGAAATGGAAAGATTATCTTGAATAAATTGCTCGGTCCGTTCGGAAATGTATTAATTTATTATTTTCTTCCCCATCACCTACGGATTTTAATAGTAGGACTTATATCTGGTTATCTTCAAAAATTGTTGTTGCAATATTCCCTCGGAAAAAAAAATTCGTTCTTACAATCTAAAATATGTTTCGACTTTAAATAACCCAGAAAGGGTTAATAAGGTGCATAAAATATATCAGTCAATCCATGATTTATTACTGAATTGATACAGCAATTATGACTCATGGCCCCGAAAGGGTGAGATGGGTTAAGTTTGGACATCATTAGCTAATTGGATTCACGGCTCATTCATTCGTTACAATATACTCATTCATCATAAGAATTTATCTGTCACCATTCGCTCCTTCATACACCAAAATACCTCAAACACACAGGGCATCTAATGATTAAAGAACGCCCATGAGTTAAAAATTTCGACAAAAAATATACATACATACATACATATATGTATGTATGTATGTATGTATGTATGTATATATAAATCAGTCAATCCTTAAGAAAAGGGAAAACCAATTAATTGAGGCTTTCTTTTTTTTAATTCAAACTTGCATGATGAGTTAAAGACAATTATTTTTGTATTAATTATTTTTCTATATTTATTTATTTAAAATTAAACAATATTAACTCGGCTAATCAAGATTCCAGCAAGAACGGTCAGGCCAGGACAATATATTTTTATTTTAAATGGCACCCATAAATTTCGTATTTAAATACTATGGACCCCCGCTCTCCAAATAAAAATATAAGCTAACGATCCCTGTTTGGAGTTTGAAACTTGAGTAGCTACGGTAATATTTTATATATGCAAGGTGTCTTCAAAAGTCTCATTACCATTGTTAACATTATAAAATTTATATTTATTTACCAAACGGAGTCATGTTTCTCTATGTGACACTAAATTATTAAGAAATTTTATTGTTTGAATTATGGAAGAGGATGGCATGCAAATTTTCCCGCGTTGCTATTTTCACAAGTGTACGTTTTCTGCCAATTGTTGCGTGCTCTTACTTTTATGGCACCATATATATATATATATATATATATATATATATATATATATATGAGGGTGGTGCATGTGTGTGTAAGTAAAAAAAGAGGATTGATGTTTCATTTATTAATCCGACAGATTTTTATTACTTTATTTTTATTCCTTTAGTTTTAGTGGATGCTCGTATTTGAGTAGACGCTCCGTTTAGTTTTGTCTACCGGCCTGAATATTCGAAAAATCTTCTTTAAATAAAATATGCTCACTCTGGCATTATTCGGATCTGCGTTCCCCTAGAAGAAACCGTTATTAGATATGACGTGCCTTGACATCTCGACTGGGCTCTCCGGCAACCGAGAGGTCATAGCATGTCCGCTAGATCACTTCAAGCGTACAGCTTCCTAAAGAATACAAGGATGCAGACAAAGGAATTCTAAGACATCGGTTCTTCATCATGACTGCGAAAGTCAAAAGAAATTGAAATAACAAGATACTAATTTGTTTGGATAAATACTTGCTGTATATATATATATATATATATATATATATATATATATATATATATATATATATATTACGAAATGGACAAAGTCCGACAATTTATTTATTAAAGACATTTTTATGTTTAACGTTCTTTTTATAGATACAAGTATTTAAGTCAATTCTCGGACATTCAGGCCGTTAAATGTTATTTAATACTGTTACAGACCATTTACTTAAATACTTGTAACTATAAAAAGAACGTTAAACATAAAAATGTCTTTAATAAATATATATATATGTGTATGTATGTATGTATATGTATGGCGAATAACGTTACTGCATATTTTGTGTGACAGCTCTCGACATAACAGATGTCTATTTGATACTGCTCGTAACAAATGTAAGCGAGTCTCTGTTCGCTGAGAGAATGAGGCACCGCATAGCTTCTAAAAACTTTGACTCTCGTGATTACTGGCGTCTCTGTAATAGTGTAATAAATAAATGCAAGGTCTCTATTCCACCCTCTTCAACCTATTTGAGGTGTTATCATCCTCTTCTGATAAAGATGAATGCTTTGCCCGTAAATTCTCCACAAACTCGACTCTTGACTCATCTGGATTATCCCTGCCTAATTTCCCGCTTAGAACCGATTTTCTGAGTGATAAGCATATAAGCCCTTCCACGTTTTCTGCTATCATTTCTAACTTTGATCCCTTGAAAGCATGTCGACCCGATGGCATCCTTGTAATAGTCATTAAGAAGCGTTCTTCCGAATTAACTCCTGTTCTCTCTAAACTGTATAATGAATGCCTCGCTGCCTCCTGCTTTCCTGCTTAGTGGAAATCATCGTCTGTTGTTCCAGTTTTTAAGAATTCTGGTGAACCATCTGACCCATCCAGGTATTGGCTAGTTAGCCTTCTCCTTCTTTTATGGAACTCCTAGATGCCCCAATCAGTGCTGAATTGGTTTGTCATCTTTCATCACAGAGTCTTTTAGACGAGCAATACGGCTTTCGCTTCTCCATATCAACTGCTGATGTACTAATGATAATTGCGGAAAGAGCCTATTATGATCTAGATAAAAACGGTGAAATCCGGGCTGTAGCATGGAACATCTCGAAAGCCCTTGACAGAGTCTGGCATTCAGGTATTATCCACAAGTTGAAAAGCTACGGTATCTCAGGGCACATTTTTGAGCTGATCCAGTCGTTCCTATCAAATCGTGAAATGAAAGTTGTCCTGAAATGCGACTCATCTACATCATTTCGTACTAAAGCGGGTGCCCTCTCTCCAGGGCTCTATCGTTGGTCCTACGCCGTTTTTAATCTTCATTAACCACCTTTCCGATGACATCACCTCTCAACTTGACTTCTACGCTGACGACTCTACCATTTGCTTTTGCCACGATAGTAAGGCTGATTAGTCATACATGGTCGAAGTGGAAGCTGATGTACAAAACGACCTCAAAAACATCGTTAACTGAGCAAAAGATGGTTTGTCAAATTTAACGCCTTCAAAGCTAAACTCTCTCCATTAATCATCTGAGAGACCCCTCTCTACCTTTCATCAGTATGGCTGATGCTATTCTCAAAGAAAGTGACATTGCGCTTTCTCGGGTTAACGTTCTCAGCTGACATGAGGTAGAAAGACTACATTGAATCAGTTGTTAGGTCAGCTGCTAAGAATGTCGGTTCACTTTGTTGGGCGAGACAATTCTTCTCTTCTGAACCTGTCTTCCATAATTATGTCTATCATTCGTCCATGCCTAGAATATTACTGCGATGTATAGTCCGGTGCTCCTGCTATTTTCATTGAGATATTTGATAAGATCCATAGAAGAATCAGCAATATTATTGGTCCTGATCTGGCGTCTCGGCTTTGTAAGGTTGCCTTTCTGTGCCTTTTATATAAATACTTTCATAGTAATTGTTCGGGTGAACTCTTCGGTATGTAGACTGTATGAATTTAAGTGCAGTACTAGACTGGCAGCGAGATCTCATCAATTTACAGTTGAGTTAGCTAAATATAGCCATAACTTCTATAACAGTTTCTTATCTCGCACTTCTCGCTACTGGAACTCGTTCCCAGTTCCATGCTTTCCAACCAACTGCAATACCAATCACTATCTACTGTCCACCTGATTGCTCTTTTCTCTTCATTACTAATGTTTCTGTTTCTAATTCCTCCACACCCTATAAACCCTTGCGTGCTAGTGGGGTGATACAGATTAAAATAATCTACAAATACATTTAAATTAATAATTATTTATTGAAATATTTCAATTTATTTAAATATTCTTATTAATAATTATTCATTATTAATTTAATTAATTTCTTGTTTAATTTTTTAAATATTCATTAATTATATTTGTTATTATTAATTTTAATTATTATCCCACAAATATTTATTACTGGCAACCATGTAACACGCAACATGAGTGCTTCTGGTTGGTGCTATGGTTAAAGAGCTCTCAGAACTAGTCTTGTAGACCATTACTATTGTAGTGAGTTCGATCCTTAGTAGGTGTTTCTTACATTCGACCTTGTGTCAAACTAAGCTTATCCTAATAAATAACAACAACAAATGATAAAAAGCCTTATTTGAGAATATAATGCTGGGGGTTACATGAAACAATTCAGAAATCGGAAAATATGACATCGAAATCAGAAAGCGCATTGAAAAAGCAAAAGATACCTTCCAAAAACTAAGCAAAGTATTAAGAAACAGGAAATGTTGCTAAAAACAAAGAAAAAAGTGCTGAACTACTATGTAATATCAATCCTCACATATGAGAGTGGACAATTCTGGACAATTTCCTTATAAACGAAAAATAGACGAGAAGCAACAGAAATGTGGTTCTACAGAGGAATGGTCAAAATATACACCGAGAATATCAGCAGCAAGTATGTTTTAAGGCAAATGAAAATCAAGGATACTTATGCTTAGAGTCAGAAATAGACAATTAAAAATTTTGTGCGATATAACCAGGAAATTGGGCTTGGAGAATTTGATACTCATTAGTTATATTAAAGGCAAGAGGGACAAGGAATTAGTGTGTAACTTACTTTTAGAAATGGATAACAGAAGGGGGAATGGAAGACAGATGTTGCTTATAGCTACAAGGGATAGACAGTTGTGACGAGCTATGTCCGCCCATGTTCTGAAAGAATAAAGAAGAAATAAAGCACCATTATTCTTTATTCAGTATAAGTATAAACAATTATGATCTTTTGATCCGGGATGTGAAATGTCGCTCCCACCCAGTAAGAGCCTATGCATACACGATTTAATATTAGCTATGAAGATTGTCCAGTGTATATCTATAATCTCGGGAGATGACAGACGCGTCACGTGACGTTTTCAGTGAGTGTTAAAAAGTAAGCCTGATCGCAAAAAACGTATTTGGCTTGAGTTGCTTCCCATTCTGAGTAAATGCAAGTGTGAGATTACCGCACCTCTTCTACCAGGGGAATTCGCTTGCCGCCCCCCCCCCACGTGGCGATGCATAAAGCAGAATTATAGGGAAGGACTCAACCCCTCCTATCTCTACCTAAATTTCTCGACAACCACAAGACGTCATAGTGATGTTTAATCCTTGAGCGAACCGACATTTTAGTCAACTTGACTACGTGATGAAGATTTTTTCATAAGAGAAGGTGTGATACCTTCTCTTATGAAAAAATCTTCATGCGACTACAATAATTTTCATTACAGTTAATCATATATATATATATATATATATATATATATATATATATATATATATATATATATATATTATGAAATGGACAAAGTCCGACAATTATTTTAAGACATTTTTAATGTTATACATTCTTTTTATACAAATATTTAAGTAAATACTTTGTTTATTTCTCGAACATTCAGGTCGGTAAATGTTGTTTAATACTGTTTATTATAAACAGAGCATTTACTTAAATATTTGTATCTATAAAAAGAATGTATAAACATAAAAATGCATTAAAATAATTGTCGGACTTCGTCCATTTCATAATGTGTGACGTCATTTGTTTACATTTAATACGCCATGAGCAGATATGAATGTACGTGAGAGATTCATAGAAGATTGAAGTTCAAATACAGTAAAATTCGACCTTGCTAACCGAACGCTCCTCTGTGGCCAAGTCAGTTAAAAGCACGTCAATGCTAAATGATGGTTCCGTATAGGATACAGTTCGAATCCTATCGGAGGACGAATATTTTCTGTGAAAATTTCTCGGACATTCAGGCCGGTAAATGTTGTTTAATACTGTTTATTATAAACAGAGCATTTACTTAAATATTTGTATCTATAAAAAGAATGTATAAACACAAATATGTCTTAAAATATATATATATATACTCGTTACTATGTTACACTTATAAATATATATATATATATACTCGTATATATAAAAAAAAATACATGTGTCGAATTCCTTTATTTTTAAATTATTGAAACATTCAACCGAGATATCAGATAGTTGCTAACACCCTTCTCCTTAGAAGTCTTTCGCGCGATTTGAACACGCATTCGTAATTCAGACGAATTTCAATGAAAGTTTCCCTGGAGTAATTTCATACCCCGTGATCTGGAAAAAGTTATTCAGTAGGAATGAAAAGTATTACATTTGCTTGCTTGCTGTCAAATTCTGTTCTCTGAAGTTATTTCCGAACTGACTACTTTTAAGGTGTGACTTTTTAACTATACCTGCTTCTTTCTTCTTCACAAGAAAATGTTTTTTTATCACACATACATCCCAACGGGAATAGCATATCAAAAGGAGATCAAATTTAAAGCATTATTCTGTAAAATCCCAAATGAAAAACTAACGTTTGACTTGATAAGCGAGACTACACTTGACAGTATAAAAGTAGTTCACCTGTTCAAACAGTCATTAGGTCAATTTTTATGAATTTCCATTCTACAATTGGGGAAAAACCCTACACCACACTGTTTTTTATGTGTTCCTTGAAATTTGATTCATTATGAATACAAATTATTTATCCATTACTTACCCATTACACTACACGTACACCCATGCGGTCTCCCATTTATGTACTGACCAGGCTCAAAGTTGCTTAACTTATAAGAAAGAAGAGGAAGAAGAAACAAAATTGGTAAATTAAAAGCACATTGTTACCAAATTTTGAACTGGCTACCCTTTCCGAAGTAGCTCAAGTTTACTCAACTTTTATTTTATTTTATATTTTAAATAACATAAAATGTTACCGGTAACAAATTCGTTTTTGGCTTTTAAAAGTTTATCAATCACGCAAACCTTTGCTGAAATGCGCTCGTTTGAACTGAAAATTTAAAGCTTCTTTTACACTCGTCTCTCTCTCTCTCTCTCTCTCTCTCTCTCTCTCTCTCTCTCTCTCTCTCTCTCTCTCTCTCTTATAAAAATTTACAAAATATATCAATATGGATTATTTTTGTAACATGCCTACTGGTTAAAATAGTTGAGCATTTTCTTACTGCTAAAAGAAATCGGTGTTCAAACACAGATAAAAAGACAGGATTACTAACACCGATTTTTAGCACAGTCCTTGCGCTGAGGATGATAAACATCACTATCGTGTTTACTTGAATATGAAGAAGTGTTGATTAGTCCGCTTGCTGATTATAGTTAGCGTTTAAAATGTTATACAATTAATATACTGTCTTTATTGAAAAATAATTTAGATAGGGGAGCAATTCATTCCTGATATAACAGCTTAGATTATACCTGGGGTCATTGTAGCATAGGCTGTTTTATACGCGGAAGGTCAGCTGCTAAGAAAGTTGGTTCAAGGTGTCGTGCGAGACAATTTTTCCCTCGAGAATCTATCATACATATTTAAAGTCTACCATTCGTCTATGCTTAGAATATTGCTGCCTCATATGGTACGGTGCTCTTGATATTTACCTTGAGCTCCTTGATAAAAAGAATCAGCAATATTATTGGTCCTAATCTGACCTCTCGGCTTCATTCATTTTCCTAACGCCATAAGGTTGTCTCCCTGTGTCTTTTCTATAAATACTTTCAGGATAAACGTTCGGATGAGCTCTTCGCTATGGTGCGTAACTTTTGCAATTTAAGCGCAGTACTAGACTGGCGTCGAGGTCTCATCAATTTACAGTTGAGCTGATTAAATGTAACCGTAAGTTCTCTGGAAACAATTCCTTTTCTCACTTGTGGAACTCTCTTCCGGCTCCATACTTTCCAGCCAACTTTGATCTTCAATAATTTCAATGCAATGTCAATCGTTATCTACTGTCTTTCTGATTACTTTTCTGTTGTTCTCTCTCCTTAATAATGTTTGCTAGTTCTTCCGCCCCTTGTAACTCCTTGCGTCTTAGTGGCTTTATTGCCTTGCATGGAATAAAATCGATTAAAAAAATCTAGGCCCGTTTATACACCCGATATGATATAAGCTAGGTTTGAATCTATCACCACTTGACCAGAATAAGCCATTTCGTTTCGCATGTTATAAAATGTATATTATTGTATCTTCAGCGGATAGTCTGGAATACTATAGATAATGCCGTCTGCAGCAATTTCTTGTGTGCATTCTATAGCCGTCAATTTTATTCTTATTCCTTCGTTTAGACATTAACAGGCATAATTCCGATTGCCTATTGATTATAAAAAAGATTAGTTCTTTCTAGAAATATGACTATCTGATTACTGTTGAAGGAGTTCGTATCAGCCAATATTACCAGTTTATAAATATGAATCATCATATAGAATTCTGGTTAAGAAAAACGTTTGTTGATACTAACAATAAAAGTGAGTATAAACTGACCTAATGGTGTACAGTTTACGTCAGGCTTATTTCATAAAATAAGCTAACCGTAATCATACCAAGGTATTTCATTTTTTCTGTTTTCGTCGCCAAAAATGATGTCCTCCAATTTCGCTGAACTGGTCAGTCATATAAAGAGATATAAGGCAGTGTTTGGTTCATCTTTTCTAGTGTCCTGCTGTAATTGATAACAGCTCCGAAATGAGAGAGCCGTGTTCGAATTCCAGTCTAGTTCGTTACATTTATTTATGCGCAAATACCTTTGGAAATGGTATGAATCCATCGCTTCCCTCTAGCTATGCGTTAAATAGTAGGACTTTATATTGAAAATTCAATCAATCAGTGCTATAACTTCCCCAGATTCTATGAGTGAGCAACACCATCCCTAACAAGGGTGTTCTCAGGCACTTGTGAATCAACCTTTGCCTCTCTGAATGGAAATCTTACCTTTGCCTCTCTGAATGGGAAACGAAATTATATTTAGACATAGCCCGCCAAAATATTGGTCGTTAGCTACGTACATCAAGCTAGTCCTGGGTATGACGATAAACTATATCCGGCAGCAAGGCCTCTGATCGGTATATTGGAGTTCTTGAGAAGCTGAAACCGCCTCTTAATTATTGTTATTCTCAGGTCCACCCTGACCCGAGGTGGTAGGACCTATTAGGGTCCTAGCTGTGGGCGAATAGTGAACCCCAAAACAAAAACAAACACTATGAAAGTATGAAAATACATTTTTATAGTAAAATACCAAAAATACATTTTCATATAAAAAATACCAACAATACATATTTATATTAAAATTACCAACAATACAATTTGAAAGCAAAATGACCAGCAACACATTTTGTGTAAAGATATAATAACCATACGTCATTTTATAGTGAAATTACCAACAATACATTTTACAGCAAAATTGCCAACAATACCTTTTATCTATAGTTGAAGGTATATAATTGCGTTCAAAATATATTTAGTAGAAGCCATGAAATTGTGTTCAAAATATTTAGATTTCGGCATTAATTAACCCAAATATTTAGATTTCGGCATTAAATAACCCAAAGAGGATGATATGCCGCTAAACAAAATTAACCACCCAACCAAAGTACATAACTCGGCTAAATCTACATATATGGTCACCTTTCCATCATTAATGGACATAAAACAAATAAAGATGTCAAAGTACAAATAGCAGACATAAATAATTTCAAATGAGTGGTGCCAGTGCAGTTGTTTAAGGTCAAACCTTACTTGCACAACACCGTATCTATTAAAACTATATAATCCAGACAGACAGATAGCAGATCTTATAGCACAATGTTGTTGTTCTATAACATGGTTGCAGTGAGCCTGAATGGTGTCTCAAACTCAAATGTGACAGGTCATACTTTCACCCTTCAGCCACCCTCATCACCAAATGAGTCTGGTAGAGAATGTGGATGTGCGGGTGGAGTAATTGATAACAAATCGGAATGAGAAATCGAAAACCACAGTCAGGTTCGTTATATTTGCTTACACGCAAATACCCTTGGAAAAGTAGGTATGAACACCCCCCCCCAATCCCGCTTGAGAACATCGAGTAACTGAAATCCCTAAAAAATACAATCAGAAATATGTTTCAGCTTTAAATAAAACCTCAAAAGGTTGATAAATCGTAAAATATGCCAAAAGTATGATCTCCACCCATCTATGGGTTAAATAGTAAGAAAAATCATTGTTATTCCAAAAAGAAGAAAAATTTGTTAATGCAATATTCTCTGGCAAAAAATATTCTTACAATCCACAATATTTTTCAGCTTTAAATAATCCACAAAGTGTTGATAAGCAAGTTAGTAAGAAAAACTGGTAGGTAAACTAGTTTATTAATCGTACACACGAACATGCGGCAGATGGTAGTGGGTTACAGGGTACCAGTAACCTTATACCGAGTGACGTGATCTCTATCTTGCATCCACTTATTTTAAATAAAGCTGTCCCACTAATCAATTTGGATGAGCTCAAGCTTTTGATAAAATGGATTTAACAGATCACCTAGTTATTCAGAGTCACGATATTGACGGTACATTTAATGTCTGGGCATATCCTATTAACGATGTATTTAATGTATGGGTAGTATGATTATTTTTATGGTGACAACTCCGTTTTCTCTTGCCCTACAACCGAAGTTGCTAGGTGGAATGATTTTTCTACCCAAATGTTGAAACACAATTAAAATTCGTGACCATCCGACAATAGTTTTCATATATATGCACTACAGTTCCAAAGTTTGAAGCCATTTCCAGAATTAGCATAGGATGAACTTAACAATAGAGTGAAAAAAATATGAAAAGAACTCTTAGAATCATTGAAAATGAATGGAATCATTTATCAAACTTATACTTTGAGAAACTTTTGCAGCTAAGGCGCAAAATTTGTGCTGCAGTAATCAAGGCTAAAGGAGGATATTTTGACAAAAGCAAAATTTAATCATAAAATGATTTTTCCTTTTTGTCATAATAAAATTTCTAATAAAAAAATCATGTCTCACTTTTTTTAACCATGTATAATAATTCTCTATTATTTAAAGTACAAAACAAATACTTTGGGGGCTGGTTTAAAAATTATCAGGGGTCGCCTGAAAGTTTTGAACTGTAGTATATATATATATATATATATATATATATATATATATATATATATATATATATATTCTGTTTATATGTTAAAATAACGTATTAAGAAAAGAACATTAATTGTTAAAATAATTGTCGGACTTACTTCATTTCGTAACATATATACATATATATATATATATATATATATATATATATATATATTCTTGAGAAAATAAAATGTTTCACAGCAATAGAACATTTAACTAATTTAATAAGAACTAATGCAAATATTGTCAAGGACAACAACCAATGTAATTATAGGAATTTAACCAATGCCCATTGTCTGACAAATGCTTAACTGAATCCCTTGTGTATCTGTGTTCCATCTCCTCAATAGAAAATCCAACATTTGAAAAGTTTTATATTGGCAGCACCAAGAACACTTTCAAATATCGTTGGTATATGCACCTATTTTCTTTTACTAATGCTGCTTATAGAAATAGTACTTCACTTTCAAATTATTTTTGGAATTTGAAAGAAGAAAATAAAACTCCTAAAGTTAAATGGAATTTTTTAAACTAGCTAGGATTTTTCTTGTTTTCTGTGTTTACAGGAGAAAATGCAGATAATCAGATTTTTAAATAGGGACGATTTATTAAATCAAAGATTCGAACTGTCTATTGTAAACATATTTTATCTATGACCTTACAATCTTGCTAAACTGCAAAATTTGACAATCGCTTCTTCTTTTATGTTGAAGAACCTTGTGGTAAACATTTAAAACCTATTCTTAATAAGTTGGATTTTTTCGATGTAGTATAGTTTGTACGTTATTCCTCTAACATTACTGGTAATATTTTATCTAAAGATTTATACGATTGCCTGGCGTTTTAACATTATCCATTGTTTATTATTTTATATGATCTATATACTTAAAAGTTTTGTTTACTTCATTCATTAAATATTTTGTTTTAGTTTTCTGTATTGGTTATATTTTTCTTGCTTGTTCAGTCTTTTACTTTTTTAAAGGGCCATATTATTTACAAACTATAAAATAATTTTTGGTAAATTACGCTACTTCCTTAGTAAAAAGTCAACCGTTCGTCGTCAACATTATAACAAATTGTTTCAAATATTACATATGTATCCGTTGCAATTTTGAATCATTGTTTCATGATATCTTACTTAGCATAGACAATTTTGATTGGTTGAACCGATTATCAAGATAACATGTCTACCTACTTTTCATTCCTATATTTTCCTTATATTCTATTTTTTCTTTTCTTCCTTTCCTCTGTAGAAGAGACTATATCTTGTGTCTTTCTTTCTTTCTTGCTCTTCTTATTTTCTTTCTTTTTCGCGGGAAAGTGATTGTTTGGCTTGCGTAATAACGTCTCTTCTTTTTTTCAGACAATACCATGTTAGTATCAAGCTACTCTCATCTATGAACGATAGTTGACTTATATTTTGCAATGAAAGTTCGTGGAAGTAAGGAAATTGGTGAATTTCAACGAGGGCAAATAATAGAGAAATTGCTAGGTTTTGCCATCAAACGGTTAATAATATTGTCTAGAAATTTCATGAAAAAGGCCTTTGTCATGTGAAACAACGTCAGAAAGGCCAAGCATCATGTCTGGGCGAACAAAAGGGCAATGAAGAGGGAAGTCATCAGAAACCATCGTTAGAGCGTCAACAGCACGGAGATGTTGCCAAGAGCATCGAAATGTTGCCATATGCGGTGAGAAAGACACTGAAGGAGCTAGGCTATCAAAGAAGAGTTGCAAGAAAGAAGCCCTTGATTTCAGAGGTTAACAAGAACAGTCGTATTGACTGGGCGAGAGAATTCGAGAGCAAAGATTATGGATTTTAGCAGTCTGTAATTTGTTCAGATGAAAGTAAATTCTGCCAATATTCAAATTCATGACAGGTTTATGTTTGGAGAAAACAGAATGAGACTTGGAACACTGAATATATGCAGGCGACCGTGAAACATGGAGGGATTGGAGTAATGGTATGGGGCGATGTCTGGTTTGGAAGGAAATCTGAGCTGATTCTTGCTGACGAGCGGTTTAATGGTTCAAAATACTGTCAAATATTAGAGAAAAGAATACTCGCACTATTTGAATCCAATCAGATTGACAATAATGTCTATCTTTTTTCAAGTAGGTAGGGCGCCATGTCATACGACCAAAGTAGCAAAGGCCTGGAAGGAATCGCAAGTAATCAAGTCACTGCCAGGGATAACCCGAAGTCCTGCCATGAATCAAATAGAGCATGTTTGGGAAAACTTCGAGAGCGTACAACCAAAATCACGTCAATGGCAACCCTTAAAGAAACATTGCTAAAGGAGTGGCAAAATATGGATCAGATGATTGTTGATAACTTAATCAAATCCATGAAAAATCGAATACAAGCACTGAAACTAGCAAATGGAGGACCTACTCCATACTAGTTCCAAATACTGTTTATTTATGTTGAGTTGGGAGTATGTAATTAAATTTTGAAATTGGATGTAGTTTATTTTTCCTGGCTAAAAACGTTTCTTAGGCCACTGTATGTAACTGTTTTACACATGTTCTAATGTAATATCCTATAATATATATATATATATATATATATATATATATATATATATATATATATATATATATATATATTAGGATGTATAATCCCGACAAAGTTTTTAAAATTTTTGACAAATGGAAAACGTTTATGGAAGTAGAGTCGTATCGATATATATCAGATAATGTATTTCGCCGTTTAAAGCTTCATTAAATCCGAAAGCGAAAATGTGTATGTGTGTGTGTGTGTGTGTGTGTGTGTGTGTGTGTGTGTGTGTGTGTAAATAATGAAATCTTATTACTTTCTTCCAAGCTGGCGTTTCTTGTGACTAAAAAGAATTTTTTTAAAAATGAGTGACTTTTAAAAAAGTTGTTAACATTTCTTTCTTTACTTTCAGTTCGAAAGAAACAAAACAATTTAAAAAATTTGTCGCGATTATTTATCCTAATTTAAGAGCATACTGTCATACATACTGTCTACACAGTAAACTCATGGATAAAAAAAACAAATCTTTTACTTTTTACCCATTCTTAAGGATTATATCTAATTGTAACTTATGTAAGTTACGACCACGAAAAAGAAGAAACTGTATGCCCTTCAAAAATTTTGCCCTTAAAAGCAATGATAAATTGCATAGATCTACAAAATATGAATAAATGAATTGAAAATTTTACCTTTCTCTGCTGACATTGTCACACAATAGCAGACCGTTTCTATAGTATATTAGCCATAGAACGGCGATTCGTTTCGAACTCCAAGACTCCACGAGACCTGAGTTGATAGGTGCTCAATGCATGAGGTCTCCCCACCCCCTGAGGGAACATCTGTTCATCGAGATTGGTGATAATTCTGGGTCAGATCAAACATGATGGAATGTTACTAGTTTATTTTTCGACCTATTGAATGTAACCAGCCAGTTTTTCCTCCACTGAGCTGTTAGAGCTAGGTCAAAGGAGAGATCAGCTACCACTCTCTGGTCATCTATATTTTTCGAGGTGCATTCATATAACGTATCACCAGCATAGATATTCCCAAATGATTGGAGTATACTCATAGCCAGATCATTTTCAGCCTGATTTAACGGAAGAAGATAGAACATGTTCTTGCTGGAACGGTATAGGGAACAGGCTATTTTTCCATGTTTGCATACTCTTAGGCAGATCGTTTAGGTAAAGTAAAAAGAGAGCTGTTCCGAGAATCGATCCTGGGGGACACCTGTATTGACTGCTCAGAGGACTGGCCGTTAGCAACTACCTTCAGCTAGTTAGGAAGAACTTTATAATTGAGAAGACTTTTCCAGTGATTCCATGGCTAGAGAGCTTGTGCAGTAATCTTCTATGCCACACCTTGTCAAAGGCGTTTTAAATAGCTAATGCTATCGTCCTTGACATGTAGTTGTTCTCTAGTGTTTCACGTATTCTTATTGGCTCGATCGAAAGCGGTACTGCTTGACGTTCAAGAAACTGTTTCTATTTAGGCGATCAACAACCTTCTTGTTGATTATAGCCTCAAAAAGCTTGCTAATGGCATTGAGGAAACTGATGGGTCTATACTGAGAGGGGGCGGGAGCGCTCACCCGCGTTCTTGAAAACTTGACACCATCCACAGACATGGTAAGGATTTATCTTTCAAGCAGAGGTTAAATAATTTTGCTAAGATCGAGGATAATTCTGCATTGATATTCTTAAAGACAACTATTGGGATTTTGTCTGGACCAGTGGCTTTCTTAGGGTCAAGACATTTGATAAGTCTTGAGACTTTCTGCGCTGTAATAAAAATACTACTGAGATTGTGCTCAGGGAGACGGGGGAAGTCGTGAAGTGGGTGGCCTATATCATCTAAAAATTGCGTTAGAGGCAAAGATCGAGGGGAAGAGCTTCGGCCTATCTGACTAGGATGAGATAATTTCGGGGACATTTTGCCTCTAAGATTCAGAAATTGGTTGGACATCTTCCGGAACTCCTGAGATTCAATTCGTTTGTTTTCAACCTTGGCCAGTATTGTTTGTGCATAGCTACACTTTGCATTTTATAGAACTTTCTTGCAATGATTGCGGACAATTTCTGAATGCTGCAAGTATCCAAATACACCGCTCCTTGAGGTATAGATTGTATTAATGGTTACAATAAGCTATGGCTGCAACGCATTCAGAGGTAAACCAGCTATTCGGTTTTGCTGGAATTTTTTTTTTTTTTTTTGCTGGAATTTAAGCACTCCATACAGACTCCCAAGAGGATATTTCCCAGATCACTAAAATCTTAACCTATTCAAGTCTAGGATTAACCGTTATTTTCCCCACATATCCACATAAACTGTGCCTCTTACTCTGTAACCCTCTACCCTGAGTGGCTCTCGGGCCTTTCCTAATGTGAACACTATTGAAAAAATTATGACTTACTAACCCTAATTTTATTCTAAACTACTCGTCCTCTTTTCTTCTAAGACCTGTGGGATGGGTGGGTGGTACAGTTCCATGTTCGGGAGTGTGATCTTCTCTCGGCTCCTTCCCCAAAAAAAATAAAGAATATGTTTAAATTAAACAAAACATAAATCTTATTCATAAATATGGAATGATCATCTGGGAGTTTAAAAGCAACTAAAATTAAATTAAAGGATATTCTAGTAAAAAAAAAAAAAAAAAATAGGCCATGTTAATTCTTAACAAATGTTTCCTCACGGATTTAAGTTATTTTTTTTCACAATTCTCAGCTTTTCTGTTTTTCTTTCTTTGCATTTAAAATTCATTCTCTTACGGGGCCACGTTCTTCACTTTTGAAAATCAGAATTAGATATTGCTAATCTAAGCCAAATTAAGATATAATATATGACCGTTTTCTTTTTTTCAGTAATCCAAACATTACCCATCCAAAATGAAAAATTTATATATGGATCAGCACTTTTGCTTCTCATTAGTATAGTATCTACGAACTCTATGGATGATATGCATATAATCCTCTCATTATTATTATTATTATTTGCAATGGTGGTGTTCGAATTCATTAGAAGCCAGTTCTCTCTTCTCTTACATCCCAGATGTTTTGTCTATGAAATTAATTAGAATCCAGTCTTCTCTTTTTCTTTTTTTATACATCTACGGTACCTAGACTTTATGAATTTAAGCAAAGTAATAGATTGGCAACTAGGTCTCATCAATTTACAGTTTAAATGGTTAGATGTAACCTTAAATTCTATGCCAGTTTCCTCTATCGCATTTCTCTCTTGTGGAACTTTTCTTACGACTTCTTGTGTACCGGTCAACTTTGATCTTCAAAAATTTAAATGCAATGTCAATCGTTAACATCTTTCTTAGTTATTCTTCTTTTATTGTCCTCTCTCTCCTTAATAGTATATTTTCCTCTTATTCTCTAACACTCAGTAACCTCTTGTTTTTTAATGGCTTTATTGCTTTGCTTGTGGTAAAACGATTTTAAAAAATCTCTATATAATTTAACATTTGGCACTTTTTTTCCTTTTTCAGTAATTAGAACAGTACCCACAAAAATGAAAGCATTATTTATGCATGAATCAGAACTTCTGATTAGTGCAGTATTTGTGCTCTCTGCCTGTGATCAGTGGAGTATCTGTGCACTCTACCGATGATCAAACTATCTGCGCATCCTACCGAAAATCGAATTGTCATTATACATAGGACTTTTGTAGAATCTGTACACTCTGTTCAACTTATTAATTGAAAACTTATTTTAGCGTACCATTCAACTAACAATACGCATACAGACTGAATATATCACTTGTTTGATTACTTCCTGATCGAATATTCGAATTAAACTTATTGGATTTATTTGCTTTTATGCGTGACAAATTACGAACAGAGAAAACAAGAAGTATATAGAAAAAATCGCGCTGTTCATTATTACACATGAATATATAGCAGAGGCGGCTCATTGTTATCACACTGGGACAAGGACGTTAAGATCACAATAATCGGATGATGACATTAAGCAAATGAAATAATTCCTATGTATTTATTGGATGTGCATGGAAAGTAGCAGTAGAATCGGTGAGCTATGTTCAGATTACGGCCCCATCCCTTGAGATATGAACCCATCTATTCTCCTTACAGCTATCGGTTAAATAGCTCTCTAGCCTTGGGCGGAAGCCAGTCTAGGTGAAGAACAACTGTGAATTCAAAACCGCGAAGAAAGCATCAAGAAACCACTTCACTATTTTTCCTTGTGCGAAAGATTATTCTGAATTCAAAATCCAAGGAGATAAAAGAAAATCGCTTCAATTTCCTTCCCAAGAAATCATGGAAATTCACAGATAATAATAATAATAATAATAATAATAATAATAATAATAATAATAATAATAATAATAATGCATTGATAATGCATTAAAAAATACTTATTGTCATTCATTTTTATTTAAAAACGTAAGTTAAAAAAATTACCATGAAATGTATTGGCTTAAATTTTTTTTTTAATTTATTCTTTTAAATAAAAATGAGTGACGGATAAAATAGGGAAAACTAGATTTTCTAAATTTGGTTGGCAGTTAGCCTAAAAGGACAACTTCGAATTCAAAACATTGAAAGCAACGGAAAATCACTCTACTATCTTTCAAAAAAAAAAAAAAGCATGGCTATTCACAGATAAAGAAAAGGAAACTGTGGAGAGCCATAATTGTTTACATATGGCATTAAAAATATTTATTTTTAACTGAATTGATAATTCCTTTTTATTTTTTTAAATGTACCTTATAAATGTTAAAATGAAATTTATTATTATTATCATTATTATCTTTAAGTGCCTAATTATCAAGTCCCCTCCTCTTTATCACATACAATGCACCCCTATCATAACAGGGACAACAGTAGTTTAAAGTTTTCATATTTTTGCTTCAATTTACAGGCCCTTATGATTTGATAGTTTTTCAAAATCTTTTTTAGAAATATTCTGATCCTGTGGGCAAGTTATATCAATTAGTTGACAGGTTCCTTTTTCTGTCTGGTCTATTTGTATCATTTATTATTATTATTATTATTATTATTATTATTTAATTGATTTTTTTAAAAACTTTGATGGTGATTCACAGATAATAAAGAAAAGACATCTGTAGAGAGCCATGATCGCCTACGTCTTGAAGAGACAAGTCTTAAAATAAGTTTGATAACTTTAGGTTATCATGAACGGCTTCTTTTTTTAACTTTAATAATACACGACAAAACTGGCTGTGTTTAAAGAATTTACGCTTGCTTACTTTTGGGGACCAGACTAATACAAAAAACCTAATTCATCATTTACATATTCATATGAAAACATTCATATACGAAATAGATATTAATATAATTTCAGAAAAACCGAAATGGTTTCCTCCAATTTTTATTGAAGTCATCCATGTATAACGAGAAAGGAACGTTTGCTTCTGATTGGATAGGAGCGTCAATTAATTCATGTATTTTTTTTAAGGCGGAACTGCAAGGTGTATGTCTGTCTTTTATCACGAACAAAATAATTACCCTCCCCCACTTCCAACTACATACCCAGTACTTGCAAGATAGTAAAAAAAAACAAAAAAAAAAACAAAACAAAACGCTCGCTTAGTCGAGACAGGTATATAAACAGTACTTTCTCTCCCACATGTCAGAACGGTATTCACTGATAATAAAAGTAAGGGTGGCACGCTCCGGCACACTATAGAGAAGCAAGACCATTGTGTGCTCGCTCGTTTGGTCTTTCCCACAGTGAAACTATTCATAACGTGTATTAATTTTTACTGTTTTGGCTTCTCTGAGCGCCTTGCTTGCTGTTTCGTCTAAGAACTAAATACTTAGCAATTCCAACTTCAAAACGATGGATTCACATTTACGATTCTTCATCCTACTCGTGCCAATTTTCGTTACAATTCTTAAAACTGACGCCTTTAACAACGACAGGGTTTTCCTCGTCTCTCCAAAACAAAGAGACAGTTCAAGAAATAATACTTGCATGGTAATCAAACCTTTTTCTTTTTATTTATATATTCTCGTTTGTATTACATCAGTAACTTTTTTCGTATATTTACCAGCACTTTGATTATTGTTTTCTTTTTTTCTACAAAGATAAATTAGTTTTAATTTTTTCCTGCCCTAAGGTAATAATATAGTGATGAATGTCACCGGCCGAGATATCGACTGATAATTCTAAACTACACCTAAAGTTTTTTTATATTGTTTTCTTAGTATTACTTCATGTCCAATTAGCGTAAATCTAAAGTTATTCCTCTATTAAGCTGTCACAAGCCAGTCCATACTTATCCGTTTATCTATTTCTGTTCATGACTTTCTATTTCAGAATCTAGTTCTCTATCTCTGTCTCTATCTACGAATATTTGTTTTATATCTTAACATTGTCTTAACGTTCATCTTTTTAGGGGATGGTCATAATTAGATGAAAACCTGCCATTAATATATTTTTTTCATAGAAAAACTAGCAAATCTTAACATACCCGCAAAAACGGTGTGTTAAAAAGATGGCGGAATCTTACGGACATGTCACGTTGAAACACCGGTTCCCGTACGATCCACCAAAGTTAAGCAACGTCGAGCTTGGTTAGTACCTAGATGGGTGACCGCTTGGGAACACCAGATGCTGTAAGGTTGGATGTGCGGATGGTACAATGGATAACTGTTCGGAATTGTTAATCAGAAAACCAAGTTCCAATTCCCGTTGGGTTCGTTATATTCACTTACGCGCAAATACCTTTGGGGAAAGGCATGAATCCACCTTTCCCCACCACCCAGCTATGGGTACTAACGTGTATCACTAAACCATTATTATCCCCCCCCCAAATCCTTACAATCTAAAAATATTTTCTGGCTTTAAATAACCTGTAATGGGTTGATAGGCAGTAGAAAATGAATGACTGAATCGATCAAAAAGACGGTTTTATATTGTCGCCGCTATTACTGTAAACTTTCTCGGCAAATTTTATTGTTTTTAAATGTTTATTTTTTAATTTTAAATAACCCAAACCTATGAAACTGGATTTATACATTTTTCTCTCGAAAAATGACAACAAAAATGTTAAACACTATTTATTGACTATATTGTTTATTTACAAGAATAATTTTATATTCACTAGCTTATAAAAATATGCGAACCAACTACAATGCCATATTTAATATTTACAACATTATAAAGAAATAACTATGAAAACGATTTTTTTTTTTTTTTTTTTTTTTTTTTGGCTCATAATTTTATAAAAATGCCTGTGAACAAGAGAAACAAGAAGATTTAAATAAACATATTACTCTGAATAACTGTAATTATAATTTTTAAAAAAAAAATACATTTTCCGGTCATTTCTTTCATTTGTTCTCGCCACATAATTTCACTTAATTAAGCAGCGAGCATCTAGATTTAGACTTTTTCTTGAGAAATGACAACAAAAATGTTAATCATTATTAATTTATTAGACTATTTACAAGAATAGTGCTTAATATTTTTGTTGTCAATTCGAGACAGAGAAAAAAAAAAGAGAATTCATGGAACCATTTTCAGGTTTCGGGTTAAAATTCTAAAAATAGCTTTTTAAAACAATAAAATTTACCGAAGGATTACACAGTAATAACAGAGAAAAAAAACGTCCTTTTGAGATACCGTTTCTTTTTTAATTTTTTTTTTTTTTTTTTTTTTTTTGCGGGTACGTATGTTAAACTTTGCCGAAAAACTTTATATTATTAGGTTGGGGCAAAAATAATGTCGTAATAATGTCGTTTTTTGACGTATATTTTTACGTCAAAAAACGACATTATTACGTAATTATTTTTGCACCAACCTAATATAAAGAAGACCTTATGCCCAATTATACAACTATAAATACAATAATCTTTAGAACTGATATTTTCTTAACCGAGTTTTGTGTCACATTAAAACTATATTATCAAAAAGCTAATCCTAACTATCTGCGTGTGATTTTGTCTGCGCGTATGTAATATATAAGTCTGTGTTGTGTGTGAGTGACTTACATGTGCGTGTACCATTTATTTTAATGTGCATAGACAAACACATTCTCATGAAATTTGACTGAATTTGAAATAAGATATTGGTATAATACATTCTTCTCCCATTCAATATAGACAAACTCTACCATCAATGAAATCATAAAATTGGAAAATGAAAAAAATAATGTTAATTATTTTAAACCGTAAAAAGTCAGATAATTATATGATTTTATTGAATTTTCCGAAAATTCTTAGGTAATAAATAGACTTATTTAAAAAACAAAAAAAATAGTATTTTTTTTTTTTTATTTTGTAGAAATAATTTTTAGTCTGTCATCGAATATGCAGGTTCACACGCAAATGTACATGCAGGCGCGATTTGAATGAAGCTAGATTGAC
>OZ010593.1:47829214-48024214 GCA_963932145.1 Acanthosepion lycidas | reverse complement strand
GAGCACTGTTAAAAAATTGTTGCTGAGACAATAGGTTTATAAGTCCCCAAAATTCATACACAGATGTCCTCAAGGACACATGGCCCATTGGATAAAGACGTTGGTTAGATCCAGTGACTAGATCCAGAGATGTGAGTGTTCAATACCTGACTACAGCAGTGGTAAACCAAAAGACTTAGATAGTTGAATTAAAGGGAAATTACTGAGACATCTACCCCGGTGGACGAAATAAAGGGTTCTAAATTCCAATAATCTGAAGAAGGCCCGAGCGTACAACGGCCGAAACGTTGTGAATATAACAGTCCGAATAATTCTTGTAAATTACCTATTCATCTTCTATCTCTAGTAGTTGCTAAGTTAAAGAAAATGGTAGAGGGAGTTTTGGAGTATGTTCCTCCAAGTGGCAGTAAAAAAAAATCATAAAATAAGCTCGAACTCTTTTCTTATCCCCAATATCGAAACCACAGTCCACAAATTATTGGACATGAAATGTTTTACAAAAATTGATTTAAAAATAGAGATTGACGATAAATTCAAGAAATTTGCCGCAATAAACACGCTCTTTGTATTATTAAGATGGACGAAAATGCCTTTTGAAGTGAACACGGCAAGTGTCATTTATCAGAGAGCAATGGAAAACGTGTTAACTGATGAAATCATAATATTATCATTTATCAAGATGATAGCTGCCTTGGTGCTTAAGGATTAAAGGAAATTTCAGAAGTCTCTATATTTGCTGATAAAAAAAAAGAACTAGAATCCTTTTTAGGATTGGTAATTTTTATAAAAGATACCTACAAAACTATAGCGAATTAATAGAACCATTTACTGAACTGCAGAAAAAGAATAGTGAGTTCAATTGGACTCAAAAGAAAAGTTAGCGTTCAAGGATTTAAAAGAGATACTCGCAGAAGAAAAAAAACATTGTTAAAATCTTTAATCTCAGAAAGGAGGTTACGTTAGAGAGCTGTGCCTGCATTCTTATCGCAAGAAGGTCATCCAATAATATGCCTTTCGAGATGATTGACGACAGCAAAAATTATTCAAATATTGAAAAAGGGATATTGCCTATTGTCTGGAGCACAGATATGGCTCGACAACTGTTATTAAAACAAAGTTACCATTAAAGTAGACCATAAACCTCTAGAGTTTATTCTTAACCCTAGAAAGAAGCTACCAAAAGGATTCTAAGATAGGCCATAAAATTAATGGCTTCTTAATTTGACATTGAGTACGTAAAAGGAAATCAATACCACATGTCGATGCGCTGTCAAGGTTACAATTTAATAAGGATCAAAAATGGAAAATTCTGGGTGATGAAATATTACATTGGGTTGAAACTGACATATCTCTACAACGATTGGCATCGGAAACTCTACAAGATCTAATATTAAGCAAGATTGCTGAAAGAATGAGAAGAAACAGGTGGTATAATTGTTCGAAAGCCGAAAGACTTTATAAAGAAATACAGCATAAATTAACGATGAAAAACGGTGTTATATGCAATGGAGATGTGATAGAACCACCAATTTCAGCAAGAAGAGATATTCTAAAAAGTGATGATGTGCATTGTGAGATAACAGTTACGCAGAGGATATTAAAGTTGGATGGTCAAGGTATTATCACAATATAAAAGATATGTACACAGATGTCAAAAATGTGCAAAAATTTAAACCATGAGTGTAGTATCCTTTGTTGAAAAGAAAGGATACTACACTCATGACCTAAAAAAACGAAACTATGGATGCGTGACCATATTGACCATGCACACATTAATGGCATAGTACTATTTCTAATTTCTGTAGACTCCTTCTCTGGATAGCCTGACGTCGTTAAAGATAGAAAAACGTCTACAATAAAACATTTACAATAAAACTATTAAAAGTTGTATTTTCTAGAAATGCGGCCTCTAAAAGATCGGGTATCAGACAGTAGAATTTTGTGATGAAGATATATATAAATGTTTGAGGCAAATTAGCTAATATTTCCCTTACAAAACACCACCGTATCACCCACAATCTAATGGGATTGCAGAAAGAATGGTGCAAACAGTGAAAATGGGGTTAAAAGCATTCAAGTAGAGATACTATAGACGGTTAATTGCCAAGGTTACTGCTTAGTTATACGACGATTCCACGTGCGGATTGATAGCAAAGCCCATCTGCGTTAATGGGTAGACAAATAAGATCTCCGTTAACAATGTTGTATTCGACAAATGAAAGAATGCAGTATAAGAAAGACAAAGTATCAAGTCATGAAAGGAGCTAATTTCATCATGCAAAGAGGACAAAACACGGACATTATATCAAAGAAAGGAAAAAAAACCTAATGGCACATTCTGACCAATTAAGATCAAGCATTGAAGAGGAAAACGTTATGATAGAAAAAGACCTTGACAGGGAAGAAAGGATGAGTTCTTCAGTTCAATAGAAGACGAGCCTATGGATGATAGTGGGAGTGACTCGGATACAAAAGATGAAATAAGACCAAAATCTCCAATAAAAAGAACAGGACATAAACCTCAAGGGGTGTGGGATGAAAGAGGTTGCAGAAGTTCGAGAATAACCAAAAGCATGAAACCCCTTCGGTTCAGGCAGGTGTAGTGGATTGGTAAATAGGATTGTACCTATTTGCATATGTAAAGTAGAAGAGATAGTAAACTAAGAGACAAGCAAGAAGTTGACTACTGATCACGTGTTTTAGAGCAACACAACACAACACAACACAATACAACACTGGGGGAAAACGCATAATCTGGCGTGATCATAAGTTGACTAAGGCTAGTATGCTAGTATACTAGTACACTATATTATAAAATGCACTAATACAGCGGTACCCAGGACCTGGATCATTTTGGTACCGGGTCGCACAAAAATATTTTTTTTTTCCATATAACTAACTATCGCGGGTTTTTTTCTTTTCTTTTTTTTTTTTTTTTTTGTTATGCGCGTGACATACACGACCACCCATCCCCGTGGAAGATGTGTTTTGCATAACACCGATCCGTGAGTGCAAAAAAGTTTGGGGACCGCTGCTCTAATACACAAAATTATCAAGAAATTGTCTGACAAATCGACCTTGGAGAGATTCGAAGATGAGTCTCATGATTGGAAGGCACACTTTCCACGCACACACAAATGTACTTTGCATAATGTCGAATTTTTCTGTAGGAAAATAACACCCGAAAGTATACCGTGTGTGGTATAAGCCAACAGGAGCTAACTTTCTTGGTGACGATTGTCTCCCTTGTCTCACTATAAATAAGAGGTCTAGTCGTGCTTCCCTCAATAAAGCATTCTTATTGTATTCTTTTATCACGCCCCCGAGGTGTTGTTATACCGTGATTGCTTGTCTGTTTAAATCCTTATTAATTTTTCCTGCATTTTTCTCTCTTTCAGATATTCCTCCAATGACAAATAGCCTTATAAAGCAATATTTTGGGTGTTTAGACATCGCCATTTTAAGTGCAAATGACCATGTATTCCGATCTCACGATATGTTGGAATTCGGAAGTGGGACAGATGATTCCAAAACCTCAACATTATCTACATCAATCGCCAGTACCCAGTCACCCTTCCAAACAAGCCATGAAATGACTACGCCGCATTCAACCACTATTACGCTTTGTTGGGCAGTTGGCGAGTATGCTAAGGTCGCCGGTATGACCAATTGGTGTTACTTCAATTGCATGCGTGGTTATTGCCCGTCGACACACTGTCAATGTGTTTCAAATCCTACAACCACGCTCAGCTCATCTACATCTAAATGGCTTACCACTACGGTGCTGACCACTCCAAAATCAGGATGTCAAGGGACAGGGGCGTATGCTAATGTGAAAGGAATGGACGAATGGTGTCAAATTAATTGCCTTAAAGGATACTGTCCAGAATCACATTGCAAATGCACACCAGAAGCACATACAACAAGAGTCGTTCAGAAAAAAAATTGTAAAGCGATAGGAATAATGGCCCTTGTCCCTGGAATGCACAAATGGTGCATGCTTAATTGCAAGCCCAATAACTACTGCCCAGAATCACATTGCAAGTGTTCTTTCAATGCAGAAACTACAAGACCTTACCAAAATGTTTCTACCACCACTTCTAATATCTTCTCAACGCGACTAATAAATCCGACAAGAGTATCAATAAAATCCAGCCTCAAGCCGTTAAAAAACACCACTAGTCTCCAATCTTCAGTTATATCAACAACATTAACAAATAACAACATAGCTAATACACTCAGTACGGAAACCAAACGAATGTCACTCTCCGCAGCAAGTTCTACAAATGCTGTGCCATCATCATACACTGCTTCCGCTAAGTTTCCAACAACCATCAGCCAAAGAAAAAATACAACCACCTTGTCATCCTCTTTAATACCAATCGCTCTGAAGTTTTCTACCTCAGGAACAGCTTCTACTACAATCTTTTCGCCGACAAATTCAACAACTGTAGTGTCTGGTGCGACTACCTCGCCATCCACGGTATCTAGCACGACTACCTCTACAGTGAAGACTACAACTACCCAGGTGACTACAATAACACTTAAAATATGCAAAGCGACGGGATATTATGCCGGTGTAGCTGGCATGGACAGGTGGTGTGATATTAATTGTAATAAAGGATATTGCCCTAAAGCACAATGCCAGTGCAACACACAGGGCTCAACGACAGCCAGTAAATGCAGGGCGAAACATCCGTACGATAAGTTGCCAAATATGCACAAGTGGTGTGAAGTCAACTGCGCCAATAATTACTGTCCGCCAAGTCATTGTCAGTGTTAGCAGACTCTTCATATACAAGATGACGTTTAAAAAGCACACATTTTGTATATTTATCAGGGTATACTTGTAAAATCTGACTGTTTGCAGAATTGGTGAATTACTTAATTTTCGGCGCTCTTTTTACCAATAATGAGTGAACATCTTACGAAATCTGTATAGTTCGTGCAGATTTGCAAGTAAAAGTAAAACGAAAAATATACAGCATTAAACTTTTTGTCAGAACTATTTATGAAATAAAACTACAGCTTCACTGACAAAAATAGAAATGTGATTAGAAATTAAAACGCTAAATTGAATTAGGAATGCTATTAAAATAATATTTTCTAACTTCTTTTGCTTGTAACAAGTTTCTCTTTTTCCTTTTAACAAAACATTTGTTTTATTTTATTATTATTTTTTGACTTACTACATGTGGAGTTATTATATACTGATATACTCAAACTAGTGCCTTCATCTTGACTATTATAGTCACAAAATCCTCCCAAATTCCTAGATTACCAGTTATGAGAGATAGTTAAAGAAAAACAATGGTCAAACGGTCAAAATATGTTTGCAAAGGTACAGCATTTATTTAAATGATAAAGATAAACATGTTAAAACAAGAAGAAAAATTAACAAAAAAAAGAAGTAAAAAAAACAAATACCATTACTTTAAAGTGGCCATAGCGAAACTCGATTAAAATAAAGCAGCGGTCCCCTCTCATCAAAGCTCAGTCGAGAATAAGAAGTGAGCATAGCAACTAAAATGAACAACTGTTATCTAAAATATATAACAATTACAGGCTAGTTACATTGAAGCCAAACAACCACGCCGCTTGCGGAGAGATGGTTGGTAGGACTTAACGTAAATTGATTCCAGAACCTTTAAATGAAATTCAGAATTAGCCTTCATCAGTACTGAGTATATGTTTTGGTTGCAATATCGGACACATTTCTGTTTTGTTTGTTTTTTTAACAAATATTCAGCTGTCACCGGATCACGTAATATTCACGCAACATTGCAAATTGTCCACCTTACCCTTGCGAACATTGGCTGGCATGTCTTGGTTGATCCGTGCCTCCAACATTTGACCCGTTCTACCTGCACAGCGTCGCGATGATATTTAATTTACCGAACAATCGGAATGTGGCTTATATCATAACAACCAAAAACGATTATACTAATTCGATTAAATTGTTGTATAATAGTAATTATCTCCTCTTCCATACGTCGTCTTAATTAGATAATGCTTTTCTTTGTCACCCTTGCTAGCAATTTTTGTGCCATGCAGGGTTACTGGATTGGTCTCCCTTTGAAAGACCAACGTTAGTAATACATTTTCCCAGAAAGGATATTTAAGGGATTATATTTTAAATGAGCTGGGCTTATCTTGGCCTAAGAATCAGAAAGTAAATTTATTACCCATTGGTTTTCAGATGTAGTCGAATTTGCCACTTGTTTCCTAATCATGCAGATATCTATTAGCGTAACACTAAAAATATGCGCCTTCTTCATAAACAAAGTTATATATCATTTTTTTTTTATAATTCACCAAAGATGTTTTTCTTCAAACGAGTAATGATTTATTTATTTTACCTTAAACAGGAATAGAGGTGGTTTCTGTTTTATTATTTATTTTTGCTTCTCGTCCATTATAAAAAAAAAAGTTTCATATCTTATATTTGCAGAAAAATTAACATTACTGTAAAGCTATAACCGCTTTACAGCAATGTTAATTTTTCTGCGAAACACAATTGATAAAGCAGTGGTTTCCTCTCATCAGAACCTCAGTCGATGACGAGAATTGTGCATAGGGACTAAAATGAACCCCAAATACTAAATGTCATATAAAGTATATAACAATTACAAGCTAATTGCATTTAAGCCATACTCCTGCTTACAAAGAGATGGCTGGTAAGACTTAACATAAATTGATTTCCAACATACAGTACTGAGGAAGGCTAATTCTGAATTTCATTTGGAAATTCAGAATTAGCCTTTCTCAGTACTGTAAAAATTATTCTTGAAAGAGTTTTGATCATTTCTTGTGTAAATTGATTATGTACCTCAAAATAAATTTAACCATAAAGAACCTTAATTTTATGATTGCTATAGATCACAAAATGGAGTCAAATGCTGTAATCTGATGATTATCAGTTGTCGTGGCGAAAACATCCAATTGGCATTAAATTAAGAATTAATTTAAACTTTAAATTTGATCGGATATGACAATTTTGATGAAAGCACAAATTTTCTCTATTTATCAAGATATATTTGTAAAACCAGACTTTCGAAATATTAATTGAAAACAAAACAGCTAGTATATCTGATAATTTTCTCGCCCTCTAATCTTGATATATTGCTTATTATTTTAGATACCAGTTTATTTCCTGACGCAAATCTCACACCATCTTTATTATCGTTTAGGCTATACTGTTTAAGCATAGTCGATTTAGCCTTACAATTTCTCAGCCTTTTTTAGCAGCATAATTATGTAATTGTTGAAACATTTACAGGGCTTATGCTCTGTAGCGAATTTTATCGAGTACATCGTTCTTGTAAACCTGCGACCACCTAAAGGTTTAAAAATAAATATCGCATGACTCTATCATAACGCGATCGTTAGCGTCCATAAATTGTCAGTACGCGAATAAATGCGGATCTCAAGATAAGAATAAAATAAATGAAAATCTTAATATTTTTAAAAAATCTAGAAAAAGTTTTAATAAAACGATATAAATTCTGACAACACGTTAAATCCAGTTATATCACAAATTTGAGACGAGTAATAAACTGAACGCAGAATCATAAGATACACTGGACGATAAAAATAAAAATGTAGTATACATTGTCGTTATTTCTATCGGGAATTCGGTTATCTTGTGTGTGTGGGAAGTAGAGGAGGATAAGTTTATATAAGGAAATGGTAATGATAATAGCGGTTTCCTTATAACATTCGGCATTCATTGATCGAGCAGTCAGTACTGATGTCTACTGAATTTTATAAAATCTTTCTCTTTTCAGAAAGATAGATTTCTCAAGTCCAGTAGCTGTCATCGCTTTTTCTACTATTGATGAGGATTTCTTTCTTAACCTTTTTTATTTGATGTTGTGTGGAATGTCAGCATTATTTTCTCTTCCACTTACATGTGATATCCATATGTGATATAGGTGTTGCGGCTGTTAGAAATTTTCAAGTAATATCGTTTCTATTATTGGTTACAGTTCTTTCTGACCCTGTAGCATCAGTCCACAAGGTTCGCAGAAGTATGGTCTTTGCTACAGGCTTCACTCGCCCAAAGCCATTTTTACCATTGATTTGAGAAAACGATTGTACACAGCTGACACTTTAGCTATTTCTGGACAGGTCTGGCGCTATGAATGACATCTATATGAAAGACTCGAGTGACGATGCTATTTAGGATTAAAAAAAAGAATGCCCTAACTAGTAAGCGGCAATACGTGTTATTGATGTGTCGTGTTTCTGTGTGAAATAGGATATATATAAATATCTGATGTCCTAGAGTTCAGATTTGACAAGGGGGAGGGGAGATAAATAAATGAGATAGTCAGCTGACGGTTACACTTGGGTTTTATATTGCAAATCCTGGATCACAAAAAATCAAAATAGGAGAATGGGTGTGGCGAGATGAGTGCCTTTTCATTTGATCACGAATTATCAATTATCGACAAGGCTAGGGATTTCCCTGAGAACGGAGTTTCTCCCTCAAAAAATTTTCAATGCGAATTTTTCCCTAGTAGGATACACGCGGGCCTGAAACTGCTAGGAATTGAAAGAATATCTCTAAAGCACTTCCTTTCTCTCTCTTCTTCACTGACAAGTAGTCAGTTAAATTTCCCTACTACCGACAATAAAAGCAGTCAATACATACCTTATGAGTTGTGCTGTTTAACAATGAGAAAAAAAGACATCTAATTTGATTTTATCAACTTTGGTATATTTGTCTCAAGAAAGTGGTGGAAATTAACGTAATGATGCAACTGACTCGGGCCACTTCGGAACAATGACAGTGTTCGCCAAACACACTTTCGAGCTACATACACAACCATATATATATATATATATATATATATATATATATATATATATATATATATATCGTACACTATATACTCAATACCTTGTACCAAATTAAGCTAAAACTTATCGTGATAGAAAAATTTACATGTGCTCATCTGTATATCTGAAAGCGACATCTTTTTTATAATAATTCTTTTTAACCATTTTGAACAAGAGTTTTTTTAATCATTTCACCCCAAGCAAGGCGGGAATGCCACTAGCACGCATTGGGGGGGGGGGGCGCTACAGAGAGTGAAAGTGAGAGAAAAGACTGAGGTGTGAGGAAAGGGTAAAAGATAGAAGATGGTGATTGAAGTTGAATTTAAAGATTGTAGTTATCAGGGAAGCTAATAAACGGAAAGGAGTTCAACAGGTGGGAAATGCGAGAAAATACACTGTTGCAATAGAACTGGCGGTTACCTTTAACTATTTCTACAGTAAAAGAGTGGGACTTAGATTCCAATCTAGTAGCACGCTTAAATGCATGTAGTTGGAGCACCTGGGAGAAAATCCGTCAGAGCAGCAGTTGCCGTGAAAATATTTGTAGAAAAGACAGAAAGAGGCCACGCTGACTGAATTCGAGTTGCCATGTCAGGATCTATTACATTGCAGATCCTTCTTTGGATCTTGTCAGAAACCTCGAGATATATAGCAGCAGTATTCGATGCACGAATGTTAGATTCGTTGGTAAAGTAGTTTGGATCAGTTTCCTCTAACAGTTTTATCTTTAACAGTTGATGTCGAATATGCTGAATATTTTTTCTTCGAATAAGTCATTTGAAAGGTATTATGTAAAATATGAACCAGATTTTTGTATTTCAATAAAGTAAATTGTAAAGAAATTCATTTTAATAAAGTAAATTGACATATAAAAAATAAAAAATTCGATTTACTTTCTTAAAAAATAAATTAAATTATGATTTACTTTATCAAAAATAATTAAAAAAAAAAACTGGTTCATTTTTGTTTTGCATTTTTCGATTTACTTTATTAAAAAATAATTAAAAGCAAGTGTGTTTTATTGAATTATTTTTATATGTCAATTTACTTTATTAAAGATTAAATTTCTTTACGATTTGCTTTATTAAAAATAATTAAAAAGAAAAAACGGTTTCATATTTTTCATAATGTTTTTTCTGGTGTTGAGTTGTCTTGATCCTGGGTTGTTCCGGCGCTCAGTCGGCAGTGTTCAGAACGATGTTCAGTTGTCCCTTCCCGATTGTAACGCACTTAATGATAATGTCGCCTTTAAACACAAAAGAACCTTTTATTTAAAACAATAATTAAAATTACTTCATCGTAATATCATCACCGACTGTCGTCTTATGATAAACTTTACGGTTTAGTTTGGTTTATTTTGTTATATGGCATATCAACCCCAATGGGTTATTTAATGCCGACGATATTTTTAGGATAGGTTCGTATGAATAGGATATGTATTCTTTGTAAGAAATCATTTTGTAGATCAGATTTCATTGACGTATTTTTGTAAAGAGGTAAAATATATTGCTGGTAATATTTTTTTCAAAAATGTTTTGCTAGTATTTTTACTATGAAAATATATTTTTATACTTTCATTGTGTTTTCACCCCAATTTTTTGGGGGGTAACTATTTGCCCATAGCTGGGACCCTGACAGGTGCTACCACCCTGAGTCAGGGTGGAGCTGGGAACAACAAATTAAGTGGTGCTTCCACGCTCCTCAAAACCTCCCAATCAGAGGCCTTGCTGCCGGATGTAGTATATCGTCATACCAAGGACGGATGAACTTTACGTTTTACTTCACTCATTTCTTCGGTGTTTCTTTCGGCCTCGTGCTACATCTAAGTTGCACTTAGAAAATCATAGGGCACTTCGATTTCAAACTTGCCTTGCTAGATCAATTACGACTGAGTAATGATTTCGATCCGCACTGGGTTGCTTCATACTTTCGGCCACCTCAAAACTACCCTTAGAAAATCACCATTTCTTCGGTGTTTACTTACGAAAGCGTCAACGTGGTTGAAATTGCCTGACAAGTCTCAATTTGTACTTAGCGTTTAACTATTTTATTATTAAAATTTTAAATAATGTAAATCTTGTTTTTTGTTGTTTTTTTTTTTTTTTGGCGGGGGGGTTCCTTCATCCAGATGGTTTAAAACGGTGATCCTCAGTTTCAAATAACCGTTTTTTATTCGAAAGGGCAATCTTTTATTTATCTCTTTCTGACTTTGTCCTTTGTTAAATTTGGAAAGTTAAAATGTTATTTTCATTTATATCATGTACGGTAGGAATTAAATTAAAAAATACTATTTCAAAGGTATTAGGTTGGTGCAAAAATAATGACGTAATAATGTCGTTTTTTGACGTTACGTCAAAAAACGACATTATTACGTCATTATTTTTGCACCAACCTAATATATACAACGCTATATATCAGAATAACTAATGGAAAAATTACTATGTCACGCGTTTTGCACTTCGAAAGGACTTCCTCAGACTAATAATCTTTTTATTGGTAGAATCATAAATGTCAGAGGAGGAAACAACAAACGTCGGTTACAGGGAATAAATTACATCTTTCAATATAATACGATCCCGTAGTGCAGCCATCCCTATGTAATTTTCTTTTTTTTTTCTTTTTTCTTTTTTTTTTTTTTTTGTAAAAGATGTAACATATTATCCATTAAAATTTTAATGTTGTAGACTAAATTATTTAATTTTTAACGATATTAAAGAATAGAAATAAAACGGGTCTTTCGTTATTGCGTGTGTCTTTCTTTAATTTCCGTTTCAAAACTTATTTTCGGAGAAAGGTGCTTTGTTGTAACATTAATGAATTAATCTAAACTTGACAGATCTTTGTATTCATTTTATTCATTTTTTTAATCAAAAACTCATGTAGATTTTTCTGTCTTTGAGACAAAAGACTTTCAGTTACGCTGATTTCCAAAGAACAAATATTGCCAACTTATTAAATACATTTTGGAAACAATTGTTATCATCACCTGTCTACTTTGTGTTTTATTATCTATAGTCTGTCTATCTATTGTATTAACTGGGAGGGGTTTTAAGTTGAGTAAAAAAATTATGAAAACCTGTCCTTGCATATAATACTACTCCGCTTTATTACCTTCAATTTTCCTTCAAAGTTTCTCGCGTTATGCGCAAGAAAATACGGTATTTTCAATACTATTATAGTCGGGTGTCATCAATAAAAGGATGATCCCTAAATGCGATTTGCAGGCCGGGGACACTACAATAAAAAAAAACGTCGAAGTTTAAATACCTGGGAAGTGTTTTGACAGAGGGACGGTAAGTGCGACACCTAGATCCATAAACGTATTGGGATGACCAAAGACACATTCCAAAAGCTGGGCAAAGTATTGCGAGACAGTAGGATCCTTTTGGTAACAAAGAAAAGAATACTGAAATGTTATGTGACATCTGTCCTCCTTTACGGCAGCGAATGTTGAACGGTCTCCTCAAAGATGAAGAAGAGACCCGAGGCGACAGAGATGTCGTTCTACAGAAGGATGCTGTGGATACCATTGACCGAGCGTGTGAGCAACGATGATGTCTTAGAGAGGATGCAAACAAGGAGAAGGCTTATACTTAACATCAGGAAGAGGCAGCTGAAGTTTCTGGGACATGTAATGAGGAAGGAGGACCTGGAGAATCTGATACTCACAGGTCGAATAGAGGGAAAGAGAGAGAAGGCGAAACAACGCATGACATACCTAACGAGATTAAGCAAGTGAATGACAGAACGTGGTCTGGGGGAGGTTGCAGAAGGACGGAACTTGTTGAGAGCAGAATAGATTCTAATCTGTTCATCATCTCTTCTGTTCATTCATAATGAATTTCACAGTAAGTAGGAAAACTTGTAAAGAGAGATTTAAGTTCTACATGAATTGTTTTTGCTTGAGAACCAAAAACAACGTTCCCCCTCCCACACACACACACACTCCCTGCAGCAGTTTGAATGCCAACCTTTCATTTTTGCATCGCGTTGTTACAGGTGATATGGACACTGATTGGGAATGGTCTGGCGTGCCTATGGGGGCTAAAACTTTTGCAAAGTATTTGTCAGGGCAGGTTGTTAGAAAAAGGTCGAGGGCTGTCCCGTTTTCTGGTGGGTTCTTCAATGATCTTGGTTGGTTCATAGGCGATGGAGAAGTCTCTGCAATATATACCTTCATCAACTGTAACAACGCGATGCAAAAATGAAAGGCTGATTTTCAAACTGCCGCAGATGGTCAAACGTTGTTTTTGGATTCATGTTTAATGTCAGTAAAAAATCAAAAATACAATGGTTATCAGAAAAATATGTGCCAACATCATGAGCAGGACTCTATTCACATAAGCCCATGCTTTGTATTTGGTGAAATATGAACAATTTCATCCATTACGGACTATTGGAACATGGAAGGACCATTACTGCAGACGTTTAATCAGCAATTTAATCAGGTATTATGTCAAAAAAGTATTACTTTTGTAAACAGAATAATGACAATGCAAGGGCCCTGCAGAACAAAAGCAAGAAAAAATAAAATATTTCGGATGGGAGTTTTTTTCACATTTTCCATAATCACCAAATTTAGAACCTACAAATCTTTATGTTTTGATCGACAGAACATTTTATAAGTGGCAAAACATTCAGAAACAAAGAAAACAGTCTTTCAAATCTTTTTAGGGGAAAAACACACTTTTCTTTAAATGTATGCAAATCTCAACAGTTGTAAATAGTTTTTTTTTTTAAATATCATCAACGGCAAGACAAATCAGAAATGTAAGTAGGAGCAGATAGATTCGCGTGAAAGAAAATGAGAAAAATTACTGAGGAGCATTGACAATAAATAACAGAGTTCAGGATGTTACATTTAGATTTTTGAAGATCATAGGTGACAAGAAAGCAAGAAAACGAAAGAGAGTTCCGCAGGCGAGAAGTGTGAAAAAAGAAACCATTAGAATGGAACTTATGGTTACATCAGGCTATTTCAACGGTAAAATGATGGAATCTAGTTGCCAATCTAGTACTACGTTTAAATTCGTACAGTTGAGATGCCAAAAAGAAAAACTCATTTGTCAAAAATCTCGAAACAGGAGCACTAGACGAGATGCGGCAGCAATATTCGATATACGAACGAATGGAGATGGATTCTGGCGAGAAAAATTGTCAGACACGGCACAGTGAACCAACTTTCCTAGAAGTATACCTATTTATTGATACAATATAAGCATTCTGCTTCATCGTGGCAGTGGAAAACGTGAAACTGAGAAGGCACAACGAGTTAGCATCAGCCATGCTGATGGAGAGCAAAAATGATTATCTGATTCTCGCTTTAGAGGCGTTGTAAATTACAAGCCATTTCTTGCCCCAATTAACAACTAATTTATGGTTATTTTCAAGATCATCTGCTAGTTTTACTTTATCGGGCCTATCAGACTTACAATCAAAAAGTGATACACGACATATCTGGGACATGTAATGAAGAAAGAAGCTTCAAAAAGTTTAACACTAACCGGACATATTGAAAGCCAAAGAACCAAGGAAAACTGCGTAAACTACTTAACGAGTTAACGTGAATAGACGACAAGATTTGGGGAAAAGAGAAGTGGTAAAGGATAATAAATTAGAGAAATAAAAGACAGGAAGTTGTGGAAAACCGTAATTACCTAGGTTCATAAAATAAGAACATCAACATGTTGCGGTATTCGAAATGTGCATTTAACTCAACAATAAGACAAGCACAGAGACTTATGTTTATACAAAATCCAATTTATTTGCGGCTATTGTAAATCCCACACAAAACAGAATTTCAACACTCTCCTATTCGGGTGTCAAATAGCACAAGGCCATATTTAACGTAGGCCTCCCACATGTATATAGGAGTAGTTACAATTGCTCATTTCAGTACTTCCATTTTGGGACGCTTGAGGCATCATTGACTGACCCTAACCCTCCACCTTCAAATGCAATAGGGAGGTGCTGCTTGGAAAAGGGGCTCCTGGATTTGATTTACGATCATTATATTTTTGTTCCTCCCTTCGCGCGTACGTTACGTCCTGCCCATATTGCAAATAAATATTAGACCTTTCCGTTTTGATTGCAATAAAATACGGATGAGAAAGTTATATCAATGACTCTGCCAAGAAAGAAGAGTACGCTTAAAGTTTAAGTCAGTGAAATGAAAAACTTTGTCAATTTCAAATATTTTCATTTGTACCCTCTTACTTCTTTAAAATCATGACCTGCATTCATTCCCATGATTGTTAGTGACATATTTTGTTAAAGTTGATAGGCGTAACTATGCGTGTTGGTAAGATGTAGAATAATAGCTGAACAAAAGTAGAGATAATGAAACAGGGAAAAAGCTTGTCCAGACAACGCGTTTCGCCTCTGTATGGTAAGACAGAATGAAAAAAAATGTGTGTAAGGAAAGTGTGTTGGTAATTTTTAAGAAGAGGTAATAAATAGCTTTATCAAATGGCATGGTCAGAAAGTTGTTTTTGCTTTCTTTTCTTTTTCCGTGTTGAAGTAGTTAACGCCTGCTAGATTTTAAATAAGCTCACTCCGATTAGATTTCTGTTTTTCTTTTTATTGTTTTCTCTCTATTCTTATTACCATATTCTGCTACTTTTGCTTTCACGGTGATTGATGATGATATTGTATATCAATCCGTTCTGAGGTTTGACTGTAGACAATTGTAAATCACTGCACTTTTAAGGCCTTTTCTTCTAAACGAATTCTTTTTTTCTTCTAATTAGACATTGGCTTTTATCGAAACTCTGACCAGATGTGTTAAATGAGGCAATAGTGGAATTTTCACGAGTATTTTATAGACCGCAATGAACATATTCACAAATTAAATTAAGTCTCATCAGAGAATTCAGAACATCGGATACCACGAAACATTCACGGTTACTGCTATTAGTTATTATTACCCCAACAAAATATGGCACAAGAATATTAAATTAGAGATGCAATAAGTTTTGACATCTTAATTTAATAGTGGAAATTTCACTATTGCATCGTTTAACACATGTGAAGACAGTTTCGACCTAATAAATATCATTTTGATTAAAAAAAAAAATAATTCACTAAAAAGAAAAGATATTGAAAGTGCACTGACTTCACAATTGTCTACAATCAAACCCAAAACGAGTTCATATGCAATATCACCTATCATCGTAAAAGCAAAAGTAACACAATGCGGTATACGAACTAATAGAGAGAAACAAAAAAAAACAGAGATGTAAACGGAGTGGGCTTATTTAAAATCCAGTAGATGTTAACAGCACCAATACAAAAAAAGAAAATAAAGAAAGTAAAAACAACTTTCTGACCACACCATTTGATAAGGTTATTTATTACCCCTTCTTAAAAATTACCAACACACTTTCCTTGCAAGAAGTGAAGATGAGACTGTAAGGAAGTAACTGAAACCTGAAATTGAGCTCACAACAAATGTAAACCCCTCTCATTCCCACTGACTATTGTTCCAAATTTTCCTGGTTGGTTGGAAATTTACATTAAAGGTGATGTTCTATGCCAAATTGGCCTATTTTATTCATGAATAGGCACCGACTTACAAGAAAACACTTGCTTTCTGTTACCTTTACAGGTGTTCAGCTATTTTCTTAAACTTTTTTTTTTCATTCGTTATGGAAAATCCTGATGACGCCTGCTACAAAAGACGCTTTCTGTTTTGTCCAAAACGTCAAAATTCGCTCAAACATCTGAGCCAACGAAAGGTTGAGTATCTTTATTGTACTTTTAATGTTTTCACTAACTTTTATTTGTCTTTTTACTTGTCTAAGGTCTTACCTTTTCTAATCCTTTTATATTTTTTTTTCATGTCTTTTTTCTCTTTTTCCTCTTTTTTACTCTTGACTTTTCCTCTACCTTTTTTCTCTTGTCTTTTCTCCTCTTCTTCCTTCATTGCTTTTCTTTTCCTCCTCCTTTTTCCTATCTTGTCTTTTCCTTCTCTTTTTCTTTTGTGTCTTTTGTTCCTCCTTTGTTTCTTTTTTTTTTTTCTCTCTTGCCTTTTTATCACTTTTTTCTCTCTTGATTTTTCCTCCTTTTTTATGTCTTGTCTCTCCGTTTTTCTCATTTCTTTTTATCATTGAATTAAGTAACTTTCACTCAATGATGATTCCATAAGATTTTCTTCAAATAATTACATCAGGGAATCGTTCCTTCAGATATGTTAGTTACGTATATGAATATAACTTTCTTAAATTGAACGGCAAGCTAATAAGATGTGGATATTATGTATTTTTAAAACATCAGTGAAGAAATGAAATTTCGTAGATTTTGATTTCTCTGAGCTTAACTGTAATGGAACCATGAAATACTTCAGATTATAACGTAAAATTTAACAGGTTGCTGTGATTACTTAATATAAGGCATATCTCGTAGATATTGCGAGTTCGCATCATCTGAATCAATCAAATGAAACGACAGTGCTGTTCCTCGATTTCAGAAATTTTGAAAGGATCCTCATCAAGTGTTTGGGCCTGTAGCATGCTAAACCAGTTCCGAAGTTTTTCAAAACAAGCTGCACATGGCAGAGCGTTTTTGAAACAGTGATTTTTGAAAGTCTCTGAACAGTCAAATTTAAGAGTAAGCGCACATATATATAATTCTATACAGATTTTCCCTATAATGGGAGCACTTATTCGAATGGAAGAGGTACTCATTTAAAATTACTTCCATGTGAGCGTCGCTTATTCAAAAGAGACTTATTTGAGGAAATACAGTAACTTCGTTAGTATAGGTAGTTGGTCTATGCATGTAAGTATACACTGAGTATATAATAAGATGACAAAATAGGGTAACCGGTGAGGATCGAACTTACGACATTAATAATGATCTTCGAGATTGGCTTGCTAACCACTAATCTATCTATCTATCTATCTATCTATCTATAACAGTCCGTTTTTTCTTCTCAATTTATCTATCTGTCAGTATCTTTCGTTCTTTCCTATCTCTCGATCTATCTATGAGTTCATTCTTTCCTATTTATCAATCTATCTACCTATCTATGCCTGTCTATATCAGTCCGTTCTTTCCTTCCTATTTATCTGTCTATCTGTCTATATCACTCCGTCCCTTCCTATCTATCTACTTATCTGTGTCTATATCGATCCGTTCTTTCCTATCTATCTATCTATATATATATATATATATATATATATATATATATATATATATATATAATAATAATAATAATAATAATAATAATAATAATAATAATGGACTCTCCCGTCGGTTTCGACGTATGAGGATCTGGCAGCTTATTGATTCAGTTATGAAATTTTGTGCGATAATCTTAAGTGGCATTTAAGACCCCCTAGTGATTTACAAAGAAGGCCACATATGGAGCAAGTGTGAGGATTAAGAGATGAGATCACTGTTAGATTGACTGACCTTTTAGATCTTGCTCTCGCTTCTTGAAGATGATTCAGACAAGCAGATTGAAAATTGCTGAGTCCACTAAAACACGTTGATCTCAATTCTACCCGCTCCAAGGTTACATATATATATATATATATATATATATATATATATATATTAATTAATTAATTATTGGTAAGCCGTATGAAATTTCCAAGAGGATATAGATCTGCTGAGAGCTCTATATCAAAAGACAGAGCAAATATATATATATATATATATATATATATGTGTGTGTGTGTGTGTGTGTGTGTGTGTGTGTGTGTGCACACACAGACACAGACACGTGTGTGTGCGTGTGTGTGTTTCTCTCTCTCTAAGTCTGTTCCTATCTGCCTTCATCTGCGTGTTCTTATCTTTTTATCTATTGATCTGTTCAGGGTATTTAGGGTCTTATATGACAACAGTGGAGCTTCTTTATATTTGTTAAATATTTCATTCTCAAATTACATACATAACTGGATAAAAAAATAAATGTGAAAAAGATGGGGCTGGGGACGAAAACTTTTCTAAACAATTCTCCGAAAACTCGGACTTCAGAACAATAGGCTGTCAGTGTCGGTCATCTTTTGTTGGAAATGGGCTCTCAGCAAAAAATAAACACTTTGACTGATAAGGTGACCAAACAGGAAAAGATTACAATTTAAAACAACGGAGACTGGGTCAAGAAAGGGAGAAATCTTAGAAGGGAAAGTTAGAAAGAGATAAAAAAAAAAATAGAGAAAGATGGATGGAACGAGTAAAGAAAGATATTAGACTGATAGCCACCAAAGAAGAATTAAGAGAAATATCGGGCAGTGACCTAGTTTAAGATTAGGTCGACAACTGGAGTAGCTGATGCTCATTGGTCAGAAAAATCTCCAGAAAGGACGTGATTACACCAGAGCAGTTTGTGTTTGGACGGGTCCTGTCTGTGGGTACGGGTAGGATAATATAAAGCAAGTCCTCTCTCTCTCTCTCTCTCTCTCTCTCTCTCTCTCTCTCTCTCTCTCTCTCTCTCTCTCTCTCTCTCTCTCTCTCACACACACACACACACAATATTAGCTGACTAGAAATACTTGTGAAAATTTCACAGTTTTCCTATTTGAATTTTCTGATGAATCATAATTCTAAATTTAATGATTAAATAAACACATTGTGAGTCCAACAACAATAAAATACCTAATTAAATTTCCCTAATTATCTCATTAAATATTTGAGCTTAAAAAAATTAGCAAAATATTAAAATAGCAATCATAAATATGAATGAAGGTAATTATTTAATGAAGTAAGAGGGTACAAATGAAAATATTCAAAACTGATAAGGCATTCTATTTCACTGACGTAGACGTTAAATACATGCGAATGTTGTCGCCTACTCTATCTTCTCTGTCTTTCTTATTTTTATCCCTTTTCTTTCTTTTTCCTTTCTTACCCTAAAACCAAACAACGCCTTTTCTTCCGTTTTTCAGTCAGGGGACAGGCAAGCTATTACAGGTCTATCCTCGCAATCAAACAGCAATGACCTATTGTTTATAGGAGATAATGACAGGAGCGTAGCGTACATGCTAAGGAACGAGCACGGTTATAATATGCTACTGTGCAGGAAGGAGCAACTCTGATTATCTCAATAAGGCAATAAAGCCACTAAAACGCAGGGGGGTTCTTGATGAGTGTGAGAAAATATGAGAAAAAGTAAAAATTATTAAATAGAGAGAACAGGAATTAAGAAAACACACGATAACAACTCGGCGTGGTGTAATGGTTAGCAAACTTATCTTGCTAGATGAGTTACCACTGAAAAGTGAGTTCGATCCTCACTGGATGCCCTATACTTTCGGCCTTGTGCCACATCTAAGCTACGCTTGGAAAATCTCAAAAGATGACACTGATTTTAAATTTGAAGTGCTAGAAAAAAAACTGTTAGCATAAAACTTATGGTTACATCTGGCCATTTCAGCTGTAAAATGATGATACATTCCCGCCAATCTAGTATTGCGTTTAAATTCATAAAGTCTAGGTACCAAAGAGGAAATTAACATGAAAATATTTATAGAAAAGGCACAGTGAATGTACGTTAGGGTAGTGGAAAAGTGACTGAAGCCGAGATGCCATATCAGGATCAATAATATTGCAGATTCGTCTTTGTATGTCTACCACAGCAGAAGCACCAAACCAGATGTGGCAGAAATATTCAATGCAAGTTCGAATGGTAGACTTAGAATTATTGTTAAAGACATTATCACATGCCAAGTGTGGCCAAACTTGCTTAATGTAAAAGCCACATACGATAAAGTTCAGTTGTTTTAGAGACGCAAGACATAAACAAAATTTACACATACGATTTTCACATTAACATTAAACTTACGTTTTAATCCAATGAAGTTTCAATTAATACCCAGTAAATAATTGTAAAGCTTGATTTTTTTCTTATTTACCTTTTATATTAACTGTGGTGGAAAAAAGAGGCTCAGACAACATATTTCCATGAGCCGCATATTAAAGGTCATAGAGCCGCATATGGCTAGTGAGTCGTGGTTTGGCCACCCTCTTATATGCTTTGCTATTCGAACCAACATCCTCATCAGAACATTTCGACCTTTGTATCCTCCAACCCCACCTCCATCTGCCTTTTAGCGTTGTAATGTTCAAGTGAACGCTTTATTCAGCTCAAAGGCAGAATGTACTCGTTCTGCTTTCAATACTCATGTCAGTTAATATTTAAGTCTTATTCCCATTTTGAGTCGCGTGTTCAAACTGAACCAGTTTGCATGACTTTTCATTTCTACCAGACTAACATTTGTCAGTGGATTGAAGCAACTCTTGATACATGGCGTAGTGGAAGAAACGGACAAACGACACAAAGCTGAATAAGACTGTTAGAACCCGATACTGAGAGCGGAATGAGAACGGGTAAAAAAAGAATCAGTTTAAAAGGCCTGAAACTGCAACGGCCGAATATAAGATGAGCACACTGGTACGAATATATATATTTTTAAACAAATGTCCATGCTATACAAAACCCAAGGGCCACTTAAATTACAAGGTTACTGGAGGCGGTTATTATGTGACCGCTGAGAGTAATGGGCACGGTTTATGTGGATATGTGAGAAAGATAACGGTTGACCCTAGACTTGAAGAGGTTAAGATTGTAGTGGTCGAGAAAGGATCATCCTGGGATTCTGATGCACAAAGCAATAGTTCTTAGGAAGAAGCTGTCCGAGTGGAACTTACTCCTCCTTACTCAAATAGAACAAAGGGGAGTGGTTCTCCTCATTGTTTGAAGCGTGTCGGGCCTTAACTGGAAAGGTTAGAGTTGGGTGGAACTAAGGTATATAGCTCGCCCGAACATTTTTCATGGGAATAGCGGTAGAGTAGCGAGAATCTTGCAACGTTTCGTCTGTGGGAAAGGGGTTGCAAGATGGAAAAATAATTCGTTAGCCACAAGACTTTGAGAAGTGGTAATTGGGTAGCACCAGCACAGATATGGACCTGACCATCTTTCTAGCATCTTTAGCGATGGATCGTATATACTATTTTCATTTGTTGTCAAGGGTGAGTTTATGTTCTAATAAGCGTTCAAGGTAAGAGCACTCGTTGAGAGAATAACTCACGATTAAAGACGAGGAGGTTCCTTGGACTCTCAGGGAGAATCCTTGCTTTGAGCGTCTATTTAGACTGAAGTGCACCCCAGACCTCAAATGGAATCCATCGTTCAAGATGCTGGCAAAATTGTTGGTTCTTTTTACGAGTCCAGAAAGTATCTGACTTCTCTTGCTATGCTATGTCTTTACAAGAGCAGAAATGGAGTACTGCTGCTATACCTGGGTTGGAGCTTACCTCCCAGACTTGCTGGAGTTCAAAATTATTTACGCAGCCTTGTGGGTGATGAATTACCTTTGACTCTACAATCTCTTTCCCATAGACGAAACATCGAAAGCCTCTTGGTTCTCTATCGCTATCTCTATGGCAATTACTCTGACGAGTCACATTCCTTAGTTCCGCCAGTTCAGACCTTCACAGAGAAAACCCACCATATCACGTACACAGACACGAATCATCCCCGTTCCCTTCGTATTCCATTAGTAAGAAGGAAGTTACCTTCGGACAGCTTCTTCCCAAGAACTGATGCTTTGTGAAATAAACTCCCAAGAGGATGCTTCCTCGGTCACTATAATCTTAACCACTTCAAGTTTAGAGCCAATCGTTATCTTTCCTACATATTCACATCATCTGCACTTCTTATCTCGTCCTCCTACCTACTTATAAAAACCTTATTCAGTAACCCTCTAACTTGAGTCACTCTTGAGCATTATTAAGATAACCTAACTGTTGTAGCATACCCCCGAACGATAATGGGTGTGCCCCCCATTCACATAAATACAGTAATAAATACTGTATGTTGGTCTAGAGTTGGCGATTCGTCTCCAGCTGTGCTGATCAAACTCTCTGCCTCCGAACAGAAAGGATCCCCAGACGAGGCTATATCGAAAGGCAGAGTCTCGTCTCGGGAAACAGCTACCTGACTCCGTTTTATACCAGGTCTACGGGGAAATTTTCGCCGAGCCTACGGGCTCGGATACCCCACATTAAATTTGGCCTCGTGCCATATCTGACCGCGTGGAGCGGTTGGTAGATATCCTAGAGTTGGAGATTCATTGTGGAATTCACTTGACTCATTTCTAACCGTTGACTACTTACTTCTACCCGCCACTGGCGAATCTTATATGTGTTGTTCTTGTCCTAAGTATTATCGTTTATTACCTACCGTTTGATTATTCTATTCAGTAACCTTCCCTAGGTTACAATACTAACCTTACAGGCCAAATATATGTAACTACAGAGGGACGTTTCTCTGTTCGCAAAATGATTCATATACATCTGTTGTTCATTTTAAAAAAGAAATAATAAAATTGTCAATTTTCTTTTGATCGTAGTTTTTATTTTCTAAAGTTTTTATCGTGTTTATTAAGAAAAAATTGTCAAAATGCAATCGTAAGTTAGCAGAAAAAATACCAGTCTTTTCATATAAATAAAACGTAAAATAAATCTAATCCTCACTTCTAAAAATAATTTTTTTAAGAAGTGACCATACATTAAATACTTTAAAAATTATTTAAAGTTTTATAGAATCCTGTCATTTTATCGTTCGTCATAACCATTGCTGTCGTCTAACATTTCATATTACAACAAATGAGTCAAGCGGAGCCCAAAATAATAATTTTTATGAAGTTATCTAAGTAAGTAAAAAAGTTCTTAAAACCTTACCGAATTATCTAAACAAGTGAAAAAATAGTAAGTTTGATGAATTAATCTTATTATTATTATTATTAAATTAGCAAATTATGCAAATGTTTCTCTCATGATAGAAAATTCAAGTAGACTATACATATGACAAAAAGAACGAGAAAATAGATGTCTTTGCTGCAAATGTTGCTTTTACAGAAATTGCGTAGTGGTAAGAGAAATACTTATAGTGGATTATCAGTTACAATGAAGTGTATAAGTGTTAAAATAGATTAGTTTGATTTGGCCTTGTTAGTTAGATAGCCCACCATAAGAGGAGTATAAAACAAGAAAATCAAATTATAAAGTGAAACAACAAATTTATATACATATAAATCAATTAAGGTCTCTACAAATAAAATTAATGTATTTTGGTTGATACAAGGTCGTCAAAATGTTCGTAGTAGTCCTTGCAAGAATGAGTTTATGCGTACGTAGGCTGGAACGTATGTCTGGATGTATGTATGTATGAGTGTTATCGAAGGGTAGGAATGTCTTTGAAGTAATCGCTCAGTCTTAAAATGTTCCGTTCGTTTATCAAGTATAAAAGAGGTGAAGGAGAAAGGTAGAGATAATGATAACGATCGCTTGAAGTTTGTCAAGGGACGTGTTAATACGCTCGTCTCCTTCTCTCTGGTGACAGGCGAACTTGCCGGTCTTTTATTTTGTTTGTGGAGCTTGAAAAGGTCATTTGGAATTCACTCCCAGGTATGATTCTGGCCTTTTCATTGGACAACGAACAAACTTCGCGTCGGCTCGCGAAAAGGTCCGTAAAAGAATTTGTTTCTGAGAATTGAAGATTATTTGAACTTTGTTTTTAAATGTTTCCTAGTTTTCTATTGGCTGAAAAACATTTTGCATTGAGGTGTGAAATTTCACGAGTTTTGTTTTGGATTCGTTTTTGCGTGTGTGTTAAGCAAAGTTTGTAAATTCGAGTCTTTTTCTAACAAAATCAATGAGTCAGTGCTTAGCATTCGAATTTTAAATCTAGATCTTGTTTTGTTCACTACATACTATTGCAATTTACCATTCTCTGTTCGTAGGACGTCTGTTCGTCTAGTTATAAAATACATTTAGCCTTTTCTTTATTTCAATTCATCATGCACTAACTTCTCAGGCAAAATGTTTTTTGTTAGATTCAATTGAAACACTTGAAAATAGACAAAATATTTCTAATAATAATTTTGAAAACAATTCCTCAGTTGAATAACCTGGGATTAAATATGACTCGGTAAGCAAGAGGGAAAAGGGAAAAAATGAATTATGCCTGTAATGGAGGAACCTGTCCCACTTACAAACAGAGCGTATAAACTAACTGGAAATTAAATACATTACAGCTTAGAAAATCAGTAAGCTGTTTGAAAACAGTTTTCAAAGTGAAAATGCTGCAAGAGGCGGAAGTAAAAAAAAACAAATTAATTCAAAACCCAGTTATTTCAATTGAAATGCTAACTGGAGAGCACCCCCATCATTGGACATTCTTTCTTTCTTTCTTTCTCTCTCTCTCTCTCTCTCTCTCTCTCTCTCTCTAAATTTCTCTATATATACTTCTCTCACAACTATCGAGAAGGCAGTCCTCAAATAAAAAGAGGAAGAAGAAAAGACTGAACCTAGTCGAAAAGCTCCGTAAGTTTGCGGGATCAGAGCCGACTTATTTATGACTATAAATCTACCAAAATAAGACAGACTCCATGCATAATTTTCGTTATATAAAAAAAGACAAAAAAGAAAGAAACGCCAAAAAATAAAATAATTTTGGGCAATCAAAAAAATTGGCACAAAGAGACTTTTGATGTTAGCCGCAACCAAGGTTCGCGTCAGAGTCTGTGAGCCTGGTTAAAAGAATATAAGCAGACAGTTCTGGGGTAGACCAAAGGAGTCTGTCGGCAAGAGAAACCACTGAACAAGAGACGCGACCCTAGAGAAACTAGCCATGCGTGACGCGTGAAGTAGTTAAGGTCATCTGCTAATGATATTTTCTGTCCTTCTTAGGGCCAAGAAAAACATTAGATTGACGCTGACCTATTTCTAATATGACTACTATTACTAGCAAGGTCTGACTCGGAACAGCCCACTGCCGAACCGAAACGGATTTTCTCCAAACTGCTGCCAATATCCTCCTTATAAATGAACATTTTGCTATACCTAAATATCAAAGGACTCACTCTAAATCAAATAAATAAAAATATATTACTTATTTTATACACTTGATTCAGTTCGATTTATTCCAAGGCTTCCTGTAAATAAATACCAAGTCTCTCTAGCACTTACCATTAACATACCAGAAACTAATATTTCGAAAACAAAAAATAGAAATTTATTTTGAAAATAATAGCAGTAATGATTTTAGACATATGATACAGTTCAGCTCAATAGCATTTACACAGATAAGAAATAAAATTTAGTCTTTTGATAAGTTCCCAATTCCAGTAAAAGAAGTAGGGATTGTTTTCAAATGTAACAATTTATTCCGACATTATCAAATATATTAAAGAATTTTCGTTTTTTGGGAGACATTAAACATAAAACTAGTTTGTTTTCTTTTAGGTAACGCCAGATTACAACGGCATCCAGATTTAAAAGTGATGCGAGAATTTAATTTCTCTTAAAATTTTGGTCCTATATTCTTATATGACGAATCCAATATATTTTATAAACTTAGTAAATTCTGAATTAAGAATGAGAAATGTTTGGAATCTTTCAGTTATAATTTTAAGTTCAGTGATTGTATTTATCGCTGAAACGGGTTACTCTTCTATGTGCCGTGTCCCTTCAGGGCGTACATGATTATGACTATCATGGCTTCCTATTCCTTGTGGCTCTTGGGAGCGTGTCTCCCTTTGCCAAGACTCTTGTTCTGCACTCTGCTATCAATTCAACTAAGTTCATCGGCTAAATAGCTCACTGCTCATCCCATATCTCTTTTGCTCACAATGTCCCGAGGTGACGGTCAAGTTCTCCAAGCCCCACTTCCGCATTATGGTATCCAACAAATTTCAACTCGTTCTTTCTAATTCTGAGTTTATACTCATGAGTTTTGTTTTTTTTTTTGTTTTTTTTTTTTTTTGGTCAACGTTTTCTTTCAGACTTCCTCGTTGATTACTCACTTTATCCATGGAATTCTCAGTATCCTTCTGTTAAACTATATTTATGCAACCTCCAGTTTTCTCATGTGTAGGAGGGACTGCCCAGTATTCACTGTCTTACAGGTGGATTTATATCATATAGCGTTTCTTTTCTTTGTTTCTAACGAATTTTTCCTGATTTTTATTATTTTTTTAACCTTTTACAATGCATCATTTGCCAATCCAATTCGCGTTCGGATTTCGGTGTCGAATTTTCTATCTTCTCTTAAAGTATTTCCCAGATATTTAATCTTCTGTATTTGTTTGGCGTTCACATCTGCGATTCAGAGTACGCATCTTGGACATTTACTCTTGCGGATGACCATACTTTCTGTCTTCTTACAATTGATGGTTAGTTCCTTTTGTCTCGCTTTCCCTTACTAAATTGTCTAAGAGATCATGTAGTTTTCTTTCTGTGTCTGCAGTCAACACAGTGTCATCTGCGTATTGTTAAAATTACACCCACCGATAATACATTGTGGTAGGGTCTCCAACTCTCTTAGGATGTACTGTAAGGTTGAACAAGTCTGGAAAGAAGACATATTCTTGCATTATAACTACTTTCTGTTTCTGTGTACCTACTCCATTTCCGCCATATGACCTATAACTTAACAATTTCTGTAATTGGACACCTACATATTTATTAATTACTAAATTTCTTTTCGTTAAATGATTTTTGAAAGAAGACACTTTAATGTTTCAAAATTTTCTTTAACTTTTTGCATAAAAAAAGAACTTTATATATATATATATATATATATATATATATATATATATATATATATATATATATATATATATATAATAAAAAGTCTTAAACACTAATATTCCATGGTCATAATTTATTCCATTGGAATCGTAAATACGATCCAATTTATCAGACCTACAAATTCAAAAAGAAAACAGTAAAAACAACTCCAGAAATAAAAATAGAATTTAGAGAGAGTGTAAGTATGAGAGTGAGGAACGAATGTTAGAGCTAAAGAGAGGGGTAACAGATGAGAGAAGGAGGGAGATTAAACCTTAACAGAGAGAAGTTTAGGAGAGGTGAGTGGAAGAGGTTTAAGTGAGAGTATATATACCACTAATATTATATATATATATATATATATATATATATATATATATATATATATATATATATATATATATATATATATAAACTAATTTTTTAATTCCTTTAAAAAAATTTCAAAAAATTATATTTCTCAAAACATTATATTTAGCAATTAAAATAACCGGGATTAGCATATGAGCGTAAAAGATAAAGGGAGCTTACTTAATCTTATTAAAAAAAATAGTAATATTAAAAAATTAAACAGTAATTATTAATAATAAATTATAATATATAATAAATCGTAACATACACTAAGAACTAAACCGTGATAGTATTAAAAATTAAAAATCAATCTGTGTCTACGTGCTTAAGTAGATATTTATTTTTATGCCTACATCAGTTCATTTCTCTTGTATAATAATCCTGAGTTATTTAAGTGTTTTAAGAAGATAATCATTTTCTCAACCAAACATAGGTTACATTTATTCACTTTACTGTTATACGATTTTGCCCTTGCTATGATATTCCAGTTAACTGAAGTGGGGTTGGCGGTATCTTTCAGTTGACAGAAATAATTCAAGAGAACAGTGCTATTTCTGTATTTAATGGACAGATCGTATTCTTACGGAAGTTGCATTTATTTTTAGAAAAATTTACGTTGTCTTTGTTGGAAAGATGTTTATTTAATATAGTGTTGTTATGCTGGGATATAGATCTATCGATGTTACTAACGCAGCTATAATTGAATTTAACATTTTTGTTTTTGTTAAAAATCTTTTTTAACGTTGGTGAATGGTTAAAATGCTTATGGATTAATTTGTTGATATACACTTACACACTGGATGTGAAGAAAAGAAAAGAATAGACATGATTAAACGTTGCTTTACGAATCTTACCACTCAGCCCCCCCCTCCCCACCGGGCCAGGAAAATAAAACCTTTATACTATATTTATTCCACCAGTACTCGAATATGGGGCTGTTGTCTGGAGCCCAAGCTATAAAAGAGATATCGATATATTGCAATCTCACCAGAACAGGTGCCGCAGCCTCGTCACATGCGAAATCAAGCTACCGCCCCTTCAGTCAAAAACGCCAGTTCACCGATCTATGTGAGATACATAAAATACTGAATGACTATTATAAACTGGAAGTGAACAATTTCTTCATCTTCTTAAACAGAAGGATGCGAAATAGCATTCTAAAACGGTTGCAAGATCCAACTTCTTTGCCCTGAGAGAAATAGAACACTTTACCTAGTGATGTTGTGAACGCACCAACGCTGGCTATTTTCAAGAGGAAACTGAGGATCCTGCTCAAATAAGCTGAAGGTCTATTCTAATATTGAACTATTTTGTTGAAAATTTATAATTTACCGGAAAATAAGTAATACAAGATGAAGATAGAATGTAAATTTTCTGTCAGTAAACAGGATTCTTATTCCAAGAGTTCTTGAATTTAAAATTTCTTTCTACAGACTTTGAAAGGTTAATAAAATTTGTTTCTGTTTTTATTGAAGTCATAAAGACATGAGTTACCTTCATTCTTTACAGTTTTAAATAACAATAACAAAAATTGTATTTCGCCAAAAAAACGATCTGCCAGGGTAATTCTACGTTTCTAAGATGAGTCGTCTTTGATATTAGAGTGCTCGATATCAAGAGATATAACATTAAAATAATAATAAATAAAATTAAATGTTCACATCTCTAAACTGAGCGGCGATCGCATTCATTTATCAGCGGATTCGATTGTAAAATTTTATAAACAAGTCTTAGGGAGTGGGTTTAAACTGCGAAATTCAGAGGAGGAAAAATTAACATTTAATTTTATTTCTTACTACAGTTTATACAGAATATAAAGCATTTTTAACTTCAGTTTATGTGTAAGAATTTTTCTGTAGCTTTGTGTAAATTATTTTGCTTGCATATGTATTTAAACTATCTTATTTTGGCACAAGTCCACGAAAGGATCGAACTCGTTACACAATAGAATTTTCGCACAGTGTGAATGATCAGAGAGAGCAGTATACTAACCATTAGCCGATAAGGAGACGACATTAGTGTAAAACATTTTTTTTCTAAATCAACATATACCTCTAAAATATACCCGGATTGTTCGTTACTAGAACGTTCCTCTCCATGACAACACTAAACTAAATGAACAGTTGGCATGAGAGGAATATTAGAGTTTCACTGCTTTAGTAATGGCCGCTATATAAAATCTGGTATTAATGATAAAAATTAATATAAAATTCAGTATTGATTTAAATTATAGGTTTCTACCTATAATCCATTATAACCATGATTCCATTTTGGGAACAACGGGAATGAATGAGTTAACGTTTACGTGATCAATTGAAATTCAGTATATGTGGGCTAATACAGGATAAAATAATGTCAAGAGATAATGTATATGTATATCTTACACAGTATCAAACTTTATTTATGCAAGTCAATGTTTTCTTATAATTGCTATTAATCAACCGTTGTTGATAAAATTTTAAGGATATATATATATATATATATATATATATATATATATATATATATATATATATATGCTCTGTTGAGTTTGATATTGAGACCTGGTGTATTTTAGATTTTAAGCTTTTTGCTTATTTTAAACTTTAGCTTTTATTCTTACTATTTGTATATGTAAATCAATTCACCCCAAGCAAGGCATTGATACCACTAAGTTGCATAGAAAATGGACAGAGAAATCAAATCCAGAATTGCCAATGTCAGCACAGCATTCGGTAAACTTAAACATAGGTTATGGAACACCAAAGACGCTTCTCTCAGAGTAAAGTTCAACATATACAGATCAGTTGTTCTCTCAACTCTCATGGTTTTCTCTATGGTGCTGAAACTTGGGCCTGTACATAAATCAACTTGACGCCTTTCACATGCGCTGTCTTCGTGCCATGTGTGATATAACATGAGATGACATGTTCAACAATAGTTCAATACTGAAGAAATGTAACATCACAGACATTGAAACCATTGTAGCAAAGATACAACTTAGGTGGGCTGGTCATGTTGTGAAAATAGATGAGCATAGGCTTGCAAAAAAGGTAATGTATGGATAACTACTAAACTCCAAGCGTTCAGTTGGGCATCCACTCTTATGCTACAAAGATAAATTGAAAGACAACTTGAAACGTCTCAAATTTGATCTGAAAACCTAGGAAACCCAAGCATCAAGCTGAAAGGAGGGATGTAAGACATGTTTCATTAAGTTAAAGAATTTTGAAGACAATAAACTAAAGCACCGAGATCAGTTTCGTCAAGCTCTGAAGCAGAGACGCCATCAAAATCCTGCTTTAACTTTCATAATAGCCCCTACTAGCATGCATAAGTTTAAAACGAAAGACACCATCCAATGCTGACTCTCACTTATCGTTCACAATAGGAGAGTCCACTATATATATCAGTTTTTTGTGTGTGTAACAACTGAGGGTCAGTGTGCAGAATCACGTCTACACACAAAAAGCTAACGCGCTAACAATCTACAAATCAAATTCCCTTCTTTCCAACTATCTTTGCACGGGTTGGCGAGGCAGGGTGCGCTGACTTACAAAGAGAACCGCTCCCTTGGGCGACACAGTTCTCATTAAGAACTAAATTGTATCGAATTTCAACACTCAGAATATTGACATTTAGCAAAAACCCAAGTAGAAAGATGGACGACTATATGTTATTGTGCTTTAGCAACTTTTGCAACAAAAAAATTGGATTGTAAATATATAACATTTATGAGGATAAAATATGGAAATCTTTACTGAGGTGTTTATAAATTAGACAACGTTCAAAATTAGTAAAAATTAGTTACAATATAATACATATTACTTATAATACATTCTTTCTTGCCGTAAATTTTGACGGCACGAGGACACGAGTATATATATATATATATATATATATATATATATATATATATATATATATATATATATATATATATCTCGATTATAGGTGCAGTTTAATTTATAATTACATGAATCATTCATACAAAAAACAAATATAGAAATATTGAAATTGTTTGCGAAGATGTATTCTCGCCATTTAAATCATTAACCTCTATATTTGTTTTTTGTATGAATGATTAATGTAATATATATATATATATATATATATATATATATATATATATATATATATATATTAGGTTACATATATATATATAATAGGTTATATATACATATATATATATATATAATAGGTTATATATATGTATATATATATATATATATATATTAGGTTACAAAACTGTTTCTTCCAAATGATTCTGTAAGCTACGAAGCAAATGATAGTCTGAAGGAGCAAGATCAGGGGAATAAGGTGGATGAGTAATTTTCTCCCAACCAAGTTCTTCGATCTTTTGTGACGTGATTCTTGCTGTGTGGGGTCGCGCATTGTCCTGATGAAACATCACCTCTTTTCGATTCACTAGAGCAGGTCTTTTTTCCCTCAAAGCTTGGTTCAAACGCTCTAATTGCGGACAGTATATTTGAGCATTAATTGTTGCATTAGGTGGTAAGAATTCAAAGTGGATTATTCCTTGGCGATCCCACCAAATTGAAAGAAGAACCTTTTTGCCCATGAAGTTCCCTTCTCGGCTGTGGCAGGGGTCCTTATCCTTTACCAAGCCACTGTCTAGGACGCTTAACATTTCGATAAAAGATCCATTTTTCGTCGCCAGTCACAAGTCTATCCAAAAAAGGTGAAATAAGTTGGCGAGAATGGAGAGAAGAGCAATGTCAACTCGGAATTTGAGGTTGTTTTCAGACAATTCATGAAGCACCCATTTTCTATGTTTAGGAACTTTTCCAAGTTATTGAAGATGACGATGAACAGTTGTATGGTTTAAACTGAGAACCACTGCCAATTCCTCAACTGATAAAGCAGCATTTTCTTCAAGGGCTGCTTCAAGAAGCTTTTTATCAAACTCAACTGGACGTCCGGTTCGATCTTCATCTTCAAGGGTGAAATCTCCACCTCTGAATTTTGAAAACCATCTTCTGCAAGTTCTTTCATTCACACATCCCTCTCCATAAACTGAGTGAATGTTTCTAGACGAAGCGTCTAGAAAGGTGCTGAGATTCCTTTCTTGAACTCATAAAACATTATGTACCTCAAATGATCCTTGGGTATTTCCATGTTAGCAGGGTTTTAATCAAACAAAATTTAATTTTATTGTTCTCTGAAATAAAATTTGATCAGTTTAAATGCATCTAAACATAAAAATAATGTTCAGATCCATTAGACATTATAAAATACTCTTTGAATTTTGTTCATTTTAACAAAAAGTTAAAATTCGGACAGAACTTATCGGATGACCTGATATAATAATAATAGGCTATATATATATATATATATATATATATATATATATATATATATATATATATATATATATATATATATTAGGTTATATATATATATAATAGGTTATATATATATATATATATATATATATATATATATATATATATATATATATATATATTAGGTTATATATATATATAATAGGTTATATATATATATATATATATATATATATATATATATATATAGCCATGGCCAAAATTATGGAGCACCTATAAAAATTTGAGATAATAGTTTAAACCTACGTATTTCAAGGTTAAGAATCGTACAGTGAACAATTAAGAGCAAATGTAAAATATTTAACAGTAGATTGTAGTATCTTTTTGTTTAAAGCCTCTCTCAAGAGCTTTAGCTGAGTTTCGTACTAAATTCATTCCAATATTCAAAATGATTTATTGTCATACTAAAGGTTGTTTCGTAATTTTCGGGTAATATTTGATTCCTACCAGTGTATATTTAATTGAAAATGCCTCCAAAGAAGCAGCTTCCAGAGATTAAAAGGGCACAAATTGTTGCTTTATCTGGTGAAGGATATTCTCAGGTAGAAATTGCCAGGAAGATGGAATGTTCAAGGAAGGGGGTTCAAACAACGATTAAAAGATACAAGGAAACAAAGTCTTTCAAAAAGAGAAAAGGACAAAGCCGTAAAAAGTCTACAACCGCCAGGGAAGACAGATCTTTGAAAAGAGCATCCCTTGCAGATAGGAGGAAAAGTTTTTCAGAGCTTGCTGCTGAACTTAGGGAGGATGCAAACAAAAATATATCAGCTCGAACAGTGAGAAGAAGGTTATTAGAAGTGGGATTAAAAGGATGCAAAGCCAGGAAGAAGCCATACTTGTCTCAGGCCAACAAGAAAAAACGACTGGAATTTGCAAAAAAACATGAAAATTGGACACCTGATGTTTGGGGCAAAATTGTTTGGTCTGACGAAAGTAACTTTGAGGTAAGTTAACAGCTTCTATTTCCTAAACTTTGGAATGTAATAATTGAAATTTTTATGTGAATACACATCCATAACATTTATTCAAAAATTGTAACAAATTCTTTTTTTTTCATCAGATTTTTGGCACCACTGGAGCGGTTTATGTTCGCCGTAGGGAAGGAGAGGCAATTCGTCCTGATTGTGTGGTTCCAACTGTAAAATTTGGAGGAGGAAGCGTAATGGTTTGTGGCTGCATGTCTTCTTCAGGCACTGGAATGTTGTACACATGTGAGGGCAGAATGAACTCCACAATTTATACTAACATGCTGGACCAGGTTTACCGAACCTCTTTGACTAAAATATTTAATAATAACATTCCAAGTGATGTAATCTTCCAACAAGACAATGCTCCATGCCATACATCAAAAGTTTCAATCGGTTGGTTTGAGAAAAAAGGCATTACAGTGATGAAGTGGCCCCCTCAATCCCCAGACCTAAATCCCATTGAAACTTTGTGGTCCCATTTAGGGAAAAGAGTGAGAATGCACAAATGTTCATCAAAAAAAGAATTAGAGGCCAAACTTCATGAAGATTGGCAGAAAATAGATCCTACCACTTGCAACAACTTAGTCAATAATATGCAAAAACGAATAAAAGCTGTTATAAAGGCAAAAGGAGGACATACCAAATATTGATTGTTGTTATTAATGTTTACTCCACTATTCTTAACCTTTAAATATATAAGTTTGAATCATAATTTCGATTTTTCATTGGTGCTCCATAATTTTGGCCACGGCTGTATATATATATATATATATATATATATATATATATATATATATATATATATATATATATATATATAGTGGCCTGAGAAAAGTTTTTAGCCAAGAGAAATAAACTACATCCAATTTCAAAATTTAATTACGTAATCCCTATTCAACATAAACAAACAGTATTTGGAACTAGTATAGAGTAGGTCCTCTATTTGCTAGTTTCAGTGCTTCGATTCAATTTTTCATTGATTTGATCAAGTTATCAACAATCGTCTGAGTCATATTTTGCTACTCCTTTAGCAATGTTTGTTTAAGGGCTGCCACTGACGTGATTTTGGTTGCACGGTTTCGAAGTCTTCGTTTAAGGTGCTCCCAAATGTACTCTATTGGATTCATGTTAGGATTTTGGGCTACACATGGCAGTTACTTGATTCCTAGCGATTCCTTCCAGGCCTTTGCTATTTTGCTCGTATGATATGGCGCTCCATCTTCTTGAAAAGGGTAGACATTCTTGTCAATCTGATTGGTTTCAAATAGGGGGAGTAGTCCTTTCTCTATTATTTGACTGTATTTTGAGCCATTCAACCCCTCGTCAACATGAATCTGCTCAGATTTCCCTCCAAAACAGACAGCGTCCGACACCATTACTCCAATCCCTCCATGTTTCACAGCCGCCTGCAGACATTCAGTGTTCCAAGTTTAATTCTGAGTTCTCCAAACATAAACCAATCTGGAATTAGAATATTGGCAGAATTTACTTTCATCTGACCAAATTGCAGACTGCCAAAATTCATAATCTTTGCTCTCGAATTCTCTTGCCCAGTCCATACGCCTGTCCCTGTTAAATCAAAGGCTTCTTTCTTGCAAGTCTTCTTTGATAGCCTAGCTCTTTCAGTGTCTTTCTAACTGCATATGGCAACATTTCCATGCTGTTAGCGACATCTTTGACGCTCTGACAACGGTTTCTGATGACTTCCCTATTCAGTGCCCTTTTCGTTCGCTCAGACACGATGCTTGGTCTTCCTGAACATTGTTCCACACAACAATGGCTTTCTTCATTAAATTTCTTGACAATATTATTAACCGTTTGACAATTAACTTGGAAAAACCTAGCAATTTCTCTATTTGACTTGCCACACTGATGCCATCCTATTATTTGCTCTTAATTCACCAATTTCCTTACTTCCACGAACTTTCATTGCAAGATATATGTCAATTATTGTTCATAGATGAGAATAGCTTGATACAAAGAAGGTATTGTCTGAAAAAAAAGAAGAGACGTTATTAAACAAGCTAAAATTGCTGTAATCAAGAGTGGCTAAAAACTTATCATAGCCCACTGTATATTATGGACTGTAAAACTAGAACATGTACATACCCACTACAAAACTTTACATCTTGTTTCAGCGTTAAATTAACGTCTCTTCAATTGGGAAACAATGATCCCACCTGAAGAGACGTTAATTTAACCTTCGAACAAGTGCATAATAAATAAATATTTATTGCTCTACTTTTGTATTGAGCCCTGTTTTAAATTAATGTTTTGAACGTTGAAATTTTACTCTACGTTCTTTTACATTCGTATATATATATATATATATATATATATATATATATATATATATATATATAATAGTTGATAGATAGATAGATAGATTATTTAATTATAATTTTAATTTGATATCTCTTCGATAGTCAGCAGTATACTTAAATTGATTGATTGAAGAAAATGTTTAGATTGTAAGATGTTTTGGAGATAGTAATTATTTACTGACACAAGTCCTACGAATTAATTCATAACTGAGGGAAGATCTGGAGTCATGCCTTTCCAAAGAGTAATTGAGCACAAGTGAATATAACAAACCCGACTGGATTTGAAACTCGACTCTCTGATTTCAAATTCCGAGCTGTTATCCATTACACCACCTGCACATCCGAGCTTACAGCATCTGGTTTTCCCAAACGGTCATCCATCTATTAGGTTGGTGCAAAAAATAATGTCGTTTTCTCACATAGTAACATATGTGAGAAAACGACATTATTTTTTGCACCAACCTAATAGATAACCAAACTCAAAATTGCTTTATGGGAACCGATCTCTATCTGAATTTAACGTAACAAAAAATGTCGAATTAAAAATAAATCTATTAATTCACACACACACACATATATATATATATATATATATATATATATATATACTAGCAGCATGGCCCGGCATTGCCCGTGCTTGATTCAAAAATCGTTCGACTCATATAACAATCGCTATCACTTGACTTAAAATATTTTTGCCCTTCCTTGCCTTTAAAGGAGTGCCCTTTGCCGTGCTAATGTTGCTACATGCCTTACTTCTTGCCCATCTCATACTGTGAATTTTTTCTAAGCTCTATACTAAACATTTAATCTGTTACGAAAAAAGAACTAAACAAAATGAACACAAAACGATCAGCTTTAAAAAAGGACTCGTAACTGGAAAAACCGAATGAAAGAAGAATGTTAAAAACAAATACTTTTTCACACCCAACCCAGTTCTGCGGAATCAGAATCAACGTTGAGTTTAAGCAAGCGAATTAGCCAATTAGAGTAAAGTGCCATGCAGATTTAAATTTTTCCCACTTGTGACGAATGCAGCTATCGATTTTTTTGCATGCTAGCATGCTAGTTAACATTCGTGTCAGTCAGCTGTTGGCTCTCACGCTGGCCAAAAGAATCTTCCTGCCTATTCGTGGCAGCCAGTTATAGGCTCTCACTCTGGCCAGTAGAAAATGGCCGCAAACTACATGAAAACTGCCGTGGAAGCATGAAAAAAATCAATTATTTCCACTATCGATGGGAGTTGGGAAATGCAAAGTCGGTCTTGGCCTTCCCGCAAACTGGTGCATGTGCATGTAAATTTTGGTGCAAATCCGTCGAAAATTGCGGCCGCGCATTCGTTACACACACACACACACCCTGCATTTTATATATATATATATATATATATAGAGAGAGAGAGAGAGAGAGAGCGGAGATAAACTATTATCGCTTTCTCCTAAACCTAACAAAAGTAATTGTCATTCAAATTTCACACATAAGTCAGTCTTTCATACAGATAAGATATTTGATGTTCATTCTTCTTCTCCAAATCCTTTACCGCTTTTCTGCAAACACAAAGAAAGCGAATGGACTATACTCTCTCGGCATTCATTTATTAAGTACGAAAGGAATGTTTTTCCCAAACGTATATGTAGATATACGGATATACATCATTTACAATCGAAACTTCAATATATGACTTGATTTACGCCGTACGCAATTTGAGCGGAGTTTTCTTTTCGACTGCATCTTAAAAGCTTGTTATTTTGTTCGTTACAATCATTCCTCGTCATATTGTAATAGTAGGCAAACTTTAATAAATAAAATTGAAATATTTCTTAAATCTCCTAAAAAGTATCTCATTAACACCTCGTTTACATTAACACCGGCATTCAATCAACTAACTTAATTTCTGAAACCAGATACTTGTCTAAGCGAAATAAAAGCGGAGGGCAATCCCAAACGCATTCGTCGATCAGTTACAGACCTCCATATAAAACCCAGGAAAAATAAGGCCGAAACGTCAGTTCTCTCTACACTTTCGCCAGAAAACGGCACAGGCTGGTCCACTCCACAAACCACCAAAGAACTAATCAGGATGACTGTCTACTACAAACAAGGAAGAGTTTAGTTTTTTTCTTTTTGTTTTTTGTTTTTTTGTTTTTTCTCCCCCCCCCCTCTCTCTCTCTCTCTCTCTCTCTCTTAGTTTTTTTCTTTTTATTTTTTGTTTTTTTTTCTCCCCTCTCTCTCTCTTAGTTTTTTTCTTTTTGTTTTTTGTTTTTTGTTTTTTTTTTCTCCTCTCTCTCTCTCTCTCTCTCTCTCTCTCTCTCTCTCTCTCTCTCTCTCTCTCTGTGTACAGCAGTCGACAAACCTTTGTCTCACGAGAAGGATGCAATTTGCATATATTCAAAATAAAATAAACTCTCGAAAGCAACGTTCATTCATTTGGAATGCAAAAACATTACAATATCATAAGCATTTTGTTTTTATGATGTTAAAAATAAAAAATCTAAATAAATTTATAAAAAAATTTAGATTTTTTATTTTTAAAATATTGGAATGTAAATGTATAAACGGCTAGGCTGTTTTTTTTTTGGGGGGGGGGGTAATATACGTTTTTTAAGAGAATTTTTTTCATGAAGGCTGGACAGTTTGTGTAAAAATTCTTACATTTTTTATGTCCCTTTCGGCTCAAGCAATTGACTGCCAGAATTATTTGTTAAATACTCGCGGATTCGTTTTTCGAATTCCTCACTTGAAGCGCTTGGGAAAACTTGAAGTGAACCGGTATGACGGTTCTTTTTTAATAAATCTATTAATTCATACACACACACACCATATTTATATATATATATATATATATATATATATATATATATATATATATAGTGAAAGAGAGACTATTATCGCTCTCTCCTAAGCTTAATAAAATATGAGCGGATAAACAGAGAAAGAAGGAACCGTTGAGAAAGGAATAAGGAAGAAGGCATTAATGTCCACGCTTCAAGTGGACTGGTCCAACCGAAGGGGGTCATAAGTCAACATGGGTAAAAAAAAAGAGTCGACAGATACAACAGATTCAAGGCAGATTCAAACCCCAGGACAGAAAATTCCTTTCCATGCTTTCCTGAGAAGAATTTAAACCGAAAGAACTTTCAAGTTTAACCTTCCGACAGAGTATTACGAAAAGCCCTCGAGATAACAACCTATAAAAACACGAAAATCTCTTTGTGCTGAGACGTCCTATTATTGAATTTTCTGTGAAAAACGGAGGTGGGTGTGATTTGTATTCTCTGCCTTGTACAATTTCCCTTTTTTTTTTTTGCCTTTTTTGTCTTTGAATCCGTGTCTTTTTTTTTTTTTTTTTTTAAATACAACATATTTTCCTTGTATCTGATGGTAATCCTCTTTTTGTAACCTCAGAAAATTGTTATCCTGCCATAATAGGCGCACAAAAGGAAATTTTTATGCAACCTTGCATCTGTACATTTTCCTTAGCAATATTAAAAAATAAATGTTTTCCTTTTTAAAGTTTTACGCAGTGGTCGACTTATTTTGTAATTTTGCGCCTATTATAGTGACTTGATGTTTCTACTAAGTTTTGTATCTGGCACCAGAACTTCGATTTGGTAGGAGCATCATTTTTTTATGTATCGTGTTCCTTTACAAAAATTGTCAAATTGTTCTACGAAAAGTTACACAATATTTTCAAACAATCTCTATTAATCTCTATTAATCTCTATTAATCTCTATTAATGCCCAGTTACAGATTAAAGACTACATCAATCTACAACAATAGTACCACAGACTTATTAAAAAAAACATTGAAAAACGCATTTTAAATAATTTAAATGTCACCTTTAAGGGTTAAATAGTTTTATTTGAAAAATAGTTGCCTAAAAATAATCCGTAAAAAATATTACGCACGTAAATAAAGTTTTTAGTCATTTTGAAAAAATTGGTGATATATTTCATAATTGAGTTTATAAAGTTAACTGGGACACACGTGTTAGTACAATTTGTTTTTTTTTCCGTCGTTTTGGTTTCTGCTGATAAAACAATTAAAGGGACACAACTCTCTAAATTTCAGTAGCTCCGGTTACAATTGATATGATCACTCATGGATCGTCCATTATTATAAACTAAACATGAAGGCAACGAATTTACAAAATCTTTTTAAAAAATCACTATTTGTCCTAATTTCAAAAAATCCAATTCAATTCAAAAAATCCAGTTTATAATTATTTATTCAATCGCACTTCACATTTTTTGATTCTTCAAAAATGTTTTTATTTAATAAAACGAGAAAAACATTTGTTACAAACAGCAGCGGGATGAATTTCAAAATCGTACAAAAATATTATAAAGATTTATATAAATTATATAAATTTATATAAATAAAGATTTTTCCCCGTCAAATCTGAAAGAAAATAATTTTATTACATTATGCAATCACCCACTCTCAAACAAATTTTCTTAATTTTATTTAATTATTTTTGTTATGATTCCGGACAAATTTTCAGTATGTTCACACTTCATATGTTTTTTAGGGATTTTTCTTTAACTGTAAAAATAATTTCCGAACACCCACCAAATTTATTAGGTTGGTGCAAAAATAATGTCGTTTTCTCACATATGTTACTATGTGAGAAAACGACATTATTTTTGCACCAACCTAATAAAAGTACGATATATGCAAATGGTAGGGAAGTGAAACGAACATCATAAATATATTTCCCCAAAGATTTCTAATAAAAAAAACTCATTCATTATGCAATTCATTCATTAATGAATAAGTACTGAACATTTAGTGTGTGGAATCTTCCAAATTAGCCTTCCACCCCTTTCGGAAATATGTATTCTTCCCTAAAAAAAAAAAAAAAAGCCTTAACGAATCATCACTTCGTTTCAGTAAATTCAATCTTCTATTGGTTAAGAAACACTAAACTGTAGCAAAGTCGAAACAGATCCTTTTTTCCGCCGAGCTCCCTGGAGCCGATTTTTAAACACCAAAGTCTATATAAACAACCGCATGACTCAATTCAAGTCAGTCAGTCATCGAGTTTCGTGAGATGCTACCAAACTCCACGCGTGTCAATTCACTGACTCAACATCACTTCAAAATTCCCAACAAACTCAACACAGCACTCAATTGACCATTGTCCGCGTGGTAATCAAATTACAATTGACTTAAAAAGTGAACGTTTTCACTACACAAACAGTAATTGTACAATTCATCAATTTAGCCAAACAGTTAAAGGCAAACAACTCTTCACAACTTAAAAATTCTAATTAACAAGTAACACACGCATACACACTAATATTTGAACAAACACATTTGAGATTTTTCCTTGCAGAAACCAAATTATTTTAATTTCACTAATAAATCAAAACCATTAACTTTTATTGACCAAATTTCTGCATGAACATTCTTCATAATCTTGTCTCAATTGTCACAATCAACAAACATTCTGTTATCCTTGCATGTATATCTATTGTATATATAAAAATCACTTTATTGTTGGATCTCTAACCACTGTGTTTTTAGTAATTTATTGCAATACAAATTGTTCTTATACTCTTTGATCTGCGTGTTGTGGCAGGGGTGGGCTGTGCCATCGGTCAATCGGACCATGCTCGAGGGCCCGGCACTGCAAGGGGACCCGACTGGCTGCCAATAAAATTATCAAGTATGTCCTTGTTATACACTCTAATACATGCAGTCTGATTCGGGTCACTCAGCTGCACATCATAGTGTGTGTGTGTCTCATACATGGCCGTAGCTGGCTCCTTTTGATTTCGCCGCACCCCTTGCCTGGTCGAAGGGAAAACGCAATAAATCATTTTAACCTTCCAAGAATATTCGGATGATTATAAATCTGGTGCCTCTGTAGTCCGTAGTATCGGTCAGGTCTTGACGAACAATCTGAAGGGGGTCATTCAGTCCTTCTGCCCCCATCTCCGTCACTCCCAAAAGCCACTAAAATCTTTATATGATTGCTAGAATTTGCAAAGGAAGAACACCTTTTTCCTAACTCCTGTCTGTTGCCAAGCATTTTAGTAAGTTAAAATATGGACTATATTGATTTTGTTTACATCTATAATTATGCTAATTTGATAAAAATATTGAGGATTTTCACTACACCATCAGTAATTGTACAATTCATCAAAAAATCGTACAAAATCGTAAATTTAAATTCGCATTATGTGATTTAAGTCATTTTTTTTAAAATTTCAATAAAGTGCTTTAATGTGAATTCAAGCAGAATATTTTTCTTATTTTTTTAAATCCAATATTGTTTTCAAATTGACAAAGGGCTTAACAGTCAATTTATGCCAGTGCCAGATATATACGGATCTTACCATATTCTTCTGAAACCATTGATATACAGTGTAACCCGCATATAAGAGACCCGGATAAAAGAGAAACCCGGATATAAGAGAGATTTTCTCTGGTCCCAAATTAGAGCCATACTTACCTAAACAAAATAGACCAAACCCGGATATAAGAGAAACCAGGATATAAGAGACTTCTTCTCCGGTCCCGACAACTCTCTTATATCAGGGTTACACTGTAATTTCAGTTGATTGGATTTTATTATATGTGCAATGTGCAGTCTCTCTGATCTTGCTCTAGACATTTTTTACATATTTAATCAAAACCTTTAGGTATGTATGGTCACTGTGTTTTGGAAGGCTGTTTTTTCTAAACGTTTAGAAAAAAAATTAAAGTAATAATTATTACTTCTTAACCCATACACTTTAAATAAAAGAGAATAAACTTAAAAATAGAACTTTTATTTATAAATACTTGAAACGAAATTATAAATTAATAATGAAAATTTACGAAAAACTCAACTTTCGAATTTAGCCGATATTTTTCCTATTATAATTAATATATCGTGAAAAGAAGGCAAGTAAATTAAATTAAAAAAAAAATCAATCCAAAGGCGATAAAATGCCATCATTTTGTCAGTTAATCATTAATGAACAAAAACGTAACATTAAAAGAATTTACCTTTTGTATGATATTGATTTGTAAAAATTCCAAATATATTTGAGATGTGTTTACATTACAACAATTTCACAATGAAGCGTCCCCAAAAAATTTATCTCCCTCTCATTTATGCAAATGATCCGTGCCAGTGGGTGCAGATATGAACGAGTGCCGTGAAATCTATGCATAATTTCCATCGTAATAAAAGAATAATCCGCAAAAGTTCATATTTTCTGGAAGCGGATGACACTGATGACGTCACCACCTTAATAAATCCGGGCAACTTTCTCTGTGCCTGGTGGGTTTTTTTTAGCATCAGTTACGGCCCTGGTCTCATATATATACATTATATGTTACTACTTCTATAGGCTTATATACATGGATTAGTAATAGTGTAGTATATAATATATACAGGGATTAGTAACAATAGTAATATGGAATAGTGTATTTATATTAAACAAAGATTATTCTTTTTATCTTTACCAGGTAGCTAAACCCTATTTAATGATGTCTGACTACAAGCATAAAAGTGGTGCTCAAAAGAGACAAGAGAAAAAGGAAACAATATCCAAGATAAGGAAGACAACACATAAAATTGATACATTTTTTGCTAAGAAAGCTACATCCTCTGAGTAAGTCAAAGATGCAGCTGACTTTGGCTTACAAGACAAAGTATCAACAGCCGCAGAAGCACCTTCTGAATCTGAATTTACTCCTCACCCTGCTGAACCCCTTCTTCTCTCCCAGCCAGATGAAACTAAATTCGATGCGCCACCAGCTAAGGTTTCAAGGCCTGATTCCATGACAACCAGTACACAGATTACACCTGTGAAAAGTGCATATTTTCCTAAACCTGATATCAGCCATAATGCTTCTATTTCACAGATGTTCTGGAAATTTCATCCAAACCAGCCTGTAAGTAACATACCATTCAATAGTGCTGTTGTTTATGACCGACAAGGCATTCAGGGCATGAAGATTAACAGAAACTGGGTGACATACAATGAAGAAAACAAGACTTTGTAGTGCTCGTTTTGTCTGATGTATGCTCCCAAGAAAAGTCGAAACATGCAGATGATCCAGGACTGTTCTGACTGGAGACACATCACAACAAGACTGTTTGAACATGAAAAGAGCCACTGTCATAGGCATTCCACTGATGCATATTTTCTGAATACTTGTGAAATATCCATCGAACACAATTTGTTAAAGGAACAACTCTCCTTAAGAACTCAAAAAGTGCTTCAGCGTCGCTCTGTTTTAAAGTGTGTAATTGATGTAATATTTTACATTGGTTTTCAAGTCTTGTCTTACCGCGGCAAACATAGAGAAGCTGTTGCAACTGTATTTGGCGAAAGTAATCATGACAATCGTGGGAATTTTCTAGAGGCTATAAAGCGTCTTGCAGAATGCAATCCACACTTGCAGGAACATTTGCAGAAGGTCATTTTGCAGGGCAAACAAAAAGATCCATCTAAGAAAGGGAGTGGCAAATTTGTAACTTTTTTAAGCAAAACAACTGTGAATAAGATAATAAATATTATTTCAGACATCGTCAAAAACGAAATTGTGAAGGAGGTGAGAAATGCAGGGATGTTTTCAGTGCAAATTGACTCTAGCCAAGACATTTCTGCCCATGATCAGTGTGCCATTGTCCTTAGATATGTTGTTAGGGACAGGGCTAAGGAAAGACTAGTTCGCCTGGTAAATTTGGATAATTCATGTGGAAAATGCTTGCACACCCTGCTACGAAATTCACTTACAGAGATAGGCCTGGTACTGGAACAGTGTATTGGAGATTCATTTGATGGAGCAGCTAATATGAGTGGTGTCTACCCTGGTCTTCAGGCACTTATGAAAGCAGCTCACCCAAGTCACATCCATACTTGGTACTATGCACATGTTCTGAATCTGGTGATCAGTGATGCAAGCAGTGTATGTGTTGCAGCAGTTAGTCTTTTTGGTCTGCTTACTGAACTATCTACATTTTTCAATGATTCCTCCAAAAGGATGAAGGTCTGCAGACAAAACCAGGAAATAAGAAACGCCTAAGACTAGAGCGCATTAGTCAAACTAGATGGTCAAGTAGAGGTAGAGCACTTCGAAAATTGTTTGGCAGCTACGCAGATCAGTCATCAGAATTCTATTCAGACCTTCTGATCCTGCTTCAGCAAGTAAGTGAAGCAACTGATTTCAAAGGATCAGTTCGCTATGAAGCACAGAAATTGAGTGAAAACTTGTGCAAATTTGAAACCATCTTAATGGCATTTACATTCATCCAAATTTTTGATATTATAACCAGTGTCAGATTATCTGCAGACATCAGGCCTGGATATCATGCAAGCTTGTGCATGATTAACAAAGTCACTGAAAATGTTGAAAAAATCTCAAGAGATTTTAGTGGCATTTTTGAAACAGCATCTAATTTTGTTGTTCATGCAAATTGTAAATTAGAAGAAGTAAGCATTTCTGTCCCTAAGAACTTTCTAATTTCAACCATCAGATCTAGTTGCTCAGCACCATTAGGTATCAGAGACGAGAAGAGAAATTTTGAGGTTTCATACTAACTGATGCTGCGAGCTAGATTCTCGTCTCATGAAAAACTCTATAAGCAGATTTCTTGCTTTGACCCAAACAGGTTTTCTGAAATCTCGGCATCCCCACAAAATGTGAAACTAAGTTTGATTGCTAATGCAGTATCAGAAATTGACAGAGTGGCACTATATGATGAACTGATTTCATTTGCATCGAGCTACAAAGACCTGAAGAAGGGACTGCTAGAGAATATGAATGACAATGAAAATGATTCAGACAGCTTGGAGTCAGAGGGGGAGTATACAGAAGTTGCTGAATCATCTGCCAAGACAACATGTAAGAATTCTTTGTCATGTGCTTTCAGAGTACAGGCTGTGTGCAGCTGCATATGAAAAATTATATGAAGCATATAAATTCATTGTAACACTAAGCGTCACACAATGCACACATGAAAGATGTTTTTCTAAACTAAGACTGTTGAAAACAAGGCTGAGCTCTTCACTCACCCAGAATAACTTGGAGTCACTTTGCTACTGAAAAAGACATTGCAATGAAAATCAAATCAAACAAAAACAAAATTATTGATAAAATTGCAGAATTCTCTGCTGAAATGAGTACAGCATAGTATATCATATATTAGGGTGTGTTAAAATGTGAAAATTTTATTTTTAAAAAGTGTATGTTAACTCATTTCAATATTTGTTTCTAATATCTATTATTATGAATTTTATAATTTAGTATATTATTTACATGTTAATTCGTAGTAATAAAATGGAAATTTTGTATGACATGTCATTACGCTTTGTTGTTACTATCAGCATGTGTCCATGAACATCTTCATGGCCTTGACGTTTTCAAATCTTTTCATGCATATAAACACATATATATCTTAAACCAAAGCCCTTATACCAATATGTACAGTTGACCTGCTGCACAGCCTCTACATGTGGCATTTAACTGTAAAGAGCGGGGGGAGGGAACCCATTGTATTTTCTGCCCGAGAGCCTATAACACTCTCAGTCCGCCTCTGTGTTGTGGGATAATAAGCACGCATAATCTTTGCCTTACATAAATTACCTTCTGATTCATTTTCACTCAGCTACAACCTGCAACAAGTTGTAAATCTGGCAATTCCCTGAATTTTGGTAATTAAAATACACGCAACAAGGGTGTTTTCTGGAAAAACATCCATTTTGATGGTACTTAGTTCAACCGTAATGGTTATCTACACTGCAACTAGCTTGTTTTTAAGATTTTTAAAATGATTTTATTTATAATTTGTCTTTATTCCATGATAAATTTAAATTGCAAAAAAAAATAATGCCATCTTTTAAATCATCTTAACTAAAGGTAGATGATTCTCTTCCCTAAAACAAAAGAAATCAAGAGTTGTCTCCCCTGATGTTTGATCAACTACAGTGTTTGTGTTTAAAATGGTGAAAGAAATTCTATATTTAAATTTCTCATCTGACACCAAAATGATTCCGACTATTTAACTTGTAGCCGAATTGATGTGTTCGCTATGTAAACAAGAAAATTTGAAATAGTTGATGAACAGTTCAATGTTACACAAAAAAATAAACTGGAATTTTTATTGATTTAATTATTTTTTTTTGCTTAATTTAATTTACATTTTGTTTTGTTTTGTGGTATATTTTCTCCTATTATGAATTAATTAAGGCAATTATGTCTTGCCTTAAAAAATATTATCGGTTTTGTAAGCATTAACAAAAACAAAATATGAAAAACATGATTTTATTTTTATTAAATTCCATTATCAAAAAATAAAAATTTCTCCTACCACAAATAATACCATTAAACATTTTTTAAACCTCTAGTTTAAGCGAAATTAGAGGAATAAATACTTTTTGCCGTCTAAATTCATTGTAAATTGATTCCCCTATGCAAGATTAAAAAAAAGTTCATAATTTTCTCTTCATTTAAGCTTATTAATTATTAACCTAAATAATTATTTAATGTTTGTATATGACCTTCAGAAGAAATCCCATGTACAATATTTTTAAAAAGCAGGGTGCTAAAAGCAATTCAGAAAATAAGAAAAAAATGCAGATATCAAAATGTTAGCACATTTCCAAACTTGATGTTTGTAAAACAGTTGTTAAGTGACTTGGCCTAAAGGCCAATAACTCTGTAAAAATCAGGAATATATTTGGCACTAGTATCGATATTATAAATAGGACTCCCCTTCTAAACTGATAGAAAATCAATATTTTTTTATTCTGACAAGGGTTGCAGCCAAAGGAAGATCTAAGGAATGCTAATCTATAAAAATTATGGGGAAGTGGTTTGACACATGACACTCAATTCTCCATAAACCTCTATGATATTCCAGGGATGAGATATCTGGCAACAGGATAAAGCACAGGGAGAAGTAGATCCATGCCTTTAGCATGAAATGAATCTAAATAGTTTAGAACTCAAAATCGGCTTGCTGATTCTAACAATATTTGATTTTATATAAGTAAATTTAATAGATAAATAAATGGTAGCTTCTTCCAGTCAGTGAATTACTAGATTAGTATTAAAATTCTTGTCATTGTTTACAGCAGATAATAGGTTCTAAAAGAAAAAAAAAGTGACATTCATAAAAACTTACCAAGAAACATAAGTGTTCCAAAGAACATTCAGTCGGCTGTATATGTTTAGATATTTACTTTGGAGGTTGGACCAATTTGTCTTGACAGTGTTTGGTAGCACAGTAGCAGCAACTGAATCCTCAAAACATTATTCCAATTTACTATGGCACTGAGGAATTTTGCATACACCTTAATAAATATTTTAGTGGGGGATAGATATCACTAAATTTCTTACCAACCTTAAACAAAAAATTGTCCAGAATCCATTTCCTAGACCTCTTGGCTGTTATATGTATGATAAAGTATATCATACTTTTTGAAAAAAAAAAACTTGTGTAAGTTAACAAGGTTGTAGGGTTTTATGTGTATTTTAAGTGAAGGTGTATTTTCAATTTGTAAACAAAGAAGATAGGAGAAGCTACAAAAACCTATGGTTGTGCTACGGACATTCTTTCTTTTTATGGTGACTGCAATGAATAAAGTTCTAAATGTCTCTTGAATATGTCCTGAAGTTAGAGTAGGTAAGTATAAGTATCATATTTATGGTCAAGTTCAAATCAGCCTTGCCCAGAGTTGGAACAACCAAAGAGAAAGCTTGACCTACTTCATAGGTTGAAGTTTTTGGAAGACAAATGGGAATGCCAGGAATTGGAAAGTGGGAAGAGAGTTCAGTCTTCAGTGGATTGAGAAAACTAACACTCCCCAGTGGAAATGTAATAACTATGTGATTCGCATCTTGCAACAAAGAGGAGAAAGAGAGTAAGGCAAGAAATGTTTGCCTTTTTGTAGGCTTTAACAATGCCACCTAACGTTTTCCAAATCCAAATGGTGTAACCACATTTCTAGTTCCTCAACTCTTAGCATCATGTGAAAATGGATTTCTTTTTCTTTTTCATTATTCATTATTATTTTATTTATCGATTTTTATTTAATTTTCCTACAAAGTAATTCTTTAGATATTTTATCAAGTTGGGTGTCAATTTTCTTTTTTTATTATGAAAATATAATAGTAAAGAGCTTTGTATTTTCCCCATTATGGGCACTATTATATCCATGATATGATAACACTGTATTTCACAGACAGAATAAAATGGTTGAAAGGAAAAGGTATGACAAATATGCTTTGTTCTCAGAGGGACTTTTATACCACTAAGACATACACAAACCTATATATAGATGTGTCCAATGTGGAGAATGGTATATCATATATATACACAGCATGCAGAGTGTAAAGAGAAACAAAAAGAAAAAGTATTACATATAATATAGAGATTCTTCTGTAATTTCTGGAGAAGTCATGTTTACAACTCCAGATTCAAAGAGCTGGATTCATCTAATCTATCCCAGCCAAGTCTTGAGTTTTCCCAAATTGAGGATTGTGAGCTGGAGTTTCTTTCTATATCTGGAAACATTATATTCCCAAAGGGAAATGACACCATGGATTTGTAAACTGTAGCATTTGGCTCCTCCAATCAAATTATACCGCTGAATTTTTTTTTTTTTTATTTAAACATTTTATATAAAATATTATATTTTTCTACAATGTTCCAGAGTACATCAGGTGCAAGCAAAATTTTATCTTAAACTTTATTTAACATCTGTTTAAATTTCTAAAGTAAAAATTTATACTTATTTACATGACTTGGAATGATTATATTGAATCAATTGCTAAGTCTGCTAATAGGAAAGTTGGTTCATTATTGTGCTAGACAAGTTTTTGTACCAGAATCTATTGTGCAAATTTGAGTCTACCATTCTTCTGTGCATTGAATATTGTTGCCAGATTTGGTTTGATGCTTCTATGTATTTAGAGCTTATTGACAAATCTAAGGAAGAATCTGCAATGGAATCAGTCCTGATATCTTGGCTTTAATGACATTCCCACTGTTGTAACATAACTTCCCTGTACCTTTTCTATACAAATTTTCATGGTGATAGTTTTGATAAGCTTTCCTCTTTGGTATCTTGACTTCATGAATTTAAGTGCAGTACTTGATTGGCAGCTAGGTTTCATCATTTGTTTAAATTAGAAATGGTTCCATAAGTTTTTTTCTCTTGTACTTCTCACTTATGTATCTCTCTTCCGGTTTCTTGCTTTTCTACAATATTCAAAACTATAAATGTAATATGAATTGCCATTTTCTGTCTTTTGGGATTTGGCTATTTTATTGTCCTTTCTCCTCAATAATGATTTCTCAGTTTCTTTCAATCTCAATAACATTTTTAGTCTTAGTGGCTTTATCACCTTACTTGGGGTAAATGATTAAAAAAGAAAAAAACCTCACACTAATATCCCCATCCATCTCTGTTATTGTCACAACATTTCAACTTTTTGCTTCCCACCCTTCTTCAGCTGTCTATTGATCAAGATAACTTTCAAGGAATTATTTCATTTACATAGTGGGTATATTGTTCTTGTTCCACAGTCTCTTTATAGAGATGTCTTGTCTTGATCTTTTTTACTATTACTCAATTATTGCTGGTGCAGTTTTCACTGACTTTGAATCTACTCTACCATCCCAAGGATTGAATTCACAATTACTATGTCAGTAAATTCACCAATAAACACTTTAATTCACTTGACTATAATTCAAAATAGCCAAATCCAATCCCAACTCTTAATCCATGACATTCCTTCAAATTTTTCAGAAATATTGAAACATCTTTGCACAGTTATAAGGCAGAAATAGCAACAGATTTTTTCTCATTTTTAATGGATATTTAAAAAAAATCTTGAATATTTAAAACAGTTATAATCTGAAGGGATATTTGAGATGTCTGGAATACTCTAAATGTATAATTTTATATTTTTTTATGTAAAGTAAATTATATTTGCCATAGGACCTTACATACAAATAATTTATCTAAACCTGTTAGCTCAGCAAATGCTTTCCATTCAGTGTTTTTAAGTTCAGCTTGTTGATTTTAGTTAAGCTGATATAATTGTTTTTTATAAAAAAGATAGAACTTTACATTTAAAATCACTAAAAGATCAACACAGACAATGTAGATTTGGGTAAATAACTTTTAATTAGATAAAAATATTCAGATATCACAATATTAGCATGTTTGTCTAGGGTTAGTTGTACATCAAACGTTACATTGTGTTAGTGTGCTAGTGGCAAGAGTGATAATAGTTAATGCAAAGATGTCAACTACTGCAAATTAGGGAAAGAAAGAGGAAAAAATAAAATGACAAAATCTTGCAGTGTCATCAATTCAATTCCATGAATGCAATTGGTTTTTAAAGAGATTAAGTGGTACTTTCATTGACATTTGCAAACAAAGACTAAAAACAGATGTATTCATTGGGTATAAATTTGAATCAATTTAACATAATGTTCTGCTGGAATTTGAAGTCAACAAAGGCAAAAATACAATAAAAAATAAGATAGACCACAAAGCCACAATACGCCTATCAAGTATATAATGGTATTTGTAAATTTTTTTATCATCTGTAATCTTGATGATTGGTAAATATAGAAGACAATTTTGAAAGCTCTTATTATGATGTCTTGATCAGAAAATGTCATCAGAAGAACTGAGTTTATTTTGACCAAATTAGGTTGAAACTTATTTTTCTCATGATGCTGTCAGATCAGCAAATATGTCAAAATAAAACTTTTACAAATTGCCATATTTACCATATATATATATATATATATATATATATATATATATATATATATATATATATATATATATATGCATTCTAATCAGCAAAACATTAATATAAGAGTTTTCCAAATGCTCTTATATATTTACCATTCATCAGATTCACATCCAAATTTAAACAAATCTTCATTATAATTATTTTACTGTCATCCATCCAGACATTGAACTTGAAAAAAGGTTTAGGGAATTTTAAATAAGAAATCTGAATTGACTCAGTTATATTTTGTTTCCTCCTGTAATAGGACATTGTGTCATGTCAATTCTTCACGTGACAGTAAGTAAATGATTGCGTTACATCATATTAATTACTTCATTATATTGTTGAGCTATGACTTAAAAGAAAAAAAAAACATGTTTTAAAATATATATAGTAATGTAATAGCAATAGATAGGTTCACCTATCACTCATTTAATACTCCTTCCCAATCTTTTGTACAGGAGTAAAGCTCTATCCCTTGTTCCCTGTTTAGAATAATGTTTCTGGTTTCATCTCCTAAAGCCTTCTCATTCACTTTCGCTCCCAATAAGACCTTGCATCTTAGAGACATTATATCTTGGGGTGAAATGATTAAAAATATATATATCAACATATAACATAGACAAATTATATTAAGACAAGGAGAGGAAGAACCAGGAAAATGATTGACTTATTAAAAAATAATATAAGAAGTAAAAGTTGTCTACTGGTTATTAAATCTAAGCAACTTGCTCTCTCTCCAAGTAGGAGGAATCTTTACTTGGTTTTAATGTAATCTCTTTGTGACTCATATTACTGATTCTCTAATAGTAATTTTTTCCTCGCCACTAATTCTAGTCATTGGGCACAAATTTGTGTTTTGTCCTCAAATAAATATTGAAGAATAATGAACAATTAATTAGCTTTACTTATTTTATTTTTCAATTAGCCACTTTAACATCAGTAATTTGCTATTCCTTTCTGTTTTAATATATTTCTATATATTATATGTGTAATATATACTTTTTATAATGTCTGTTTTTTGCAATTGGTCAGATAGAAAATTACATAAACTGTCAAGCTCTTTGGAAAGCAATCTAGTAACAAGATTATGTTTTTTATTTGTTTCTTTTTTCTTCTTTACAGTCATCAACAGAGAATAGACATGAGCATTTAGTAAGATAAACTACTATTATCATTATTAAAAATGAACTTCCTCATATGTTAATGTAAATGAAGCTTTAATTTTGAAATACCATATTACTTATAATTTCTCATGATATAATGAATTAAGGTATAACCCTGGCAAGAATAATGCAATTTGAACTTATATGCCATCATTAACAGATAATCTCTACCCCACTAATTTTTTGTTGCAGGTTAATGAAAAAATAATAGCATAAAACATTTTATTTTCTTACTCATTTGACTGTATCTAGTTATTTTTATCACAACACTCTGGCTTGACACTCTTCAACTGCCAGGGAAAACAGAATGAAATTAGAAATCAAACAGTTGCTTTCTACAAAATTTGAATGCATATCTCACACTTACAATAAAAATAAGATGAACCAATAGAAGTATTAATCAAATAATAATACAAATAATAATAGGGAAATAACTTCAACTATTAAAAATAAAAATAAATGTCAATAATAAAAAGGCTTCATCTAAAGTTATTTTAAAAATACATAAATCCAAGTTAGTATTGTTGTCTTATTAGTTTTTCTGTGCTAAAATTAAAAAATATTCCAGTAGTGTTCACACCAGCAAAGGTAAGACAGGTAAGGTATGACCTATTTAAAATCATTTTGCCTTCAATTATTAATTATCTGCAAAGCACTTTTAGCATTATTGCTCAACATGAAATCATCATTATCTTTTATTGATTCTAAAATTGGTCTTAGATCCTTTGTAAGAGATGAAGAATGGCAAAAACTGAGAATATTATCATCCAATATGATTGTCACCATAATATTCAGGGCAAGCGCTTGAATGTTGTCATCATTATTTTGTATTAATGTCATCAATAAATTGAACACTTCACATTTCTTTAACTGCAAAGAGAAAAAAAATATAAAAGGAATTGAAAAAAATAAATTTTTATATCGTGTAGCAACATATATGTAGCAAAAAGATTTATCCCTAAATACACAAGACTAAAAAACTTAAATAAAGATTTAAAAAAGAAAATCATTTTTATTTAATAAGGTAGAGAAAACACTTGCACAAATTTAGCATTGTGCAAATACAAAGAATATACGAATATTCCTATAAGGAATATAAATCTGTACAAAATCAAAACTCAAAACTGTATTCTAGGATAGTAAGAGTAACCAGAATTACAAAGAACAAAGGATTTTTTTCTTATTTTTAAATGAGCAATAAGTAAAAAAAAGGATATGATAAATAAGAGAGTTCTAACTAGATTTTCTTCACTAAGATTTTTTCTTTCTTATTTCAAATGCTGAAAGAATACTTTGCCTTGAGAAAAGACATTTAAATTGTCAGAAAGTGCTTATCAGAAAAGATAGCTTTACAGACTCAAAAATGTGGACATTAACTGGAAATGAGGACCTTAGATGGACATTCACTTTGTACTGCCCAGATGTAGGTTGACTGAAGACAATGGAATAATTCAGAGATGTTACCCATTTGGGTTAGAAATAATGATCACAAACAAAGAATATTTTTCTACTAATAATACATCAGCAGAGGAAGAAGACAGACTTTTCCGGCCAGAAAAAACATTTGCTAGAATTCTCTATCCACCTCCCAGACAAAAATCAAAATTTCTCTTCTGTCACCTTCACTCAAGAAACAGAATTAACTGTAGTTTATGAAACTCCACTGGAGAGTGATGAAATAGCCATACATGTTGGTATCATTTCAAGTTTGAATAAAATGAAAAGAAGTACATTGAACCATATACCTCTCACAACTCACACACACAACAGGTTTATCTGGCAGCAAGTAAAAACAACATTGACTGCTATTTTATATCATGAATAGCAATGCCAGATACTTAGTTTTAGTCAACACATGTACACAGAGTAGTGCAAAAGAAAGCATATGCCTTCCGTGTATATATTGAAAGTGGCTAATGGATTTAATATATATAACCTAGAGAAATGTCTTTTGCATTAAATATAGGCTTAAATCATACAAGCACAATTAAAAACCCCTATACTTGTGGGCAGATTTCCTATCACATTATCATTTGCCTGGAGAAATGGCTACTCATTCCTTTATTGACAAAGGCATGAAGCTTGCAGTAAAAGTATAACCTCTCTCTAGTTCTCAACTGGAATTAGCTCTGCAATGCCAACAGATGGTAAAATACAAGAATTAATTTTTAAAAATTTGCTACTATCACCACTCGTTTCATGCACACACATGAAATACATCACTTAGTGAAACATCACATAAAAACAACAGGATTCTTAATGATTGTGTCCCTATACAGGTTAAGTAGCAAAAGACAAATTTCAACATGTTACAAACAGGAATTCTACATCCTTCAAGTACTCCATTTTCTTCTCTGGTTCAAAAACCAGATACAAGAGCTAGGAGACCTATAGGAAATAAATTCTATTTCCAACACAATTACATACCTACATCCATACCATAATAAAATGCACCCAAACTTTATTTTTTACACAATAACAGACAATATTTATAAAGATGCCAAAAATATACCACAATACAACACACTCCATTGAAGTCAAAGTCGCTATTGATTAGAAATTAACAATACCATGTGAAATATTTGACCAATCAGAGAAAACTATAAAAGCTCCAGATTCCAGAGCAGAGATGCAACTATCTTCAAGTCATTCAAACAGGAAAAGACATGGCTATATAGCTTTTTCCTTCCCACCAGCTCATGTTGAAAGAAATATGTATCAATGATTTCAAAGGAATTAACTGCAACAACAACAGCTTTATGGTCAGTGAATCTTCGCTGATAAACCTTGCTTTCATAGAAATTTTTTTTTTTACAATCTTCATAAAATAAAAGCAGTAGCAACCCATAGAAAAGAGCAAACACTCATGCAGACTGTCTACACACTGACAGCAATTGACCATGTACAAAAGTTATAGCCTTTCTAGGTAGATATAAAAGCAGATCACATATTGTCTAATTAGTATCAGTCAAGACAACAGTCTTAATTCAGTCACAATTATTCAGTCCTGATAGCTTCTTCAAACCAGAAGAAGACACATACATGTACACACACATAGCTTCTTCTGAAGACACATACATGTACACACACATAGCTGCTCAATAAACAAACTTTCAACTTACACAGTAAGTCACTAAAAAAAGTTACTTGCTTCCTTTTCTTGTAATCTTTCTTAAATTGTATATAAAACGTTGTTCATCATAGACTTGCTTTATAATTCTATTACTCAAATTATTCATCAAAGTTTCAGTTAACTAATCATTTACTCATATATATATATATATATATATATATATATATATGAGTGTATGTACATATTTTCAAACTTCTAACTAGAGGTTTAACAATCACTAGTTTTATATTCAAGTCTTTAAAAAAGAAACTACTACAGTATACTTTTTTTATTTTTTTGTAACTTATGAAATAGTGAAATTTTTATAAAGGAAGGAAGAAAAACAAAAAAGTAATTCTATTGCCATTATGGCATCAGTTTTTATGAAGCAGATTCTTTCATCATTACTAGAAAGAATAAATGAATTCTAATCATAAAAAGCAATTACTTTAATAACAAAATAGTTGACACCATATTATATTATTGTTGCTTTATTTTATACAATTCTAATTACCTAATTAAAATCTTTATTTATAACTGAATCAACAATTTTTTTTATTTTATTTTGCAAACAATGCATTCAGTAAAATATATTTACAGATGTTATACTCCATTGCAATTATATCTCTTTCTGATTCAATCTGCACACTGGCCAATATGAATGCCACAAAGACAGAGAACAAAATAAGAAAAAATTGTTCTCTGCACATTAGCCCCCATGCATTATGTCCAGTCTACAAAGTGAGCTCCGGCTGTGTCCAATCACAAATATCCCCACCAGAAAAGGAGATGCCCCTGGAGACTGCCAGACCTGTTTAAAAGCAGGTCTTTGAGAATGAATATCAGTTGCGGTCCAGCTGGCCACTGGCCATCATGCAGGGCACTGCTGCTGCCGCCAACACCACTGTCACTGCCGCTTTCATCGCCATCACCCAACATGACCGCCCCTCTCAATGACTGTTACAACTCCCAGGCATAAACAACCACCTCAGCTCTCCAGCTTCAACTCGAAACTCAACTACGACTCCACCCAGCTACAAACCTTGATTGTTGACAAATATTGCCTTAACATCAATCGCAACCAGCAAGGAAGTGACTCCGATTCATCAAACAATGACTACAACTCAGCAAAAGAACCAACTCCAACTCCACAAGCAGCAACTTTGAATCTACAACCAAGCTACCAGCATCTCTCATATATTAGGTTGGTGCAAAAATAATGACGTAATAGTGTTGTTTTTTGACGTATTTTTTAACGTCAAAAAACGACATTATTACGTCATTATTTTTGCACCAACCTAATACCATGTTAGCAATTAATTCCAATTCATTTTGATATACTGATATATAAATTTAAAATATGAAAATATTCTAACATAGAAATGAGTTAAAAAAATAAAAACAACTCCAACATTACCCAAAAATAAGTCTTTTTGTGTATGTTTCTTTCAAAGAAAATATATTCTGTCTGAAAAAATATCTAAGGCATAATTAACATAAAGTTTCTTTTTTACTATTTTTATTATATTGATTATTATCAAACAGTCACCGACCCGAGTGCTTTGGTGTCCAAGCAATGCCCTAACTTTAAAGTGCTAATGCTTGAAAATTTAATATTTTATTTTTAATCAGTGATTTAAAGACAAAATGAAATTTAATGTGTTAATTATATTATGGATAAAGTTGTTTCGATTTTTTTTTAAAACTGGTTCACATTGATTTGTAATGGGAACAGACAGATCAATTAAAAATATATATATACACAAATAGATTTATTAAGAGAAATTTATCATAAACATTGCTTGTACACTTACTTCTTTTCTGATAGAATCATTTTTGGCTAATTTTCCTACTGCAGAAAGTAATTCCCACAAATGATATCCCTCGTGATATGTACTGAGGACTGCAACATTAGTGATGCTTATAATCTCACTGATAGATCCTGAAAAATTTATAAAGCATTACACTTTTAGTAATATATGTGTGTGTGTGTGTGTGCGTGCGTGTGTGTGTGTGTGTGTGTGTGTGTGTGCGTGTGTGTGTGCACAAATCAGTAGATTTTGATCTGCTTTCAAAGCTATTAGCATTTTCTGAATTGATTTCTTTTTTTTAAGATTAACATTTTCACCAAAGTGGAAAGTGTTTACTATTTTTCTGTTGTTTTAATGAACTGGATTGTGACATCTTACAGTAAGAACATGAAAAAATATTTTCTAAACAGTTAATATGCAAATGTATGATTAAAACAAGAAGACATTTCTTTTTTTGAAACAAAACTTTTTTTTTAATAATCTAAACAAATCCAAGAAATATATACAAATTAAAATGTTATCCTTGCCATCAGTAGATTTTAAAGGCTTTACTTTTTCAGGCATTTAACTTATTAGATCCACTGTCTTCTCTTGTAGTCTGTACAGAATGCATTTAGAATATGAAACAAACATCCTGTCATAGATTTTCCAGGGCTTTTTATTTATTTCCCAATCTAAAATGCTCAAATATGTTCAACAAGATTCATATGATGTTTGATTGTAGGCAGTTGAAACCAATTCTTTGCTAAACAATCTTCAAACTATAAACAATTCTTCTCCAATGTGACATATCCTTTCCAATGTGACATATCTTCTCCAATGTGACATATCCTTTCCAATGTGACATATCTTCTCCAATGTGACATATCCTTTCCAATGTGACATATCTTCTCCAATGTGACATATCCTTTCCAATGTGACATATCTTTTCCAATGTGACATATCCTTTCCAATGTGACATATCCTTTCGAGGCTTAGGCAATAATGGCTCTGCACAACTTCCTCTCCTTTGTAGCTCTCAATAAATTTTGTCTTTTTTTTTTATCTCTCCTAAACCTTGTTCTGCCATTTACTTACTCAAGCTCACTAGGTAGGCTATGCATTGCATTCCTCTGTTCCTTTTGTCTTTAATCTATCCTGTGGGTATCAAATCTTCCAAGCCTTCATTATTTGTCCTAGAAATTTCAACTCTCCCTTTCTGATGTTAAATAAAAGTGTCCTTTTTGTACTCATTTTCTCTAAAACTTTGTCATTGTCCACCTGTTTGATCGATGGTATTGTCAGCATCCTTCTCTAGAACCACATTTCTGTTGCTTCATGTCTCTTTATCTGTAAGGAAATTGTCTAGCATTCACTGCCATATAGGAGGACTAACATGTAACAGTCCAGTATTCTTTTCTTAGTTTCTAATGTTTTTTCAATTTCATAATACTTTGCAATGCTTTTGGAAGGCATCTTTTGCAATGCCAATGTGTCTTCAGGTTTCATTGCTGCACTTTCCATTTAAACATTTTCAAATAATTAAATAGTTATTCTCATTTGATTTAGGTATCTCCAATTTGTAATTTCCATATTGGACTATTACTTTTGTTAATAACCATGCATTCTATCATATAATTCATGCTTAGTCCTTTCTTTTAACTTTCCTTCACTACCTCCTGTAAGAGTTTTTGTAGTTTCTACTAGCATCACTGTCTCATTTGCATATCTTATGTTGTTAAGATTGTGGCCATCAATAATAAATCCTGGTAGGACTTCTAATTCATTCAGAATTGCCTCACTGTATAAGTTAAGTAAGTCTGCTGAGAAGACACATCCTTGTCTTACACCCCTCTCTATTTTTGTATATTTACTGAATTCATTTTCTATCTATATGATGCAGGTTTCCTGCCAGTATAGGTTCTGGATTATTCTAATATCCTTCCCAAATATGTCAGGGTTACCTCCAAGTTCAAACAGTCCTTTGTGACATACTTTATCAAATGCTTTAGCATAATGTATAAAACATAAGTACACATCCTTCTGCATTTGTCTTGCTTTTTCTGATATCATTCTGAACATATCACATTCTTTGTTCCAGTCTCTTTAACAAACCTGCACTCTTCTTGTTCTTGAACACAGTTGTAAAAAGAATTATTGAAAAATATTCATTCACTAACTCCACAATTCTAGTCATTTTCATATACAGAACCTGATATTTGGTGCTAAAAGAATTTAGTTGTTACCATCAAAAAGTTTTTTTTTCTTCTTACTTACCTTGGGCATTTATTAGAACTGCATTATTGTTGGCATCTACCATATTTGCTAAAAGCAGGATGACATCAATATGAATGTTTTCTTTTGTAACTGATAGCAAAGGAATGACCCACTGATGAAAGAAAGAAATGAAATAAAAAGTAGCTGATTAATAATATAAAATACAATAGATTTATATTTTATTGTTCAGAAAGAAATATTGCATTTAAAATATACAAAACTGGAAACTGAAAAGAAACTTATAGAGTAAACAACAAGAATTTAGTCTCACATTTGTTCTATCAGTACATTATGTTTATATTTCAACACTGAAATTGAAACATATACATATATATATATCTTTAGAAAGATAGTATTCAAAATAGGACACAAATTTACTTACATTAACTGAATCTCCACATCTACTTTTAACTGAAAAGAAGCGGGAAATGTTGTGAATAATCCCTACAGAATAAGAAAGGATCATAGTGACTCTCTGAAAAAGAAATAAAAGAATAATATAGAACACAACTGATAGATCAGCAAACACATACATACATACATATGTACGCATATGTGTATATACAAACACACATGAATGAGAAATACTCCAAAAGTAATGCCTCCCATTTTATTTCCATGGAAGTTAGAATAGAAACAAGGATGCAATGATAGAACAAATTCTCAGCTATAGAAAACTATTTTTTCACATAGGCACCAATATTTGTTAATACATTGTGTATTAACAGGATAAAATAGCAGGCATCATTTTTTTAAGTGACCCAATCTATATACACATTTCTATGGGGTTTTCTTTAACCAGATATAGCTTAGTTATGCATATGACCAAAATAATGTCAGATGCATAAGGACCTTTATATATTTTTTTATTTTTTTTTTTTACATTTCAAGCAAAGCAATAAAGCCACTAAGATGCAAAGGGTTATTGAGTGTGAAAGAATATAAAAAAAAGAAAACACCGTTAAAGAGAGAGAACCAATAAAAGAACAAGAATTAAAAAGCAGAAGATAATAATTAAATTTTTGAAGATCAAAGTTGGCTAGAAAGCAAGAAACTGAAAGACTTCCACAAGTGAGAAGTTCAAGAGAAGACTGTTAGCATAGAGCTTAAAGTTCCATCTAACAATCTAAACCATAAAATGATGACACCTATGTCCTGGGTTGGACATGAAACTCTAACTAGGTATAGTATATGAAGCAAGATTGATTAGAAACTAATTATTTGTATGAGGAAACATCACCTACATGCTGTTAGCTTATATGATAGAGCTTAAAACTTCTCCATTTATACCTAGGATTATGCCTTCTGGAAAAATAATATAGTTTTTCCATACAGACAATCTATTGAAAAAGAAAAGTAAACACATTTAAACTACCAACAAAATCATAAGCCACAAACTGTTTACACAAAATGCTATACCTAGACTACCTGTCTATATAAAAATACCTAGAAAATTGCAATATATAAAGCACACATTTATGAAAACCGATAAACCCAAAAACTATAAATCTCTTTCAATGGGGCTGTGGGTGGTGACCCATTATACCCTGGTGACTGAGTGACCTAGTATAAAATGGCCAGGAGTTACCACAACACCCGAATCTGAACTCAACAAGGGTTAGACAAGTGAATGAAATTCATTCCAACTGCCTAGTCAGGATGAAAGAGAATGGCTACAACATGGCTGCAAATCCTTACACCATATTGTATTTGGGTAGATATAGTTGAGAAATGTGGGTGCTCGCGACCACTTCCAGACAGACTATACTGTGTGTGTAACCATGGTGGATATGGGCGAATGGGATTTTTGTACATTGAGTGGATGAGAATTTCCATATCACTGAAGAATTGCTATCACTAGAACCAATGAAAAATACAATTATATTTGTATGAATGTGAGGTTAATGCAATTGAAAAAAGAACATTATCATTGGATAGATTGACAAGCATAACAACAGATGGTACCCGGGCACTATCTTTGAAAAATGTGGGCATGGTTAAACTCCTAGAAGACAAGACTAGAAAAGACAATCTTAACCAAGCCTTCTTGTCTTTCTAATGCTTTTTGCACCAAGAAAATCCATGTAAATCTGCACTTAACCTGAAGCATGTGGGTGAGTGTAGTAAACACCATTAGGGCAAGCACGCTCAGTAACCTGATGAATTACAGCTTGAATTAATAGACATTCAACCAGATCAATCATTGAAGGAAATGTTTCATTCCCTACAATTAGCAAAGTTTTATAAGTCACTCTCTGTTCAATGATTTCCATGTTTAAGAAATTTTGCTGCCAGATTATTTTTTATTTTTGGTTCCGCTTACATCTTTGAGCAGAATTTTACCTGTATGAAGATAACTAAGTCCAAGAACAGGTCTATGGTGACATACACAAATTTAAATGTAGTGATTAGAGTTTCTACCAGCAACCTTGTGCCAGACTTTAAAAGAATTATTAGGCAGAATTGTGAACACAAACATTTTTCCCATTAAATTGCTAGTGCTGGATTATAAATTAGTTTTTTATTAACCATGCTGTCTATATGTTTTATTATCTTAGAGCACACCACTCAATTTTAAAGGGTGCAGCTCTTTGACTTTTTGCAGCCCTCACTCTGAAAAGTTTGCCCACCACTGGCCTAGAAACAGTCATTAGAAAGGCTTTTATGAAATAAAACATGCAATCGCCATTTTTTGATTGTGAAAAGGCCTATGAAACAACATGGAGACATGGAATAATGAAAGATTTATACAATCTTGGATTAAAATGAAGCTTGCTCAATTTGATAAATAACTTTTTGTCAGAAGTTTCAAACTTCATGTAAGATCAATTCTTTCAGACCTCAAAATCTAAGAACAAGGAGTTCCACCATGTAAAAATGCATAAAAGGGAAATGCTTCAAAGCAATACAATTACTATGGGTTCTAGCTCACACTGACTGGGGAGCAGATTAAATATCTCTCCCTGGAATTATATAGAACCTTAATAAGAACCAAATTGGATTATGGATGTTTCATATATGGGTTAACCTGAAATCCTATCTAAAAACCCTTGACTCTATCCACCATGCAGGATTAAGACTGCCTATGTGTACCTCATAAACACCACCTATAGAAAATTTATATGATGAAGGCTATGAGACACTGTTAAAATTGAGACGAGAGAAACTGGTATTACAATATTATCTAAAACTCAAATCCTGCCCAACTAACCTTGCCTAATAGTGTATCTTTAATCCTAAATACAAAAATCTATTTGATATAAGAGAAAATGTTATCAAACCTTTTGGACTTTACATGGAAAATCTCATCAGAGAAACTCAAATAAATCCAACATTAATTCATAAAACCACCACCTCAAAAAAAAAACACCCTGGTTTATGAAACACCGACCCTGGTTAATGAAATGAGTCAGATAGATTCATCATCTTCTGAGATTCACTATTTTTACTCACATCACTGAATAATAAAAACATGGAGAACCCCCTTAATAAATAAATTTCAAAATAGGATTGACACCATTTATAGGAATAAAGATGATGTAACAGTCTTATGCTGGATAGCAAGCCATATTTGTATACAAGGAAATGGAAAAACTGACAAAAGGGCAAAGTAATCACTGAATATGACCCTCTCAAATGTAAAGGATCCACATACTGACTTCCAAACCACCATGAACAGACCCATAAAAGAAAAATGGTAGCAGTTATGGAACAACTGTCAAAACAACAAATTATATAACATCCAACCAATCATTAGTGAAAGACAGCCAAGTTACAGAGAGATAGAGAAAGAGGAGGTGGTACTAAGCAGACACACATTATAGGACACACATAGCCAGACTCTATATAGGACACATATAGATAACTCATTAACATCTACTAAAAAATGAAGAACCACCAGTATGTGTCCCAGGCCAGGAACCATACTACCAAATGACTATAACTTTCAGCAAACTCAAAACAAATACTACAAATCAAATAACTTAATGGTCATATTTGAAAATACTGATCCAAAATAAATTTCATGAAAGGAATTAAGCTCTACAGGAAAATTCATGTAAAAAAAGAACTCTTAACCAAACCTGCTTACCTATATTGTTTTGCAACCAATTTTATACAACCTACAATTCCCACAACCAAAAAAACAAAAACAAAACAAGGATTTCTCTCCTGTATAATCTCCTACTCCCAAAAGAAAATAACTCTAATTAATCACCTGAAAACCTTCTTTGATATTAAATGATCCACCTGGGTTGATGTGCCAAAAAACTATTCAATCAATCTAGTACTGCACTTAAAATTGAGGTGCCAAAGAAGCTCATCAGAATAATTACCTTGAAAATATAGAAAAGTCACAAGAAAATACAGCAGTAGCTAAAATGGCAGGTGAGGATCAATAACATTGCAGATTCTTCTTTGGATTTTATCAAGAATCTCTAAATACATATCAGAAGCACCAGACAAGATGTGGTAGCAATATTCAATATACGGATGAATGGTAGACTTAGAAATGTGTAAGATACATTCAGGTGAGAGAGAGTGTCTAGTACAACATGGTAAATCAACTTTCCTAGCAGCAGACCTAGCAATTGATTCAATATAATCCTTCCACTTCATGTCAATGGAAAACATTAGTTCGAGTAGGCACAATGAGTCAGTCTCCTGAAAGTTAGCTTCAGCCATGCTGATAAAAGGCAAAAATATTCTCTAGGATGAGTAAAACAGAGTAGTTTTATCGTGAAGGCATTAAAATTAACATGCCTGAATTAATAACAGATTGTAGATGATTTTTTAGATTAGCTACCAATTTGATGATATCAAACTATTGAGGTAGGGGTAAATACTTTGACATTTGAAGGTCTTTGATAAAAATTTGGAACAAAGTAGGTTCAAGAATAGAGTCCTTTGGAATACCTGCATCAATGCTAAAAGTTCTAGAAGAGTAGCCATTCAAGATAACTTTAATGTCATGATTTGATAAAGATTGAATTGAATCAAAAATTTTGTTAAAAAATATAAACTTTCAACTTGCAAAGAAGACCAGCATACCAAACCCTATCAAATGACTTGAAGATATTCAAAGCAGCTCAAGGTTCAACATTCTTATCTAAAGCTTGACTCTCTTTCAGCAATAACTGTTAACACATCATCATTTACCTAGAGAAACAAAAGCTGTATTGCTTTTCTGAAGGATGACACTGTGAAGTAAGACGCTTAACCAATTCAGAGTTGATTAGGATGTTCAAAACTTTGCATGTATAAATTTGATTAAATATGTTATAAGCATATATTAAGCATATAAATATTAAAAGCTTATACACCTACCTATATTGTGTGTGTGTGTGTGTGTATGTTTGTGTATATATAAGTAAGTATATGTATGTATATATATATATATATATATATATATATATATATATATATATATACATACATGTATATGTATATATATATATATATATATATATATATATATATATATACATACATGTATATATATATATATATATATATATATATATATGTATGTATGTATATATGTATGTATATGTATGTATATATGTATATGTATGTATATATATATATATATATATATATATATATATATATATATATATATATATACTCAACAGTAAAAATCCAGTAAATATTAAAGGTTTCAAATACATTGATACGAGAAATTTAGTTTAGGAGATAAGAAAATTGGAAACACAATAGCCTTTACTAGTTTCACCCAACTGCAAGCTGCTACAAATACAAAATATTAACCTGAATACTTGTCATGTTCTTAATGTCTCATTACATTGAGACTTTCACATGCCAACAAATTGAATTCAGAAATATCTAAACCGTCAGTGTATACAACTGCTTTCTCAGATCAATGTTTAAAAATGGCTTTGGTCAAGTGAAGCATGTAGATCTCAGCAAGGATCATTCTTCTTTGAATCTTATAGGCTGGAAATACAGAAACCACATCAATTGAGGACTTTCAATAGCAGCAACAACTGAAATGAATAGCACATGTAAGTTGAGAAAATATCCATTATCAAGATGCTGAGGCTCCATACTACCTCAAACAAAAGGCAAGGAAGGAAACTCCAATCAGTGCTGGAAAGAACAATAACAGCTAGTGGATAAAAGAAAATGATTTTCCATAAAATTAGCAGCTAATAGATGATGGCCAGTGTTATGAGATGTTAGGTTCTTTAGTTTATAAGAATTTCATGAACTGGTTCCCTACTGAGATCACAGCTGCTCAATCGAGGACTTGGGAATATGTTGTGCTATGGTAACTTGAAGATGTTTGCACTGACTTCATTTTGGCTTCTTGTTGCAAGTAAAGATATATCAAATGCTTGGTGCAGAATATGAAATTTCTCTATAACAACCATGGAGTGAGGAAATTATGGAAAAATGCTATTCTCTTGTAGTTCAAATGCTGCTTTTTGCAAGTTTGGTGTTTCAAGTATACTGGAGAGTGTTGTTTAGCATTAATATGCTAGAGGCCATACTAAACATCAATTGCATCATTTAACTGAACTTCAATAACTTCTCACTTTTTCCCTCGATCCATTTTAAAAAAAAAAGTTTGGAATTCTTGGGCAGCTTGTCTTTATTCAAAGGGTATAAGTTTTCTCTAAAATTTGGCTTTTCCAAATTTCAGCCTAAACCTATATAAAATCTGTCTTAGTACACGTTTGTTCACTAAAATGTCAGAATTCCTTAAAGGACGCCTTTTTTTGCTTGTAGTATTGAATTAATCATTTTTTGGTTAATTCTGATTTCAACTCCTAGCAATATTTCATTCTAATTATTTTATTTCTCATTCTCCTAGAGGTTAGGAAGGAATAAAGGATTCTCTCTTACAATTAAAAGAGAGCAGTTTTGTTTTAGCAGCGTTAACATTAACGAGCCAATCCTTACCCCAATTCAAGATAGTTTGTAGGCTATTCTTGAGGTCAACTGCCAATTTGACTTTATCGGACCAATTCAACTTAATATTAAGACAGGAGTAAATGATTGTTTCATCAGCGTAGATAGCAAGTTTAGAACTGATGCCATCGGGAAGGACATTGATGTAAATTAGGAACAATGTAGGTCCAAGCATAGAGCACTGGAGGACACCTGCATTAATGCAAAAAGATCTAGAAGAGAGGACATTCAAGGCAGCTTTTATTTTGAAATTTCTTAAGAAAGATTAAATCATTTCAAAAATTAGTCCAGAAATACCATAACCTTTCAACTTAGAAAGATCACCATATCAAAAGCATGTCAAAATACCTTTGAAATATTTAAATGAACAGCTGAACTTCATTATTCTTCACCAGAATCCGTCGGTTGATCGAATTCAGCTTGGGAATTATACCAAGTATGAACCTTTATCTCTTTTCAAAGTGCTTGTTGTTGTATACATGTTATAGTTTCTGTGTTGAATGTGTGTAAATATTTCTATGTAATTTTGTGTATGACTTAGTAGTATAAAATTCTCTTTGAGAATAGTTCATATTTGTCATTCCTTTTCTTTTGGCTATTCTGTTCCATCTGTCTATTAAGGTATTATTATATCATGGATATAATGATGCCCTTGATGGGGGGGGGGAATGCAATAAAAAAAATATACCTTTCTCCCATAGAATTCCTATCAAAATATTAGATATTTATAATAAAGTAAACTTCCTAAATAACACTTTAAAATAAAAAACAATCATACATACCTCAACTTTTCTTAAAAAAATAAACAAATATGTATTTTATTAAATAAAAATAATAAATGCATAATAATAAAATAAAGAAAAATATAAAAATAAAAGAATAATTAAAAAAAATAATCACTTTCCTTTTTTTTAAAAATATCAAATCACTTTCTTGGAGCCATGAAAAGAAACATGTCCAGTCACTAGGACATCTAGCATTCAATACTAATTCTGTTAAAGTAATTTCCCCAAGAGAAATCAACAAGAAATCTTAATATATTCAAAACTTGTTTGGATAAATGAACACATAAAAAATATTTACCTCATTCTTTTCAGACAAGTAATGGTCCCAACAGCAGTTTGTTTTCATAAATTCAACTACACCATTTTCCATATAATTCTGCAAAATATTAAAAGTGTCTTCTATATTAAGGTCATTGATGTATTAAGAATGATATTCTCTTGAAAATGAAATATTCTTCAAAGATTCATTATGTAAAATAGCATGCATTGTTAATATATATACAAACTGCTCCAAAACAAATTCTTTTTTTTTTTAAATGGCTCTCAAGTAAATCATATTCGGAACTGTGCTGTATGTAATAAATTTTTTACATTGTCTATTTATTCATGTAGACAATCTGAATTTTCTAAAAAGTTTTATTGCTATACATCAAGTTTCTTTTTCTTGTCTTCTCATCTTTTGTTTCTATCGCAACATTTGAACTGATCAAAAGATTTTGAGAAAAAAACATAATAAAGAAGTTAAATGTATAAAAATAAAATTATTCATGTATAAAAGCAGAGAAGATCATTTAAAAAATATATTGACCACTCATAGAACAAATCACAAAAATACTTTGTAATTAACTGTACTGTAATAATAACTAACTATTCATGAAATTGTAAGATGGATTTATTGAACAAATCTATTAACTTCCATTCACTTTAAAGACTATATAGTGATGCAGCAATTTCTGGAAATTAGGGACAAAATGTAATCTCAGTCTAGGTTGAGTCTGCATTTGAATCCAATATACATAACAAGTTTTCTATTTGACGTAATTGCTGTCCAAATGAGTAGATTACCATACTACTATACCACTCTCCATTTCTTATGTTATTTTCTGCATAAACTAAATCTCTTTGGTTGTAATAGAAATTGAGAAATTTGGTAATTAAACACTATATTTTTCAAATTTTTATTTGTTTTCATATATTTTCAAGTTCATTTTGTATATTGGGATCTGAAAATTTAGAAAAAACGTTTGTTAATGATTAAAGCAGACATTACTGATAATTCATTTTTTTTAATTACAAGTAGATTAACTTACAAAACAGATTGCAGCATCTGAGTCTGTAGTATTAAGTATTAGAATCATTGTGGTTAAAACAGGCATCCAGAGGTCAATGTTTGCATATTCTCCATTTTTACATTCCAAAGTATTCAAGATTCTCATTGCTAATTCTGAAATTTAAAAGTTTATATTATGAATATTGTATTTCTATTATAAAAAGATTTTATACTAATATACAAACATTATGAAAAATCCAGGATTTGTAAGTATTTCTTTTAAATAAGGTTGTCAGTTATAACTTTATTTGTCCTCTACTATGTCATTATATTAGTTTTATTTGAATTTAAAAACAAAATAATTGAATAAAGATAATAGTGCTTTTGTTTTTATCATTTAACACAGTTTTTTTTTTTTAAGTTTTTATTTCAATTCTTATTAAAGCAATGTACAAGGGTGAGCTGAGTAGTTTATAGTTGTATGTGAAGTTCCATATGTGAATGTTTCAGATTGCAGAAAATTATAGAAATTCATCAATTATTTTTCATTCCTCTCTTGGTTAATTTATGCCACTATATAAAACCTTTATTCCATACCAAAATCTAAGTTCCTCTGTCAAACTCAAAAACTTAATTATTAGGAACTACAAGTCATAATAGACACAAAATTACAAATAACATTCAAGTACTGTGTAAAATTTTAAAAGGAAAACATTTATTACACAATTACAAAAAATGTACAAATACAAATTTTGCCCAAAACTTTTATTTTCTACACCTACCAAGGTAGGATAACAATTTTAGATAAAAAACAATTATCATTAGAAAATGGAAAAGATTACAGTTTCGGAAAAGACAAGAATTTTGAAGATGACAAAAAGTGAAAACAATAGGCAGTAAAAACAAAGACACAATCACCTTTGAGAAAAAACAAAAAGACCTATTTTTACTTACCCCAGAAGCATCACTGGGACATATAGTTATGTTAGAAGAGTCCCTTTTAAATTCACAGTTCATGCTTGGGAAAATTCTTAGAATTCTTTTCGATTCATCCTTGTCCAACCAAAGGAGAATTTTCATTTCAAAATTCTTTAGTCTCTCTGCAGATGGCTGGTAACTGGGGTCCTTCATGATGTCAAAATCTTTCTGCTCCTGGATGTTGATTTGCCTTGTTCCCTTACTATCAAAAAGTCTTCACCTCACCCACTGACATGAGATCTTATTTATTCAGAAAATTAGGCTCACAAGAGCACACCCACCACCTCACCCATGTTGTTACAAGGGCTTGAGGTCAAGTCTCTCATTGGTGAATATATATAAAAAAATAATTTTCCTTAAACTGGAAACGGATACTTCACAAATTTTGGCAGATTTTAACCACTGATCCAAAAAATTATAACAATTTTTTACACTGTTTGGCTTTCATAAAAATAAACTTCTCTCAAAAGAACATGTATTAAAAAAAACAAGCTAGATGATTAAATATTTATACAATGCTATCATTTTTAAAATAGCAAAAATAAAATTTTTATAACTAGACTATTAAAATATGCACAAATTAGAATATTGAAGCTCTTCGCAGAGACAGGAAAAATAACAATTTGTCTTAAACATGAATACTTTTTATGAATTAAACTGATTAAGAGATGTGTGTATGTCTTTATTTATTTATTTTTTTGTTCTTTCACTCTTTGATTACAAAAATATTAAAGAAGCATAACGATTTATTAACAGTAACTCAGTATGCTATTTTGGTCCAAAAGATAGCCCTTGTCAAATATTTACAAAGAAATGAATATTTAATATAAAGTTAGATACAAAATAAGTTGTGTTAACTCACCTGGAAACTGCAACCTGCATAAATGTTGACTAACCTCTTTTCTTGTAACTTGATTACACACTATGTCATTAAGTAACTGCAAGTTTCGTTGTGATTCATAACTTGAATATGTTTGCACTGCACGTAATTCCTCAATTGAATTAGAAATACTGTCAAAGAGTTGTTGCATGTTCATCTTTGATAGTTTGAGTGAATGTTATATAGACACTATGCCTGAAATTAAAAAAAAAGAATGGAAAATAAATCCTATATATTTAGCATATTCTGCATAACATTTCATGTAAACTACAAGCCTAATATCCTCTTTGACTTTCTTATCACTTGAAATATTCATTTTCTTTTGAAAACATAGTGGATTAATGTCTCTAGTGAATATTTGTTCAGGGTAATATTATCATAAGTAAAATGTAAAAAAGACAGGTGCATTTTTGTCTATATCTCTGAGATGAGGTATTATGATTGCTTACATTATTTGGATTGTTATCTTCATCTTCATTGCCATATTCACAACATTTCGGCCATTGTATACTTCAGCCTTCTTCAGGTGACTTCCAGATATCTCAGTTATTTTTCTTTAACTCAACTCTCCAAGTTTTGGTTCACCACTGCTGTAGCTAGGTATTGAACTGACAATAATTTGGGTCTAGTCACTGGATCTAACCAATGCCTTTATCCACTGGGCCATGTGTCTTTGAGGCCCAAAACATTGTGAATATGGCAATGAAGATGAAGATAACAATCCAAATAATGTAAGCAATCATAATACCTCATCTCAGAGATATAGACAAAAATGCACCTGTCTGATGAGACATGGAGGGGGACCTTCCTCTACCCAAGCTGAATTTGAAGATCTGAAGATTGTTTTTCATACTCCTTCAGAATGCCTACCAATATTTCTGATCAGAGTGATGGTCAGATATATCTTTCTCTGACACAAAATTGCAAAAACAAACAAGACTCAGTGATTTGAAATATTCATTTTATTTAAACTCAGAAATTGTCAGATACCTGGCCCCACCCTAACTTAAACAGAAGGCAGGCCACAAGTATCAGAAAATACTTGAATAATACACATACAAAAAGCATTCTTTTTAATACTGACAATTAATAATGATCAATAACCTATAATGGATTTTTTGGAACTAATGAAATTGTGAGTGTTATTTGTTATGCGGTAAACAGAATAAACTTACTTAATTTACATTGGCCCAGACAAAATGACCTAGTAACTTAGTTGTCTTGACATTTTGATAATTTTTCATGAAGATTTAATGAAATGAATAAATTTTTGCGTATTGGTCATTTATTTTCATTGGACATTAATTAAAATTGAAAAAGAGAATGATTAAACAAAAATCAAATAATGCAAGAAATAATTTTTCTTGGAAATGCAAGATGCACTCAAACCAACCATGGGCCCAGGTCAAATACTATAGTTTGCCTACCACTGCCCTAATTAGTTTGATGGTGGGTTGATTATCAAGATAAATGTGATATTTTCAATTCATTGTTTCTAATTTTCAGGGCAAGCTCCACTCAGAAAATAAAGGACTACTACAAATCAGGTTTAATTTGGCTACTTTTATCTCCGTATGTTTCAGGGTCTTTGACCAGCTATCACCTCAAATGAGTCAACAGATTTCTTTTATTATTTGCTTATTAGGTGAAAGCAGATTTGATGCCTGATTCAAATAAACTCATTCATGTAGCCTTGCTTAGATTGTTTCTAAGTTTCAACAATTCAGAAGTTTGAACAATGAAATATTCACATGACATTTTGTTAATTTGCAAAGTTGGATGTAATTATCAGTGGATATTATAGTTGCAAATTTGAATTTTGTTTTGCTACAAGTACAAAGAATGAAATCAGAAATAATTCTTTTGAATTAATCAAAAAATTTAATTGATAGAATGTCATTTGTTAGTAGAGAAATAATTGAAATTATTATTAGAAAAAATATAATGGATTTGACGTGTTATTAAAAAAAAATTCAGATTTTTAAACTATTTTAAATAACAAATGTTTGCCTCTGAATAAGTTTGAAATCTTAAAATAAAAGAGGTTAAGTAAAATTGCCCCTAGAAAATACAAGAAATAAATGAACAATGTTATAGGCATATTATTGATTTAAAAAAAACAATCACTTACTTAAATTTCAGCTTCAATATCAAGAGAGCTGTTTCACTGAGAGCTTTTACAAGCAATGATTTGTAACAATAAATGTTAAGTGAAACTGAAAGACTTTCACTTTTTCATGATTTACTTTCATTTTAATTTCCAAATAAAGTTTTGCTTTGTGTGAGCGTAGTTCTTTTTAATTACAATTTGAATGTAAAAATTCAATGGTGCTATTTAAAGCAATAAAAATATTTTTAAAAAATAAACAATAAATGTAGCAATTGTAGGAACTAAAACAATAAAAATAAAATAAGCATGAACATTTATAAATGTTATGAAAGTGAGATTACCTCCCTTAGACATAGAGTCCGGAAACATGAATATAAAAAACAACAATGTTTTCAAAATTCTTTTCCTATCCCCTTTTTCTGTTCTTGGGGCACAGCTGCTTTCAAACATCTAAATTATTCAGCCTTGTCAGGACTTGTGCAAGGGTCTTGACCACTCCCGAATCTACAATACGATCCCCCACCTCTACTACCACTCAATTTTTCATAAGGTAGTATTTAAATAAAATGCAAATTTTATTGTAACCTAATTATGTATAATAATGGATCATATGCAATGTAGATGAACAATTCAAATAGAAAAGTTTAAAATAAATGTATCTAAATACACATTAGAGGCAAATCTTGTCTTAAATAAATTAACAATGTTTTGCGACAATTTTTAACATCAGTTTGAGATTTAAAGATAAATTTTAACACATTCAACATTCTAGATAAGAAATAGTGAATTATGTTTTTTCATGACTTTGCATGAGAAAAACAAATTCAAGAATTTGGACAAAAAAAGAAGACCCCAGAATGACATTAAAATCCAAAAATCTTTCATCCTTTAATGGTTGTATTTAGTATAATTTGTAATGTATATAAATGTAGGCAGAAAAAAAGCAAATGTTAATAAAACAGCAAGGGTCACAAAGCACTGCCCAGGGCCCCCAATCTGGGTTGAGGGGTACTCAGGGGTAGTATACAACAGCACTGTGCCTTGTACAGCTGACAGTCATCTACATTACCAAGCACTCACACAAACACACGTTTACTCGGGTTCTTTTTTTTTTTTTTTAAACTGTAATTTTTAGGAAAACTTTGATTGCCACTGCTTTTATTTGACTACAAAAGTATGGATTGGGGGTTAGTAACTAAGTTAGGATAAAAATTCTGCTTTTTTACGACATATATATGCTTGACCTTTTGATTATTTACTGAAAAGATATCATGCAAACAACAAAGACTATGATAGAAGAATTAGTACATGTCTCCGTGGTTATATTATTTCTATTTATATTTTCTATAAAGCTTTCTTTTTATATTTTTTAGGTGGTTGAAAAAAAAAAAATAAAGTCAAGATCAAGCAGGTATAGAAATTTAATTACCTGAAAGCTGCGGTAACTGGAATCTTTAAAATTATCATCAAAATATGACAATCATTTTATTTCTTAATTGTGATAATATTTCATTCAGTTTTCCTTATAAAGTCACAAGTGGGTTGTTTTTTTAATGTCATCCTCCTTTAAAGTAAGAAGAAGAATCATTCTTTTCATAAAGCTTACTTTTATCTGCAAGTATGTAGGAAATTCATTTCTCCAGTTCTTTTTATATTAAAAATCAAAATGTCTGTATTTCAAACAATAATAAAATACAAATGGGTATGCCCATTAAATAAATCATTTATATCTAAAAACATATGTACATGACTTCAAATGAGTTGCAAAGGAGTAAAAATAATCTTTAGCTGAGTTAGTCTTTGATACACAGAAAATCTGTGATTGAGAAAAGAATTTGATTGTGAACCAAGATTCACTGACTGTCCCTGCAGCTGTTGTTGGAGATTTTTTGAAGTCATTGACATGTTTCTTTCAGCATTCACTAGAATGAAGGAAAAAGCTACATAGTCACATCTTCTCTTGTGTCTAAATGACTTGCAGTCTCATCTCTGCTAGTGAAAGTTGAAATCTTTCAATTTTTATGAGAAAATTTTCCTGAAGGTTTCCCTGAGAAAAATATAGTTTTCGTTTTCTCTGGTCAAATATTTCACATGGTAATGCTAATTTCTAACCAATAGACACTTTAATTTAAATGGTGTGTGTTATATTGTGGAATCTTTTTGGAATGTTTGTAAATATTGTCTGGTATTAGGTAGAAAATAAAGTTTGAGCATGTTTTAATATGGGTATATAATTCTGTTTGAAATAGGGTTTATTACCTATAATTAGTATTGAAAATTGCCCATTTGATAGAGATACAAGTTTTCATTTAGCAATCACCTTTCTCATTTAGTAACCCAGTCACCAGGCCAGAATGGAATATGAAGTCTTCTTTAAGATGTTACATACTGTAATCATTTTACTTGAAAAATATTAAAACCCAAATGTGTTGAAATAATGAAAATTTAATTAGGCAATATTTTTAGTATAACTTTTATGTATATATAATGAAGCACTGAAAGATACTCAGGTGAGTCAAGAAGGAATTCAAAAAAATTCTGTTTGATCATGTTATACTCTGCTTCATATTAGATCTCTCCCTGATTCACTCATTAAGAAAGCAAAACACAAAATTTAATAAAAGTTTTCCTCTGCACAGCGTCTCTGAGCATCACATCCAGCCCACAAAATAAATCCCCTCAAAAATATAAAATAACATGAAACGTTTCCCACTACCCACCACCAAAAGATGAACTCAGGAACCAAGATAATTGCTTTAAAAAAAGACATTCATAAACAATAGAGACAGAATCATGGTGAACAGGCCAGTTGATGACACCGGGCAATGTCTCTGTGACACCACCTCTAACCTCAGTTAGAAGACCAAACAACTGCATCTACTCCAGACCTTACTAACTCTACCTTCTTTCAAAAGCTGCCTTTTCTTGACCACATTACAGACAATCTGCTCACATCCTTATATTAAATTTATATTAATAATTCTTTTTTTTTTTTTTCTCCTCACAGGCAGTACTTGTTTTGTTTATTCTTTCATGCTACCATACGCATGTTTATAACAATCATTTGGTTATATTTTAAGAACTGGGTTGGGCCAAGAAATTATCAGCATCCCCTCATATAAAGGATCAATATATTTGTATGAAAAATGAAACTTGAGATGTAATTTCTATAGCATATAATAATAATGGATTGTAAAATTAAAATCTAAGGAAACCTGATATTAGAATAAAAAAAAGATTGGATGACTTTTAATTTATTTAGATATTTCTTTGTAAAAAACAAAAATAAAATATTATCTCTAGGCTGGAGATATTTCAGTGTCTTATAAGGTTGGCCCTGAAAGAGTATATATATATATATATATATATATATATATATATATATATATATATATATTCAAACATATATTTTTAAATATAACAGACAACGAATGTCTATTATGTTTGATCATGAGCTGTTCTAAGCTTCATATAGTGGCTTTAGTTTCAGGAGAAAATGAAGGCAAAAATTGTTCAACATTTGGATATTTTTTATTATGCTGTTCCTCGATCTAAGTGTTCAGCTCACATCATCAGAGTGATTATATGGACATTAAAATAGTTGGACTAATTATCTGCTGCCCCAATACAGTTAATATATGTGAAAAAGTTTTTTTAACTTAACTGAGCAGTATTTCCATCTTCCCAACTTCTGAGTTTTGTGGTCACATAGATGTTTGACTCATCCCCATTCTATTTGACCACAAAATTCCAAGAGCAGCATGATGGAAATAATGCTCAGTTAAAAAAAAAATTTTTGTCTCTACCACAAAGCCGTTTTGCTTTAAATGCCTCCTTCTCAGCAAACCACCAAAAAATCTGCAATTTTGGCTTCAAAAACAATCTCTCAAACTAACACTATATATATATATATATATATATATATATATATAAAGAGATGACATTGAGGTCAACACCTAGTGTCAACAGTCTGTTTCATGCTTAAATGCAATCATCAAGACATGTGCATTGTGCTTTAGCTTGATTTATATATGCTAGTCAGTGATGCATTATGGGTAAGTCTATTGAATTATTCTTGCAGAACATTCAAACTAATGTCCTCATAATTGTTACTATTATTACAATGTTTTAGTTGTGCCCTCCAGCCTTCTTCAGGTATCTGTTGATCTGAGCAACTCTTTAGGAAATTTCCAACTGAACCTTTTATATAATCTATAGATTATTTTATTCCTCTGTCTTTGAATAGAGATATATCTTTTTTGCATTTTTTAGTATTGCACAGTTTTACTTGTCCTGTTTCAACTGAGTTTGAGTTTTGTACTACCCAGTCCAGCGATTGAACTCACAATTACTCTGTGACAAAATTCACAAAACAACATCAGGCTATTGTTCTGTAGATTAAATGGAAATTCAGTTTAAATTCCATGAAGGTTGTCCACATCAACAGACAAGTAAAAATCACACTTCTTAAAATATATAAGTTTATATTCTCAGTTTTTACTTTAATAATATAGACTATCAATAAATTTATTTTCTTTTTTTATATAAATTTTCACTAAATGGGTTGATGATAGCATTAAAAAATAATGTTTACTTATATTTGAATAACTTGTGATATCCAGTGTTGTTCAGGAGAAAAATAATGATTAGAAGCCAATTTTAAATAATATTCTGACATTAATTTTCACCAAATTTAAACTATTTGTAAAAATATTATATTAGAATGCCAAACTTATAACCAAATAAAAAGTCGTTTTTTTTCTTTAAATTTTATTTTTATGGATAACTCTAAGACTTCAAGTAAAACATTGTCTTTAGCAGGATGACTTTGGAGGTCGTTCAAAATCAACTAAAGAGCCTTAATATCATTTCCCACCAAAGCACATTTTACAAAAATGAACTGATATTTTAGGTCTGCTAGTGGGTATTACAAAAATGTCTTTTGAACTTATGAATGGTAGGACAGGAAAGGTCTAACTGCATCTCTAAGGCCATTGGAAGTAGAACTATTTGATGAACTTTATGATCTATATTGCAGGTAAACAATTACATTCTTGGTAAATTGGTAAATGTGGGTAACTTGGGCAGAAAATAGTTGATAGGTGCTGTTGACCTATAGGCTCAGTGGAAGTCACTAAAGATTAATTTTGTAGTAAAATAGCTTTTTTTTTTGCTTTTTTTTCAAATAAAAGAACATAAAGTTTTAAAAATATCTGATTTATTTATCAAATCTTATGCAAGTACTGATTCAAGAGATGGCTGAGCTATTAAAACTTATGCTCTGGTGTTTTCATGCATAAACTATAAAGTACAAGTGACATTGGTTTGTTTAGGACAATGATTCCCAACATGGGATGCATGCCCCACTAGTGGGGCATGGTAATATTTTGGTGGGGTATGCATAGGATGTGCACCCTTCGGCTTACTATACCAACATTATTATTTCATGTTTAAAATGATCAAAGTATAGAATAAAGCTTTCATTCAAATATTTTATATTTATGCCTTTCAGTTCTCTATTATATAAAACTATATATATTTAACTGTCCTTTTGTTTTTTAAATTTTTCTCTTTCATGGACATCCTGTTCTTTGGAGGCTTGTTTAGAGACCAAGTTAATGGCCTTTTAAGCTTCCATGTGAATTGCAGTAAAATTTTGAATATGTAAGAATTAAATATTACAGGGGGGGCACCAGAATTTTAGAAATACCAAAGTGGGTCATGGCCCAAAATCGGTTGGGAACCACTAGTCTAGGAGTATTTGTAGTTGTGCATTATTTAATATTTTTGTATCCTAAGCTACCGTGAACTCAATCTTTGCTCTATATGCATTCAGTCAGAAGTGAATTTCAAAGACGATATGCAGGTATTTGTACATAGATTTATTCAACCACTTATATGCCATTTTGTTCTGCTCTCTTTCACCATCTTTAAGGCAGTTTCATGAATCTATCCTTTCAGAATTTGGCATCTAAATGATGAATTCATCTAAGTGATTTTTAGCTTCCAAATAACTGAAGTTCTTTTTTTTCAAGAAAATGTTAAGTTGTAATCTAAAGGTGCATTATTGGGTTAGTATGGTGGGTGTAGTAAAATTTCTAGCCAAGCTATACCAATCTCTTTAAAGAGATGTGTTGTCTGGCATTGTCCTGGTGGAAGATGACACTCTTTTGATGCTTTTCATTGATTGCTGCCTTTTAATCCCTATTGGAAACAGCACATTTGAATTTCACGGTAAACATGCATCAGTACAGATGCAAAAGAGCCCTCGGATCACATGCAGACATGTTTGTCAAGAGCAGTTAAATCCAAGTTTTTCCTGTTAAGAATGGTAAAGTTTGGCATGTCTAGCTAAATACAGGCCTCTCTGCAACTGGTCAAGCTCCAGGTTTTTGCAAGATTCCTCATGCCAATAAAAGCCGAGGGAAAACAGCAGTCAGCAGTTGGCATGACACAGTGCCTTGTGAAGTCAGTCTCATGGGAATTTTGTTCCACAAGTTGCTATGGTTTCCGAGGCAGTGTTATTTTTTGTTACTTCCCATCTCTTTCCCCACTCTCCCTCCCTTTAATTGTTGGGAGAGTAATCAGTTAGGTGTTTCTCCTCAATTTCAACAAACATTACATTACAACAAATTTAATGCCTGATTTTGTGGAAGGAGCTCAAAATGCACAATGCTCTTCCAATCGCACCAGATACACAGCATCACCTTCTTTAGATGCAGACCAGGTTTTGTAGTGATTAACAGTATCACATTTCATTTTTTCCAGAACATTTTTTTTTCTTTTGGTTTCACATTGTTGTAAAGAATCCATTTTTCATTGCCTGTGGTCATTCTTTTCAAAAATAGGTTTGAACTGAAAATTACAAATGGAAATGTGATCTTTTAAATAAATAAATATCACCTAAATATTATAGCAATTCGTGCCTGAATGCACTTTTCTCTTTCTCCTCATTATTAATGTTTCTGTGCCTAATTCCCTCCCCCACACCCTGTAACCTTTTGCATGCTAGTGGCTGTACTGCCTTGCTTGGGGTGATAGCAATTAAAAAAAAAAAAAGTTTTCAAAAGCTTTACAAAGGTCATATAATGAAATGCGATGTCCTGTGTCATGTGATCAGGATTATTTTTAATCAGAATTTAGCTTTGTTCCTTATCGATGGCTGTAGACCTGCCAGAATGTTCTCAATCATCCAGATCAATAATATTTCCACTTCTGAACCTAATAAACCACTTACAAAAAGGTACTCTCAGCTATTCTCATTCCATGGCCATGTAACAGGGCAGGCATCATATTAATGCATGAAGGAAGCTATTTTTTTGCTATTTGTACAGCACTTTTTCCTTGCCAGAAATATGATTATCAAATGACAAAAATGAATCTCATTTTCACTTTTAATATAAAATCATTTAAAATTCAATATCCACTCAAAAATTGCATATAAAGCCAAATTGAAATTTCACCTTTCACAATACATCTATATGAATAAATGTGAAAATTGGATCCCACAAATTCTGGAGTTAACTCTACTTTATAATAATTACTATTATTATAGTTACTCAACCCCTGACAGAATTGCATTGTGAAATGAGGTCAGTTTCATGTGGGGAACCCAAGCACAAACACCCAGGCTAGGAACAAAAATAACCTGAGTCCCCACAACCGTCAGTTACAATGGCCTCAGTGGGAGCACTGATCACTTTCTCTAGTTCAACAAGAAGGCACAGCCTTGGGCAGCTGTTCCCCTGGTCTAGACACCTCTCAGTATAATTTTCCTCAGATGTAACTGTACTTCAATGGAACCACCAAAGACAGAGATATGACTGAGAGATAAATAAACATGTTACACACTTCTTTAAAAAGCTCAATATCTCTTTTATATTTTATCTACTTGTAGGCACTATCACTTTTCAGGTTTAACTAATTTGCATATTGATTTTGAAAAAGTATATTTCATTAATTAACTGACCTTCATTACTGTTCTTTTATTCGAGGATTGTTTTGATTTTCATATCAAAAATAGTTCTCTTTAGAAATATTGTCTTATAGTGCAGAAAAGTGCTCAAAATTTGCATTTTACTTGGCCTTCAACAAGTTAGCTTGTTGGCTTTCCTTAACTATAACAAACCTGCCCCCATATCCAACTAATTAATTAATTCTGATATTTCATAAACAAACATATCCCTCACCCCTGAAAGAGAATATTAAAATGCTTCCTTAAATTTTTAATTTATTTATTTTTAAAAAGTCTTTTAACACAAATAAGCTAATGACTAATTTGCATAAACTGCTTAAAATATCTTCTAATTAATATCTTCCACTTTTAATTTTAATTAGAAATCCGTTCACAATTACAAGTTAAATGTTTAATATCTTTTTTTCTTCTTGATCTTAATTTCCATTGGACTTACTTTAAACGAAAAACTTTTTTGCTGTTGTTGTTTTTTGGCATTTGTTTTCTCTTATAATATCTGATAAAATAATATGAAAGATGAGTTGTAATTCAAATGACAACTTTAGTTTAAAAATATTCTAATTAAAATTTTTCAACCTTTTTAAACAAAAATTTTAAACAAGTTTATTTTTACTTTATATATAAATTTTTTATATTTTCCATATGAAACAAACTATCTGTAAAAATTTTATTTTATTCATTTTCAATATTTACAACTACATTATAAAATGTTTATTATTTAAACAAAATAATATATACAACACGAAACAAGATATGCCATATACATTTTGTTAACTTCCACAAAGCTGCATCCCAATACAATTACAATACCGATTATGCAAATCATCAAAAAGGCGTCCCTTGGACCAATAGATATCCAGTGTCATTATTACAATGCCATAAGAATCAAGAATCAATCTGATATGCGTTTTAAGAAAGGAAAGATTTAACTAGCAGAACTTCCTATACCTCTTGAACCACTCTTTTTTTCCTCCTGAATAGGATTTCTAAAAGAATCAAGATATTTTCTTCAGCACATTAGTACCTACAATAATTGCTTTACTATGACCTCATTTGGAGCAAAAGATGCAATACTTCCTGGATAGAAATCAACTTTCAGAGTTGAGGGTCAGTTTCACCAGAGGATTGGTTCCCTTCTACCATTATCTAATGAGCCACACCAATTTCTTCAAATCTACTTCATAGAGGATTACCAAGCACAGACCAGAAGGAATATGTTTGATAAACTGAAGTTTGACATTATATTGACTCTTCAAGAGTTTTTGCATGAGCATAATGTTTATATTAGGGAGTTCAAAATCAGCTATGGAAAGAGCAGGACCTGAACATTTCAGAATTGTGATTAGAGCTGACAAAACATCTTCTGGTGAGCACCAGAGGAGGTTCAATACACCATGTATCAATGAGGTAGCTATCCTAATAGTTGACCAAGAATGTGACAAAAGGAATATCGTTCTGCAGAGGCAAGATGGAAGTCTTCAAAAAGTTGCAGAAACTCAGAGCTTACAATATCCACTCATCTTTTGAGTCAGATGGATACCATTTTCTCTTCAGGCAAAGACATTTGAACACTGGATTAACCACAAGCAAAAAATATCAGCCATGGACATTTATGCATATAAAATTATAATAAAGAGTAACAATTATAATTATCTCTTCAGATTCAAGCAATTATACAACCAGTTCTTGTGGATATGCATGCCAAAATTGAATCAGAAAAATTAGTTTTTATTAAAATGAATCAAAAGAAACTAAGAGAAGAGGAATACATCCACCTAAAGGATGCAATTCAGAATGATGGCAATGCTGTCAATGTGGGACACATAGTTCTTCTCCCTTCATCATTCACAGGTGGACCAAGGTAGATGCATGAAAGTGTTCAAGATGGATTGACTTATGTCAGACATTTTGGCAAACCAGATTTGTTTGTTACCATTTACTACAAATCTGAATTTTAGAAAATCTTCTTCCTCGACAATCTGCAACAGACAGGCATGATATTCTCGCTAGGATTTTTAAGCTGAAGGTCAACAAACTGATGGATCTCATCAATAAAGAAAAATATATTTGAACCTGTATAATGTCACATGTATTCAATTGAGTAGCAAAGGAGGAGACTTCCACATGTACATTTACTTTTATGGTTAAGGGAGAAAATCAAATAAATTCTATCATCAGTGCAGAACTGTCAAATTCTAGTGAAGATCCAGGGATTTTTGAAATAGTAAAAGGACACATAATTCATGGACCATGTGGTTATTTAAATTTCAAGTGTCCCTGTATGGTTGACAACAGATATACAAAAAGAAAATTTGTCAATTGTACAAAAATGGATACAGATGGCTACCCAAGTTACAGAAGAAGATTGAAGCTAAATCCTCCATCTTCAATCTTGAAAGAAATGGACAAAATATACTGGTAGACAACAAATAGACAACAAAACTTATAGTCCATTTCTGTGCAAAGCATTCAATGCTCACATTAATGGGGAATTTTGTAACAGTGTTAAGTCCATAAAGTATGTGTGCAAGTACATAAGGGGAGTGACCAAGCTGTGACATTGACAACAACAATAAAATAGAAAAATTTCAGTCAGGAAGATACATTTCTAGCAATGAGGCTGTCTGGAGAATTTTTTTCATAATAATATTCACAACAGACACCTATCAGTTCAGCACTTGAGTGTCCATCTTGAAAATGGACAGTAGGTGTATTTTACTGGAAACAATGCTCAGGAATTGATTGAAACTCAAAAAAAAAAACCACTACTCTAATGGCATTCTTTAACCTGTGCAATGTAGCTGACATTGCTGAAACAATTCTCTATCCTGAAGTGTTTAAATATTACACATTCAAATCTGAAAAATCCCACAGAAGAAAGCAAGGAGAACCTCACCCAAAATATCCTGAATGCTTTTTTTTTTCGACTTCTTCATAAAGTCAGGGGTACAAGATAATTTCAAAATTTGAAAACAAACAATGGAAATATTCTTGAGACATACAGACAGGCTGGGATGCATGCATGCCTGCATGCGTGCGTTCAACTTGGCCTTACAGAAAGTGATGAGCATTGTGACCAAACTTTACAAGAGGCAGTTTCATATCAATCACCAAAGCAAATAAGGGATCTCTTTGCTGTTATGATTGCTACCTGTCAAATTCCAAATCCAATGGATTTGTAGGTGAAACACCAAGAAGCTATGAGTGAAGACATTCTTCATCATATGCAACTGGTTCATCCAGGACTAGCCATACAAATGAACCCCAAGAATTGTGAACATTGCACTGTGTGAAATAGAAGATAAAGTGCTAAATGTGACACAAAAAGAACTGTCCCATTTCAGACTTTCTAAGCCAAACAGAGATTCTGATCCCTTAGAGAAATCATGAGAGAGACTGAATGAAGAGCTGATCCATCAAATATGAACTAATACACCTCTTTTTAAAAATGACCAGAGAGTCATCTACAATGAAATTATGTTAAGGATCAAGAATTCTGCTGGAGGAATTTTCTTTTTGTGGATGCTCCTGGAGGAAATGGTAAAATGTTCCTAACTAATCTTCTTTTATCTTCAGTTAGGGTGCAAAGAACAGTGGCTTTAACAGTAGCATCATTTGGATCATAGCAGCTACTTTGGAAGAACTGCTCACTCGACATTTAAACTGCCATTAGACTTGGTCAATAATGATAATCCAGTGTGCAACATAAATAGGAGGTACAAACCTAACCAAGTTACTTCAGGTGACTTGCTTCATAGTCTGGGATGAGTGCACTATGGCTTACAAGGGTGCATTTGAAAGATATCAGACATAATGATAGACTCATGGGAGGAGCAACAATTCTGCTATCTGGAGATTTCAGACAAACACTCTCTGTTGTCAAATGAGGAGGAGCTGAAGCTGAATTTCATGCCTGCCTGAAAAGTTCTAAACTGTGGGATCATATTGAAAGACGCTTTTTGACCACTAATATGAGAGTGAAACTCAATGGGGATAGGACAGCAAAGGAATTTAGTGACCTCCTTTTAAAAATTGGAAACGGAGAAATTTTGCATGATCAAGATGAACAAATCAGCTTTCCCGAAGGTTTCAACACTCTGGTCAAGAGCATTGAGGAATTAATTTTTAAAGTGTACCCCAATATAGAAGATATCTTCCAGAATACAGATTGGTTGTTTAAGGGAATAATTTTGGCTCCCAAAAATGAAACAGTACAGATCATCAATCAGAAGATTCTGCAAGATATTCCAACAAAAGAAAAGACATACCTATCCAATGATACAACTGTGGATCCAGATGAAACAGTTAACTTCCCTATTGAATTTTTGAATTCTTTGGATTTTCCAGGAATGCCATCACACAAGTTGGTATTAAAACAAAGAGTACCACTAATGCTGCTAAGAAATCTTGATCCTCCAAAGTTATGTAATGGTACATGTCTTATTGTGAAGAAAATGTTACTTCACTTATAACTGGTCAAGGGAAAGGAGAGACTGTACTGATTTCAAGAATTTCATTAATTCCAACAGATATGCCTTTTGATTTTAAACAATTGCAATTCCCAGTCAGAGTGAGTTTTGTAATGACTATTAATAAATCACAAGGTCAATCAATGAAAGTTACTGGACTTCACCTTATGCAACTCTGCTTTTCTCATGGTCAATTATATGTTGCCTGAATATGGAAGGAATTTATACTTGCTCTAATTAAAACAAAACAAAAAATGTAGTTTATCCTGCTGCATTACAGTAAGAATTATTTAAGAAAAAAACTTCATTTTGATTTTAATTTTTTCACCATTATGTTTTTCATTCATACAAATACATGTATTTTATTTCTGTCAACACCTGTTAAATATTATTTGGTTTCACCATGTTTCATTTGTTTAAAAATGGCTAAAATTCTCATGTTTATCTCTGAATAAATACAAACGTTTTCTTTCATGTTTACAACCAATTTATGAATGAAACGATCATTTAAAATTTTTGTTTCAAAGATTTCAAGTAGTGAATATATCTTACTTTGTGAAGTGATAGCAAGCGGGCTTAATATGTCATAAATTCAGTCATTTGTTCAATGAAATGTGTTCAAATGTCACCTATTGATGAACATTGCAAAATTTTGTTCCAACTCAATTCTGACAGATGATTTTTCTAAATTCTTTTTTACAATGTTTCTAAAAAGCAAGCATTCATTAAAAGAAATCTATGAAAGATAGAATCCAAAGTTGGGCTTATTAATATCAAGAGAGTTGGTTAGAGAAAAATTATTGAATATAAATTCAATTTTCATTGCTCAAACTAAATTATTAATCTAACAAGGTTTTAAAACAAATGTAGTAGATATATTAGCTAAAAAGCATTTAGTATTAGCCTTATTAAAATGAAATGTTTTTTTTTCTCTACACTCTATATTCTTCATACAAAAAGAAGATACAAAACCAGGCATATTAGTTGTCTATGCAGAAATTCTTAACATGTATATTCACCTCCCAATTGCTGACTGAGCTACTGAACTTATTCTTTGTGTTGCATTTGTTGCTACATTTTTTCAAATCCATTCTACAGTATTTCTCAGCTGTACAATCTGTAAGGAAAGATGAAGAGATCAGAAGAAAATGGTGACTCATAAGCTGACCATGTAACACAGATGTTCTCTAACACTCTTTTTACGAGACAAAGAAATCCACACTGTACTGAGACCCACACAAATGTCTGTCAGAATGATGTATACCAATTCCTTCAGTTTTCCTTACTCCCTAACAATATTTGATATCTATTCGAACCTCAGCCCAGAAAGAGTAATTGGATCCCCTCTCTTTCCAGAAAAAATATACCATAGCAAGCATTTTGTTCTTTTCGCCTTTGCATATGGCTTTCTTATATTCCTTGTATTTGATTTTATAAACCTGTTATCATTTTATTTTTTCCATATTTGCATGGGATGTTAAATAGAATATTTTGTCAAACACTTCTGGTATGAGACACCAACTCCAATAAGACAACTGCAAAAAGTGATTGGGCTGCTGAAAATGTTCTTGATATTGTAATGTATTTCAGCATTAGGGTTTTTTCTTTGCTTTACAAATTATCTTCATGTATAAATATAGAATCATCTATGTTACATACAATGATTCATATTGCTATGAATGAACCAAACTGGTCAGTATATTAGCAGTCATTTCTTTTCTGGCCAAGACAGTATTTTAACAACATAAACAAAACAAAAAATGAGTTAAATAATCTGACCAAGTCTTGGAATGGTAACAACTCTTCTCAAAATTAATGACAATATTTCATACTTTTTACTCAAGAGTTATACTACACAAAAATCCTCCAAAGGTAAAATTCTACTGCTAAATCTCTCAATACCTCAATATTTCATGCACTAATATGACTCAGTTAGGGCCACTGCCCTGTAACGTTGGCCATAAAATGAGAACAGATGGATCTATGAAGCTGAAATTTTCATCAATCGTAAAAACAAAAACAAAAAAAATTCTGGACCCCTGTTGAATTTGGTTAGAATTACCAATTGGTAAAATTTTGAGGATATACTATTTTGATACATATACCATGTTAATTTCAGCTTACCTTATTTGATAGCATGAAACTTATTATACTACTAGAGGACTGTTCACCATAATGTAAATAAATGTCTATAATAGCATAGGTATTAATATTTATTTTTTTAATTACAGATATACGAAGCTAGCCATAGGTTACAAAATGATATAACCAAAATATTGTAAAGGTATTGAGTGATAATGTTGAACAGAAATCATAGAACCATCAAAAAAGTAACTGAAAACATTGGCAAAATACGAAGAAAAACTAACTTTAAGAAAATCAGTGAATGAAAAACTGATGATGATTAAAGAATGTGAAGGTGTCCATTTTGAAATAAAATAATTTATTCAAGTAGAAGAGATATCATCTTTCTCAAATATGTTTCTATGGCTTAAGATATTTTAGATTTATTTATAAATAAGAATTTATATTGCACTTTGCATAATAAAAACTGACACCAGCACAAAACAAGTAATTATTAATGTTTTAACAAGGATACATACCATAAGCTGTAACTTACAGGATATATATCACTCAGAAATATATCCTCAAACATTTTACTACCATTGGTTGAATAACACCAAATTTATTCTGAAACTGATTTACACAATAAAATTTGACCTGAATTGGATTAAGCAATATGGCAGCTTCTATTTAGAATTAGCATGCTTTGAAATTAGCAATTGTCATCAAGAGATGATCAAATTTCTATACCATGACTACTAATGGCCTTGTAGGCTATTCTGGATGTTGAAAAATTTTGAAATGATAGAAATAGGCTAATCTTATTTCCAATGGTGAATTTGGACTTTGATAACATTGGCAGTTGGCAAATGCAAATGCATGTACAGTTGATGGCAATAGACACTTTGGGTCAATGATGATCAGGATGAAGTTGAGAATTCTGATGATTCAGACTAAAATAAAAGAATCCTTTAGAAAAACCTCATCCTAGATTGTATGTTAATGATAGTGACAATATTAGACAGAGTAGTTGACCCAGGTGTAACCTAGGGATTATGGCAGAGCTCAGTTAGTTACCTCAATATCACTGAACTAGTAATGTTGACCTTTAGTGGAAAAAATCCCTGTGAGGAGACAACTGCAGAGACTTGATTGAAAAATTGGTCAGAGTAATTTTAAGCAAGATTTGTCCAAGAAGCACTGTTTATCATTATTATTCTTATTAAAAAAAAAAGTGCAACAAAAGTAATGCCCTTCTTTCATTTATTAACTTTTATTGAACAAAAATAAATTACATAGTTTAAGACGGCTTAAGACTAACTGAAGTTTATTCATTCAGGAATGGTTAAATCTTAATTTCAAGCTGAGGTGGATTAGGACAACATGGAGCACTTGAGTGGCCATTACAATCACCAGGCCTAACACCACCAGAATTTTTCTTGTGGTCTACTGAAAGATCTTATTTACAGGCTCACACTGAAAACAATGCTTGAATGAAAACAAGCAATTTCTGATAATTTTTTTAAAAATTAATGTAGAAATGTGTCAAATTGTTTGTAGAAGTGTTGCTGATAGTTTTCCAGCATTGTATTTAAGATGAAGGGGAGCATTTTGAACATGGCAAATCCTGTTGTTTTGATGTGACGATACTTATACATTTTTTTAAAACTACTTTAATATATTTTTGTTTAATAAGTTAATAAATAAAAAAGGCATTACTTTTTTCTCACTCTGTATTTTGATGACAACATGTTTAAATACTTGATGAACCATATTAACCAGTATGCAAAACAGAAGAAATAGGCCAATCCAAATAAACATCAGCTGTGGAGATAGCTCTCAGATTCAGTTTAAATTATTTAAGTTACTTTAAAACTGTTAAAATCAACCTGGAGAGGATTCAAATTTTACTGCTTTTTAAATATTTAAATTTATAAGACAGAAAATTGTGTCATGTTAATAAGATTGAAAATATGAAAGTAAATTTAAAAATCTTGTTTTCAGCTCATAGACTTAAACTTTTATACTATGTTTTACAATTATGATGAATAAGCTTTTCTTTTTTAATCATTTTACTCCAAGCAAGGCAATAAAGCCACTAAGACACAGGGAGTTACTGAGTTTGAAAGACTATAAGAAAAATATTATTAATGAGTGAGAACAGGATTTACGAAAACAGAAAATAACAATTTGCATTTAAATTTTTGAAGATCAAACTTAACTGGAAAGCAGAAAGCCGGAAGATTTCCACAAGTGAAAAGTGCAGGAGAAGAAACTCTTAGCATAGAACTTACAGTTACATTTAGGCATATCAACTGCAAAATGATAAAACTTTGTCACTAATTTAATACTGCACTTAAATTCATAGAGTCAAGGTAGCATAGAGAAAAGTTTATCAGAACAATTACCATGAAAGTATTTATAGAAAAAGTACAGAGAAGCTACTACAGCAGTAGGAAAGTGACTGAAGCTGAGATGACAGGTCAGGACCAATAATATTGCTGATTCTTCTTTGGATTTTATCAAGAATCTCTAAATATATACCAAGAGCACCAGACCAGATGTGGCAACAATATTCAAAGCAAGGATGAACAGTAGACTTATAAATATGTAAGATAGAAAAAAAAAAAAAATTGTCTAACAGGACACAGTGAATTAAATTTCCTAGTAGCAGACCTAGGAAATGATTCAATATAATCTTTCTACTTCATGTCAGCAGAAAACATTAGCCCAAGAAGGTGTAACGAGTCACTTTCCAGGAGGTTAGCATCAGCCATGCCAGTGGAAGGTAGAAAGGGTTCTCTCAGTTAATAGAGAGAAGTTAATTTTGGAGGTGTTAAAATTAACAAACCATTCCTCTCCCCAGTATGTAAAATATCTAGAAGAGTGGCCATTCATGACAACTTTCATTTTGCAATTTGATAAAGACTGAATCAGTGCAAAAATTTCTCCAGAAATACCATAACCTTTCAACTTGTGAAGACCAGTATATCAAACTTTATCAAATTCCTTCAAAATATCCGAAGCAACAGCCCAGGCTTCACCATTCTTATCTACAGCTTATCTAAACTCTTTCAGCATTCTTTCATCAGTTGAGCTAGAGAAGCAAAAGCCATATTGCTTATCTGAAAGAAGAGCCTGCTAAGTAAGATGCTTAACCAATTCAGAATTTAATAGAGCTTCTAATACTTTGCCAAAAAGAGGCAGAAGGCTAATATTTAGAAAGATCAGAAGGTTCACCCAATTTCTTAAAGACTACAGCTTGTCATTAAACTTTATCAAACTATTTGTAAATGGCAAAAATCAAGGGAGTTAACTGCAATATAAGAGTTTTATAGGAACTTAATATAAATTGCTAAGAATAGAGATAAATGGAGATTGATGTGAAAAGGAGATTAACTGGGAATGTATAATGAAAGTCTCTTTATCAAATATGGCATTGGATCCTGTTAAGATTAATATTGTTATTAATAGTTCTTTTGCGACTACTGCTTGAGAAGATGATTATGGGAGAGTGGTTTTTCCCAGTGCTTGTTCAGACACTTTGTCAACCATCATGGTGTCAGTGAAAAAACATTGTGTTGAGATAGGCAAAGAACAGTGAGAAATGAATTCATACCATTCCCAAGAGCATTGGTACAAAATGAACATAACATTCTTTATCTGAATTTAAATTCTATCAGTTAAATCTGTTTGCCATGCCAATAAATATTCTGCTATCCAAGACTTCAACACATAAGTAGTCATTATTTGATTAATTAACAAGAAAATTTATTTTTTGGTAGCTGTTTTTAATTATAATATTGATAATAAATGCTGAAAAATTAACATTGAATAAACCTCAAAATATTAGCAAAATCGATTACACTTCTTGTTTTCAAGTATTCTTTATTTAATTGCTTTCATCCTTTACATTTAGAACACATTTAATGAGAAAATATGAAAATTATAAAGAATGGATAAAATATGAAATTTTTTTTTAATGAAATCAGAATCTGAGAAAATTAAAAAAAAAAAAAAAAAAAAAAAAAGAATCATTTAGATTCTTTTGTGTTTTTTAAACAAATGCAAACTTTTTGCAGTAAGATGTTTTTTTTTATAGAACATCATAAATAAATAAAAAATTGTCCACAATCTTCTTTTCCAAATTCAAATGATTTTCAGTCATTCATTTTATTTCTCAATTTTTCTGAACAAAACTGCTACACAACTATAGCACATGGATAGCAAAATAGCTAAAAAAGCTATACACAATAAAATTTAGCATTAGAGGCAGCAAGTGACTCGTAGAGGTGGAAAACATTGTTTTAAATACAACCACCTCACCTTTTACAGTTTGGGATGCATACACATTTTTGAAATAACACGTTGCACCTTTAAAAATGCAAATTAAACTGCGTAAATTATTCAGTTTGGTAATAACTTTATGGATATCTACATTATCCAAAACTCTTTTCTGATCAGAGACACAAGTTCCTTTGTTTTTAGTGTGTGATTTTAACAGTGTTAACTGTCAATTAGAGTAAATTTAAATCTACAGTAACTTAAACTATCCGAATGATAAGAGCTGAATACTGTTTTTCACACCAAATTTCACTGAAATAATTTAGATTGCTTCTTCAAATAGAAGTAAGTAAAGTCCTTTACTAAAGGCTTTTTATTATTATTATTATGGCAGAAGTAACATTACATTAGGTTATGTGTTACATAGTAAAATTTGTGTCTGGCAGTGTTGTTGCATTAAAAAAAGAAAAAAAAAGCCGTCAAAAATGATTTGAGTTCTCGTGACTTTCATATGCAATTCCAAGATGCTCTTTTACCCAGTATCACTTTGAAATTCTTTTCACTTTTTTTTTTCTAATGAATGCAGGATTTATGAGAGGCTAAATATTTGAAAATGGATTTTAAATGCTTTTTTTTTATTTTAAAATTCTGAGATGTGGCAGTGCTAATATTTATAAACAGATTCATTTGGATCAGTTTCCACATTCTTGTTGCATTTCATCTATTTTACCCTTAATCCTCCCTCAGATATCTCCCACATTCACTCCTCTTCTCAAAATATTGAATATGTGATCTGCATATTATTATTATTATTATCATCATATACCTTAGCATTCAGACTAGCATGCTCATCTTGGTTGTTACACTCACAATGGCCATATTCAGGTATCTGTTGTTTACAGTAACCTCATCAGAATTTTGAACTGACTCCTTTATTTGATCAATCCACACTGACAGATTCTTCTTTATATTTCATTCTGAGGAGATATTTCATATTGGTTAATACTCAACAGTCTTAGTTAACTTTGTATATCTTGTCTGTTTCATCTACTGAACTGGAGTATATGACTTTCCATCATTACACCATTCAAGGATTCATATGTCTCTAATACTGTAATATTGGTACCTTAAACCTTATGCTTGTACACATGTGTTGGAATCATTTGGAGTATCTTTTCTTTCTTAATCAGAAGCCTCCAGATGGTATTCATTTTTACACTAGGTCTACTGAGTAGGTTGTCAAAGTCGAACTTATGCACTGATTCTTTGTGTCATCTCATCTTTCAATGTCACTTTCTATTTTCATTCCATAGATGTTAATGACCATATATGATCAATCATGCCTGATTTCAATGTTTCTCTCTAGACTACAGCCTCTTATTGTTCCTCTGCTCTTACTTTTAGGGAGTGGCTAGATTCCTTGCCACAAATGCATGTAATGGAATACACAGAGTTCTTGGTCATATTTACTTCCAAAGAGGGGAGTCATTTTGGAAAGATTTCTCCATAGCATTAAATTGTTTTTGAAAACCAAGAATGATGACAGACACATGAAGAAAGTCAGAGTAAAAGGATCAAAATGTGATTGTAAAAACCAAGATGGACGTGTTGGTCTAAATAACAAGGTATATAATAATTTCTCATCTTAAAAATCCTGACATAACTGATCTGCATGTTCTCATTTCTATTTAGAGTTGGTCTTCATGTCTTTCCTTGCGCTTAGGGAGAAGGAAAAAAAAATACAACATTACCTGAGTGTTTTACAGGATATGGCATAGTGAATAATAATAATAATAATAATAATTGATCTACTTCTTTGAAAATTGTGAGTTCAATCTCTGGGTTAAGTAGTGCAAAAAAATAAAAAAAAATATATATATATATATATATATATATATATTTCAATCCCGGCTTGAAGCAATTGTGTGTCTAACCACACTGAAGAGCAGTCAAGCAGTCTGTCTGTGTATGATTATATACACTACCATTCATCGGCTGAACACTTTGGAAGAAAAGGTATTTGACAGCTGCTGCTGCTATAATGCTAAGCTCTTTGCAGTAAATAGAGCACTATGGCAGCTGATAATGCTTATATAATGTATATAATGCATTAAAATTCTGTAGCATGCACTGATAGCCTAGGGGTAAGGGTTTTCTGACTGATGTCAAATGAGTCAAGTTTCAATCCTGACTTGAAGCAATCATGTGTCAAGCCACACTGAAGAGCTGTGATACAGCAAAACAGTCTGTCTGTGGATGACAATATATTCAGTGGAGGGGCACCATAAGGAAGAATTGAGAGCCCCTAAGAAGCATAGGTGAAGGAATGAGAATGCCATAGCCGTGTAGATTCAATATTCAGAAGTCTTAAAATGTGACACACTGAAACTGGCCTAAAAGAATCAGTTGCATAATGTTTAAAATTTTTTAGCAGTAAACTACCATGTAATGGAGATGAGGCTTTTTACCCTACGATCTGTTTTTTGTTATAATATGCTTTATAAATTATACAGTAAAAGTAATATACGCGTTTTTGTGATAAGTATAGCCTTGATAGGCAACAGCCTTGATAAGGCAACCTACACTAGAAAAGGTTGACTGTATTCTGATTTCCGAATTTTGGCGATCAAACGTTTTTAAAAGTGATGATTTGAAATATGGAGCCTGGAATGAAAAGCTGTTAACTGGACCACTCATAAGAAATAATTTTTTTTTTTTTGTTGGGGATAATTTTTGTAGATTAGCCTTCATTAGACCTCCCTTTACCCATGGTACTAGTCAGAATCCAAAAATATTGATTGTTGTTTTGGTCTTTTAGAAAGTGGTCCTGTTCATAAGTACATTATCAAATCATTGACTTTTAGGAGTTTTACTTGTACTTTGTTGTTTTTATTCAGAAATGCCAAGTTTGAAACTGTTTACATCATTGATAACTTTAGCTATTGAAGTCTTTTCTCGAATTCAGGATTTACCTCATTTTTTTTTTTTTTTATGTACCTGCACACAATCATAGAGGGGGATAATAATTATTCATCTCAAATGAATCCTACCATTAGGGACTTTCCCCACTCCTTCAATTCCATTTTTTTTTCTTGGTTTTATTATAAGAGGTACTTACACAGACATGGGATATAGTAATCATTTATTTTAAGAACAAACAGATATACCTATTTTATTAATTTAAATTTTAAAATTTCCTCTCTTTAATATTAAGTATTCTTAGGAAATAGTCGACAGTTTTGATCCTCACAAAGAGAATCAATTTTTGTCACAACTTTTATGTATTTTTGGATAAAGGAAATTATTTGACCTAATTCAAACTCATTACAGCACATATTGACTAGCATAGAATTTCTCAGAGAGAAAAGAATATTACAATATCCTAAAATGTTCTTTATCAAAGAGTGATTGAGAGATGAATGGTGTGGAGAAGAAGAAACATTTTTATACCATTACTCTCAACACAAAGAGAGAAAAAAATAATTCTAAGAGTTGGTACTTTCTTGTAGAAATATAGAATTTCATACAAGGATTTCATTTTATTAACATATTTCTGGTCATGTAAAATCCAATTAAAGACATACTTGATGATGATGATGATGATGGATATTTCTGAATCCTTATATCATATGTTAATTTATTCTCTCAAGTAATTAAACTAACAACTGTGTTCAATTTGGAGGACCTCAGATAGCAGGTCAAGTAGACAAATCTGTTATTTCCAAAAGAGAGTATCAGTTTGCATTATGTTCAAGAATGATGGTTATTTGATATTTAAGTGGGGAAAAATGTGTAATGGTAGCATTTATTTGAGATGAATAAATATTATCCATAATGTTTGTGCAAGTGTCTTGGAGAGGGGAGGGGTTAAAAAAAAAAAGTAAAATAAAATGAGGAAAATCTCATCCCAAATTGGGAAAAGGACAACAGCAGTTATAAATGACATAAGAATACATTGATTGATAGATTTTATTGATTATGTTTTTTATGGCTTTGCAGGTTATGTAAAGCCAGAAAATATTTTTAGATTCTAAGTAGTATTTGGAGATGATAATGATTTTACTGATACAAGTGCTACTAATGAACCTATAGCTGGGAGAGAAGAAGTAGAGAAAAATCAAATGAATGCTAATCTACAAAACTTTTCCATGTTCCTTTTTTACAAGAGTAGACCAGTTAATCTCAGTAGTACCAAAATGTCTTTGAAATAAATATCTTTGATATATATATCAAATATTGCCATAAAAATGGCTTTTTTAACTGGCCTCATATTCTGGATATACATTTTGTTGTGGGCGGGGAAGCACTTTCAAAATCACGCCTTTTCAAGTTTGATGAAAATTATATTTATTTTGATCTCCTGAAAATTGCTTGAATAACATTTCTTCACAAAATAATGATTAACATGAGCATGTAGCTAAAAAGATATAGAGACAATCTCTGTTATAGATTGTAATCGTAATTTAGCCATGTCATTTTAAAGTATATTTATATAATCCAGAAAAGACAATGTTATAAACATTCCAATTAGTTCAAAGTATGAGGCAAAGTGGCTAAAAACAAAAGTTGTTTATTAGCAGAGAGAGAGAAATATCTACTATACAACAGACGTTGGAGACAAGTCAGAGCCAACCACTGGAAGCACATTGAACAGCATAAGATTGGTCTTAAAATTAGGCAATAGTTCCATGCCCATTTTTAATAGAGAAGATTATTAAACAATCACTTCTGAATTTGGAAGCTTGATGGTTGTTTTACTGGCAAGAACAATCTTTAATAATAGATTCAGTTATTTACGAGGGTGGGCTGAAAAGTTCATAGCCTGACTATGAAGGATGCATTAATTTCAACTCCTATTAATAATTGCATTACTTATTACCAAGTAAACTGACATCTGTTCAAAGAAAACTTCAAAAGTAACAAGTAGAGACTTCTATTTAAAATGGACAAAATTTGGCATTGTCATGTTATCAAGTGCCTGCAGAAAGCAGTTTAACCCACAAGAACATTCATGCTGACATGGTTGTCACATTAGGGAATGGTGTTCCAGCTTGAACAACAATGCAAAAGTGGGCAACTGAATTTAGGTGGGAAAGGGAGAATCTTGATGATAATGCAAGGTCTGGGCATCCTGCAAACTCATCACTGAGGTAAACATTGATTGTTTTCACCACATGGTGATGGATGACAGATGATTGACTATAAATCAAATAGCCAATGTTATTAGCATGACGATGGTTTCTACTGAGTGGGTACAATGTCTTCTGACACTTGATCAAAAGTGCATCACATCATTGGGAAATCTGACATTATTTGAGGTAGATCCAGCTGGTTTCCTTAAGCAGTTCTTAATCTAGGATGAATGTTGATTTATCACTTTGAGCCAGCAAGAAAGAGACAATCAATGTCATGTAAACACCTGCTCCAAAGATGGCCTCAGTTTTATGTTTGGATATAAAAAGCATTGTATTTATTGACTGTCTTCAAAAGGGCTACATCCTCAATGGAGAGTACTATGCCAACTTGCTGAGGCAGTTAAAAAAAATGCTAGCAAGACCAAATACTCAAGAAAACTGACAAAAGGGATCTTGTTCCACCAGGACGATGCTCTAGCACACAAGTCCTTGGTTTCAATGGCTGTTGTGCATGACTGTGGTTTTGAACTGGTTGATCACCCTCTCTATTCTTCTGATTTGGCCCCATCTATCATCTGTTCCCCAACATGAAAAAACACTTGGGTAGGAACCAGTATTGCAGTGATTATGTCATGTCTGCTGTTGATGTCCCCCCTTTTTTTTTTTTTTTTTTTTTTTTAACCAACAAGATGAAAGCTTCTTCACCAATGGGACCCAAGCACTGCAACATGGATGTGAGAAGCGAGTGGTCCACAAGGTGGCAGGAGGTTACTATGTTGAAAAATAAATCTTTGGTCATATTCCAAGAGTATCTTGGTCAGCCTATGAACTTTTCAGCTCACTCTCATCCTTGAATAAAAAAACTGATTATTAAAAAAATGTGACAGTTATTCCTCTAAAGAGATCTGGAAATTATAAAAACACTTTATTAAAGCAAGTTTTAACAGTGAATCCCTGGTTCTCATAATTATCTTAGAGATACCATAGGTTTCATAAATTCTAAAAGAAGAATGCTTTATTCTGGCTTAAAACGGCTCTTCCTTTTCTTTCATTTTATAATAGAAAATATCAAAGGATGATAAACGAAAAAGGATGAGCTCCTTTTTTCTTTCCAAATCAACTAACCTGAATGTAAAGTTACTTTACTTTCATACTTCATGACTAATTCAGCTAAATAGTGTTAACTATGTTGATGTCAGTTGGCCAATTTATTACTAAATTATTTGTATTGATACTGTGACCTTATGGCTTGTTTTGAAGACTGACCAAATTTTGGTCAACAGTCAGAGGAGGCAATGATTTTATGCTTTTGGGGAGGGAGAGAGAGAGAGAAAAAAAGTATTTTAATAGATTTTAAGAGTCATATCTCTTCTGAGGGAAAAATATTAGTATAATACAAATGCAAGGTGACTGACTTAGCAGTTAAGTTGATCAGGTCTGTTGATATGCAGTGCAGCTGACAGATGTTAATTGATTGTTTGGGTTTTTATGGCTTATCGACCCCTTGTGAGTTATTTAAAGCCAAGACATGTTTTGGGTTGTAATTTTTTTTTTTTTTTACAAGTGAATATGCTATAAACAATTTTTAGAGAATGACAATGATTTTTCCAGATACACGTCCTACTATTAAAGCCATAACTGGGGGTAGGAGATGGAGTCAGACCTTTCTCAGGGGATATTTGCATGTAAATGAATGTAACAAACCCAACTGGAATTTTCTCATTCCAAGACACTATTGAGAAAGAAACTTTTGCAAAACTAGTTCATTATTTACATACTGTTAAGTTCAGCATTTATACAGACCATCTGATATTTCCTGGTGTGAATCACAAACTGCAATGACATGTTTCATATAAATGAACTGTTGAGCAAATGGGCTATAGGAAATTTCTCTAAAATTCATCAGCTTGAAACTGAACTATCCAAGTTGTTAATGATTTGACAAGATCCATATTTTTTTCTTAAAAAAAAAGTCAAAATAATTTCATTCAATATACAATAGATAACAGAGAGATTCATAAATAGGTCTGAATGTAGTGGAATAGACAATTATAAATTTGAATAATCCAAAAATTAGATCAAAATTGCCAAAAATGCAAACATGATTTACATTTGTTTGATGGCAGTGAGAAGCCAAAACATTTCAGTTTCTTTGCATGTTAAATAAGCAAATATATTGGGTCAGAACAAAAGTTTGTAACATTTTTTTAAGTGAATTTCAAAGACAATATTCAGATATTTGTACATGGATTTATTTAACCACAAATGTTCTATCACCTTTGAGGCAGTTTCATGAATCTATCCTCTCAGAACTTGGAATTGTTTGGGGTGATGAACTGGTATTTTTTTCCCCATTAATAGAATTTTATAGGGACTGAGATAAATGACAACCTGAAAGAGTATGGCAAGTGTAGTAGAACGAAGCTGTGCCAATTTCTGCTGACTCTGCAAAGAGATGTGAGGTCTGGAGTTGTCCTGATGAAAAATGAATTGGCCATTCCAGATATTTTTTATTAATTGCTGCAATTGGGAATGGTATTATCTGAATTCAATTCCACCAGATACATAGCATCACCTTCTTCAGATGCAAACCAACTTTTAGATGGCGTTAACAGTCATTTCATTTTCACCAGGGTCCATTTTTGCTTCATATTGTTATAAACAATCCATCTTTCATTGCCTGTGATTGTTCATTTCAGAAATGGACTCATTTAGAGCAGAAAATAGCAGAGACAAACATGGTCCATTAAATTTTTTCTATTAAATTGTGAGGCACTTAAACATAGCAATTCATGTATTCTAATGCCTTCCAACATTCATATGAGATTATGGAGAATATCTCTGTAGTGTTTCACGTAATGTGATCTAGATTATTTTTTTTATCAGCATTTTAGTTTGGTCATCAATGACTGCACCCCTGCCAAAATGTTCTTGGTGTTCCAGATTAAGATTTCCACTTCTGAACTTAGTGAACCACTTTGAACAATCCTCTCAGCTATGGCACCATTTCCATAAATGGCATATCTTTTTTGCTGTTCCTACAGCTTCCCCCCTCTATTTTCATTTCTACATAAAAACATTTAAAATTCACAATCCAAACATTTCATATCACCTTTCTGAATATGTCATAAATTTCAATCATGTATAAAGTAAAATCACATATTCAAATGTCACAGACTTTTCTTCTGACCCAATAAAAAATAGAAAAAGGACAGTTTTGTTTGTTACAAAATATAGAGATTATAGGTTTCATGTAGACTTCACTGAAACAAAAATATTCGCATTTGTATAATTTTTTTTCTACCTGTAATCATTGAGTCATTAACAATTACTTATTATCTAATAGGAAAAAATTACTTGCAAAAAAAAAAAAAAAAAAAACAGAAATAAAATTTAAATATTTAAAATTGATATGTCAAGATGACCATCATTTTAACAACACAGGATTAGAAATCTACTTCTGTATTTGTTACATATCTATTAGCACAAAACCTGGTGCAATGTGAAACCAAGTTTATTTTATCATGGAGAGAAACTATAAAAGTCAGAACTCTTTTTTATTCTCTTTTCTTGGTGCAGAATAGTGATACTCTATAATGACAAGTGACAGACTTCATCAATTTAAGCATAGTTAAGTTTAGGACAAGTTTACACATATGAAGCTTCATAATCAGTAATTGAACCAAATACTTTTTCTTTTAGCAGAATTTAAGTTATATAGGAATAGAAGTTCTTTATAAAACATTACTGGTCTTTCATATGAGAATATATAATATATATATATATATATATTTAATATAATTATCAACTGATTTAAAAAAAAAAAAAAAAATTATCCAGACCAAATATTACTTACAGGTGGATACAATAACAAGACCATAAAAGTGTTAGTTTTATTCTTACTTGATTAGTGAAACATCAACACAAAATGTATAACTTTCAATAAGGTTCCAATATATAAACTTTATTAACAAAAAAAAAAAAACAAAAAAAAAACATTTTCCCTACATATATTCAAGTATTCTTAAAAATCATTTACAATTTAATTGAAATGTGTTTTTTTCGACATATACAAACATATTTACATTTCTCCCCTAGGTTAGTTGAATATTAAATGGAAACTTCAGTACAGTCTTATGAACAATAAAAGCATAGACTTAATAAAAAGTGTGTAAATTTTTTTTTTTTTTATAAAATAATAACACAAGTAAAGCAAAGGAAAAAAAAAAAAATTTAAACTGATTAAATTTTGAGCTCCTTCCCCTTTGGTTAAAAAATACTTTCCAAATAAGATGCATTTTATAAAATTTTCAATCAAGTAATATTACAAAGCATTGAAAGACTGTTTTTAGATGTAAATACATACATACAAAAAACATGTATATAAAAATAAAGTAATTTGAAAAATTAAAATTCCCCACCCAACCTAAGCTTGGATAAAAGTTTAATGAACAGGATTATCAGTGATTACAAAATCGAATTTTTGATCAGTTAATAAACAAGAAAATAAACACTCACATTTCAAAGTGATTTTGTTTCATGTATTCACATTCACCTAGAAAACTAACTGGAATATGTCAGGATTTTTATAATTAAATTATTAGTGACAGATTATTAAATTGAGCTTACTTTTCTAAGATAAATGTGCTTTAAATAAATTCAAAATGGAAGTCAAATTGTTGATGAAAATCATCTTGTTGAGTCCATTTTCTTCAACAAAAAGACCATGATCTAAAAAGTATTTTTAATACAAAAAAAAAAAAATAAAATAAAAATATGTTCTGCTAAAATACAATCACTTTTGTCAAATAATGTAAATTACCAAAGGAACCAAATAGATATTTTCTTATTGTATGTGTACAATTCACATTTTATTTGCACAATCACTTCTTTCCGGTCTATTGAATAGGAGTAGATATATATCCCTTGTTTCTGGTTCCTTCTAAAGTTTACTTCAACTCTATACTTCTAACATCTATCTGAACTCTGAAATTTTATTTACTATGTTACTTGTTTTTCTCAATAGGTGTAGGAGGTTCAACTATCATCTAGTTCTCACTCCTCCCTGGTCTTTTCAACTGGAGTAGAGGTTTAGCTCTTGTTTCCTGTTTAGGATTGGGTTTCTGGTTCCTTCTAAAACCTTTTCATTTTCTTTCACTCTCAGTAGCCCCTTGTGTCTTAGTGGCACTATCGCCTTGTTTGGAATGAAATGATTTAAAAAAGAAAAAAAAAAGCATCATGGAATATCACTGGAGACTTTTGATTATTCTTTTCTCTTGCACATAAAGCAGACATAATGTGAACAAAAACTTTGCTCCAATCTACCATTATATCATAGCAATGAAAAGACAGTTTTAGGGTCATTTTAAATGTATTAGCTAGATAGGAGTTTGAATAATTAAAATTAACATGATTTTTGAATTCTTGATGAAAGAGCATTTAATGGCACCTTAAGTTTTGTTGAGCCCCCAAAAATAAAATTACCCCAAAAGTTTCTGATTACATTATTTATGCATGTATGGATTTACATCTTTAAAAGAAATTGTAGGATAATTTCATTTCAAAGCTGTGTAAGTTAACAAATGCAAACTTGGTTAAGTCAATCTCTGCTTAAAAATAGTTATTGCTTCAGTTTCTCTTAGCATTGCCTGTAGAAATTGATATCACATTGCCTGTTATTTAGTAACCAAAAACTTGTTTTTTCCCCCCTGTTTAGTGAGTAATAAGAAAAAAAAATGGCTGTAAAGTCTTCTAGTAGTTTATATAATAATGAAAATAAATTTAACAATACTACTGCATGATATTTAAATGAGTAAGCACTATTTTGTTCACCAGATACAATCTCTACAACAGATCTTGTGGAAGAAGTACAGTTGGTATAGAGAAATAATACTTTGTTCTGATTAAAAAAAAAATATATCTTTCTAAATGGAACTAGGCATCGAGTTTTCTCCCCTTAGCAATTTACTGAAAGCAACAAGAGGTAAGTGTAAAACAGTTTTGATTGTGAAAAGCTACAAAATAAGCAGATGATTATTTTTTTTTAAATTTTCTTTTACTGCACTTGATTACTGCCAGAATCTTTGCTTGGAAAGAATAGAAACAAACACAACAATTAAGATGCCAACAGTGAAGTGAGGGGGTGGTTTCAAACCTGCAAGCAGATATCCAATAACCTATACACCTTATCTACATCAACTGTATAAACATTCACCAACATTCTGTAATAAATCACTTGATTGAAAATTCTTAATAGTTAAAAAATAATTATCCATAAATCTTTATTGGTGATGTCATGACATCAAGTTTTGATGGGGTGAGGGAGGTAGCGAGTGTTCACCAGTTTCCTGAATTCTCATCTAAAGAAAAAAATAAAAATAAAAAAAAAATAAAAAAAATAAAAAAATACATACATTTTTATATAGCTATAAAGCAGTTAAAATATAATATAACCAATTTCAGTGAAGTTTATATTATATATATATATATATATATATATATATATATATATATATATATATATAATTCAGTTTCATTTAAAATCAAGCCATGATGATTGACTAGGTGTGTATACAAGAAAAATAGTTTTGTTAAAAGTGGAAGCTGAACAAACATGTGAGAGTGGTAAAAAAAAAAAAAAAATAAAAAAAAAAAACAGAAAAAAAGCATTTTGTTGATATTAACATTCTGCTATATAAAGAACATATTAAAATTCTGATGACTGAGTTAATGAAATTATTTTTTAAAAATTGTAAATCAATGAAGATTTTTTTTTCAATTTTTTAAATAAATAAAAGAAAACTTGTTTCATTGGAACCACAAACATATACACCCACTTGTTTCAAGATATAGTTGTAATTTTAATAAGGCCAGCCAACTTTTATTATATAATCTTGTAATATGAGCCGTTTCAAAGTAACTGAAAGAAATCATGATAGAAGAGAGGTAAATATGAAGCTACACAGTTTTGATAGCTAACTACCCAGCCAGTTTTGCAGATATTTTCTTTTATTTTTGCAGAGGGGTATTAGCATCAGATTCCAAAAATATATTTTAGCGTATAAGTAAATCAATAGTTTTCCAACAGAGTAGAAAACAAAAGGAAAAATAAGATTAATTGTATTAACAGATTTAAATATAATGTGTTTGTAGCATTGATTGGTTGCAAACATTTAAATTGGGGAAATTGAGCTGTGATTCTCTGACAGTCTTATTTGCCCCATCAACTCCACTTTCTGTGAACGAGAACAATTTTTTAACAATAGAATCAAAATTGGATTTCTTGGATATGAAAACATTATTAAAATTTGGTTGAGAGTGTTTTTAATAGAAATAAATTCAAACTTTAAGTCAATTCTGTTTTCATGTCCTTTAGGCTGAAATTCAATGCTTTTACGTGGAATTGTTCATGGTGGTATTCAGTAGTTGATCATGTGAATTTTTAGCCTTTTTATTATATATATATATATATATATATATATAGGGTTGATGCAAAAATAATGTCGTTTTCTCACATATGTTAATATGTGAGAAAACAACATTATTTTTGCATCAACCCAATATATATATAACCTTACCCTGAGTCCAAATTTAACGAGAGAAATAAAAATAAAAAAAATGTACAAGATACCTTTCTAAACAATCAAAGTAGAGAAAGATTTTAACTTCAAAATGATAGTTCCTTCTCTACTCTAAAAAGAATTTACATTTAAGCATCAGATGAAAAACTAACAGAGTACAAAGTTCTAACTGCCCCCCTTTGCAGGGGTTGCACTAAGGACCAAAATACTCAACCCAGACGATTTTTTTTTTTTACTTTTAACTTCTCTTTTTACAGGAGAATTTTAAAACTAATTTCTTTTGAATTAGTCTTTTAAAATTTTAACTCTGATAAATGTGGTTAAAGTTTAGACAAATATTTCTTAAAAAGCATGACCTCTTCAAACCATTCTTATATATTTACTTATGCACATTTCATTGAAATTGAAACTACCAATTTTTGGCTTAAAAATGCTCAATTCCTTCTGTACCCACTCTGGGGTTAGCAGGCTTAAAAATATCTTTCTGATTTTTGCTATTGTGCTACTATATACTATAGGATCCAAAGAGAAGGAAAAAAGTTTTTCCTATTCTACAATCATGATAATTAAGAAGTTATTCCACACTATGATAAATATTCATAAAAAGAATAAAGTTATAGAACAAAAACTGTTTATTACAAAAAAAAAGTGTAACCTCCAAAATTAGAACAAAATTTTAATTATAATGAATAATGTTATTGACTTTATACTGACATGGAATATTAATAAGCTGTGTACAGACCATAGTTTTTAATTACTTCTATGTAGAACTTCATTAACTCATGATGGTTTTTAGGTGTTATTAGGTTCCATTCCTCCTGCAGTTTCTGTCATAAATCAGCCACTGGCATTGGTCTCTTTACCCTAATATTAATCTTGTAAAAATTCTCAAATTCATTAAGATCAGAGATTTGGTCAAGACAAGCCATTATCTTGAGATTTTCAACTTTGAAGGATTATTTTACCATTTATGCAGTATGAGGAGACATTAAAAATGCCATTCAATAATATTTGTATACACTGCAGCATTTATTTAACAATTTACTTAATGAGTGAGCCAAAACTAGAGGACATCCCCAACACCAATATGTAGAATTCAAGTGATTTTTCTTGATATTTGAGAAGTAATAACTTTTCATTGTCTGATATACTGATTACGATCAGAGCCAACAAAATTAAACTTACTTTTATCAATCCAAAATCATGAATATTTGTTTATATTACAATGCTGTTGTTATTTCATAGGCCCATAAACAGGAAATCCTCTCAGAGAAGAGCCAACATGATGTCCAATAATAATTTTATATATTATAGCATTTATTTAGTCATGTAACTTTATGGGTGGGACCATACCAGCACTAGAGAATATCCCCCAACTAATAATCTAAACTCTGTAAATTTAACTGATTTTTTTTCTTCACAAATTTGGGAAGAAATCTCTCACCTTTACACTGTCAGACATACTGACTTCTATTGGGGGCCAAATAAATTAAAGTTATTTTCATCAGTGAAATTTATTCTTGCTCAATTCTTATCAATCCAGCAAAGATTAGTTTAGCTATTTTGGTTCTTGCTGATAAGGGATTTCATGGCAGGGGAATCCATGTTTTTTGTTTTCATTTTTAGCTGGACCTCAGTTAAGACCATAAAATTCACAACTCCATGCTACAGATAATGGTGAACTGCAAAATCTTTTCAATGGCTCTATAAATATATGCACTTTATCAGGGCTACATACCCAGTTTCCCAAGGTGGGACAGTTGTCTGTTAACAAACAAATTATCACTTTACCAAAGTTGAAATTAAGATTTAGACACATGCTAAACAAGAGAAAAGTTGACAATGGCAGAAATTGTCATCCATTGAATTAATAATGTGATAACACAAATGCCTGAGCAATTCAACTTTGTAATGGCATTTGACAAAATGATGGCTTAGCAAAGAATCTTGCAAATGCATAATGAATATTTATTTACATTACAATATTGCTGTATTTTGTTAGAAATTAAAAGATTGATTTTCTTTAGAAATGACCTGTTTTTTTTTTGGGGGGGGGTCTCTAATTTTAGATGCTACACTTTTGTAATAAACAATTTTACTTTCTTTATCCTTTGTTTTTATTTCAACTTTTACAAATTTAAATGTAAGACAGGTTTTTTAAGAATATTTACTTCAATTTTTATAACAATTAAATTTGTAGAATTTAACTTTTCTTTTAATTTAACTCTTTCATTCTCTAATATTGGATACAACTGTATTCTGTCACATGACCAACTCATTATAAACTATTCTGAACAAAAGCAGGAAATTTTTTTTTTTATAATTTGGTTAGAACTGATTTCAAGTGTAATCATAAATTTATGGTGAGGGGAAATAAGCATTGGTATTGTTTCAAGATGATACTAAACCGCATTAAAATAACATAGCATACACTGTTTAAAACAATCTATATTTGCATCATTTTTTTTTTTTTTTTTTTACAATGAAATCTTGAAATTGTGCTTTTAAAACTTTATCTGACACTTTGGGCAGAAAGTCTTTAGAACGGAATATTTGTACCTGCATAAACAGCAAAAAGTAGCAAACAGACTTAGAAGCATTCAGTTCCCCATTCTATTTTATAATCTTCAAGTGTGTTGCACAAAAGTCAAATTGGAAAGAGGTGATCTTTTCTATCACAAAACCTCAGAATCCTTTGTTTTAAAATTTGTGTATACAATCATAACTTTAGTTGAATATAAGGCATGAAAGACATTGCTACAATGGAGATGGCTGCCAAATTTGAATTGAAAATACCCAGATTAGCCTCTTAAGTGGAAATTACATGACTGTCATATTCAGCTTAGATGCATCCATTTAGGAAAGTGATTTGTACAGCTCTCTTTTCAGCCCACAGAATAGAAAATAAGAAAATGAACATCAATATCTATGGTTATTGAAAATAGAGATTTTTTTTTTTCCTTTTTGCTGGTGGTTAGTCAGATCAAAGATACAAAATAGCATATGTCATGGGAAGGCATTGAGTTTCCATTAAATTTGAATGGGGGTGGTGTGGAGCTATAGACTCGCCTATATTCTGCATTTTCAAGCAAATACAGGTTTGTTTGTGTTATTTTTTTCCTATAAAGAGTAAAAGTGTTTGAATTAACAATTTGAAACAGGAGTTGGCATGGTTGCTTAAGAAGACCAAGATGTTTTCTTCTTTTTATTTTTTCTCTTATATTTTAGTGTTGAAAAAATTCTCAGCATCATTTAAACTGACATAAAGAAACTGCTTTTGTTTGTTATTTTTTATTTTAGTTTCTGCTTACAAAAAAATAAAATAAAATAAATAAATGCAAAGCAGTTTCTAGCTGTAGTGCTAAATGTTTGAAGTAAAAGAAAGAAAAAATATCAAAAGAAAATAAATTTTCCTTCTTCCAGTAATCCCATATTGTTTCAATATAAGATTTCAGAAAGAAAGAAATTTGCCTGTATTGAGTGAGAATTTTAAGCACTTCATATGTTTAGCTACAACCAGGGATCAAATTAGGTCATCAGCTACCACAGCCGATGGTGGGGTGAGTGAGCAGGTAAGTGATTGAGTGGTATACCATGCTGAACCATCTGTTGAAGCGAGAATAAGTATGCAAAAAGTTCTGGATTAAGAAAAAGAAATTGGTGTCAAAGGTCATCATTTAGCATCTCTTTAAGAATACAGCAGGCACACATTGAAAGTTGTTGGTTGTCCTTTCCCTCAGTTGAAAAGGCTTGAGCAGTTTCATCTCTTCGCATCAAACATCTGTCTCAGTTCACTGATTTTTTTACGAGATTCCATATCATTTGACTTGGTCTTATCTTCATCTTTGTCTGTTGTGTCAGATGTTGTGAACTTTGAATTTGGTGGTTGGTTAACTCTTCGAGCTGGCATTGGTTTGTTGGGATCTTTGGTTTCTGTCTTTGGTGTTGGGTCTGTGTACGTACGAGCGACTGTGGGCTTTGGTGTAGGTCTAAGCTGTGGAAGATTTGCTCTCGAATCAGATTCTGATTTACTTATGTTTACAACGGGCTTCTTTGTTGGAATCGGTTTTTTATTGGGCATGGGTTTATTGGCGGAAGTAGAGGAAGGGGGAGATGCTTGAGTATATTTGGGCACAATTTGGGGTTTGGGTTCCAAGTTTCGATTCCTTATTGGAGTGACAGGATTGGAATCGGATCTTGCCAGTGGTTTGCTTGCAGGATTCAAAGCTCGGTTCTGTACTCTTGGTGGTTTTTCTTTTTGGTTTCTTGTTAACGATGGCGAACTGGTGTTGTGATAGAGAGCATGGTTGCTGTTGTGATCCACACTGTTGCAGTTGTCCAATTCCACATTTGTATTCATATATAAATTGTCTTCATCATCCTGTGCCAAAAGATGCTTAAAAACATTAGAATTATCTTCCTGTGACTGTACAGGGACACGGAAGTTGGGTGGGGGAGTTGGATTATAGCCTCTCTCATCAGGCTTCTGGGGCGGTGGATGATGTGGCCGATCTGAGTGATTACGACGTAGTTTAGTACGTCGGCTTGTTGTAGCCAATCCGCCCTTGATGTCTGAAGCATTGAGGCTTGCAATGTTTTGGTCAGAAAACGCCACTGATGTGCGATTGGTTGTGCTTTGCAATACTGGGTTTGATATGTCCTTGGCCATAATGGCACTGACTGGACGTACGGCCTTTGTTTTTTCCCTCCTTGGGACAGCTGCTTCAGCAGGTGGGTCTACAGGAGTGATCAGCGCCTGTGAGTTACGATTGGTGCTGCAAGTCAATGTTGGCTTAGAGATCGGGACTGGTCGATTCCTGTGAATGCTCCCTGTCCTGGTTGGGGGAGGACGCGATTTGGGCAGCTTGAAGTTGGCAAGTGCTGATGGCAAACTGCAAGAACAAAATATAACAAGTTAGTAATTTATTCCTCACAGAATCATTATTGAATCAATGTATATATGTTAGAGAGAAATTCAAAATTTTTAATCCTAATTTTAAGTTTTCGACATACTAGAAGACAGCGGACTTTTGTTAAAATTTGTTCAACTGGAATGGTTAAAGACATTATAATTATAATATTATTATTAATCTATATAATAAAGGTGAATGTCAGTGTTTTTTCAAATTTACTCCTAGCCCAACATATCATACCATTTTGGAATCAGTCAGACTCCATGAGCAAATTAAAAATATTCCGTGCTGGATCCAGACCAGTAATCCTGAAATTTTGGATTCCTAAGTTTTCATTACGATTGTTTTCATCAATTTTTTTACGTGATTTTTTGCAACAAATTTTTTCGTATAGTAACAATTTTTTATAACTTGGAAATAAATTTGGGGAAATAAAAATTAATTGCAAAATCCAGCAAAAGTCACTCATGAGATAAAAATAATTGTTTGTATGAAAAGTAAGGACCTATGTACATCAAACTGTCTAAATTAAGTGGCAGCAGAAGAATTTGAACTTTTAAAAGGTAAGCTTAAATATTAATGCAATACTTAAATGAAGTGATCAATTTTGAGTTCTGTAGTTTATCATTGCCCATTGCATCTACTCCTCCCTACTTATTGTGATGAAGGCTCAATCAAGAGCCCGCCGCAGGAGCTAGCTTAAATGCCACATGATAGGGCGACTTTTAAGCTAGTTATTTATATATATTATATGTAGAGTTGTTCAGTGAGGAGACATCTTTTAATGGCTCTAACTTTTTTCTCACATTCTGATTAATTCTTTTCAGATAAATGATGACAAATATAAGTTAACAAACCTGGAAGCCACTGACAGGGATTCTACAGCACTAGCTAAACATAAAATGCTTGCTAAGGGTCCTAATAGCATTAGAACAAGAAATTTGTACAAAAGGTGCAGGAAATTATCAAAGTCAATTAAGGAGCTCATGGTTTCAAGGCACTGTATCAGAAGAATTGTGCATGAGGACTTTCAATAGAAATATGTGATGCAGATAAGCCAATTCATGTCTGCAAAGACAAAAAGATAACTATTTCAAAGCACTTGTTGAGAAAGTTGAATCATCAAGAGCATGGAATGCTTTGGTTTTCCTCTGATGAGAAAAAACTTTGATCATAACCAAAATATCAGCTGGAGGAATGACAGATGAAGAAATACTAAGAACATTCCAACAACCATGCACACAAAGTTTTCAGCAACTGCGATGGCTCAGAGTTGTGGACAAGAAAGGAGGTGTCATGCCCCCCCACCCCATCTTTCCTCAGGGCTAAGTGCTGCTGACTATAAGATGTTGAAGAGGGTTATAAGACCTTGGATAGAAAGCATGAATAAAGAAATACCATAAAACCTACCAACAAGACACTGAGAAACCCTTTGTATTAACTGATTAAAGTATCTATTTTATTTTTTTACATTCTATATGAAAGCATATTCAGTTTGCAAGTCAAGCAATGTGAGAAGACTTATTTTCTAAATTAGAAAATAAATTGACAATAATATTCTCTTTATTTTGCTCTAAAATGCATCATAATACCAGATTTCTTATTTTCATCAAATTGTGAATAAGTTAATATTTTTAATGCCACTTTTAAATCCCTTCAAGACAGATGCAGTCAAGACTTGCCACAGATTCCTTTTCATTGTTGTCTCTGTATTGCCAGGTACCCTTGAAAAAAGAGGGTGAAGTTATTCCCATTGCTTTCTCCAATTTTTTTTCTCCTAAATTGGCTGCTGCCTAAGGCTATTTAACCTGAAATTTGAACTCAATTTGCCAATTATAGTTTCAGCACTGATATCCATTACCCACACACCCATTCTACTAATAAATGCACATTGTTAAAGCTATTTCTATTTGATTTTTATCATTTCACCCAAAATAGAGAAGTCAAAATTAATAGAATATCATTAAAAGAGAAAGAGACATAAATGTTACAAGGTTGCCAAATAATGCCATCAGTAGAAACTATGTACCATCTCTAAGAAATTTTGGTTCAGACTCAATCAAAAATTAAACAGAATTTGTGTTTGCCTGAATATTCATAGTCACAAATATTAAGAACAGAATGTAAAGAGGAGGAAATCCTGGATGTAGTATTCTTCATTTTAATATGGTTCTTATCAATATTTGGGAAAGAAAATGAAGAATTACCACAAGTCAGTCTGCAAGTGAAAATATTATTTGCTCTCTGAAAGCCTATCTCACTTGGAAATTACTGGAGAGGAATTTGACAATAAAATTATTTTTCCTCAGATTGTTATTTTTTAAGATTTTTTTTTTTTTAACATTTTGATGTCTAAATACTTACTTCACTTTGATATTCTTTTTCATGCTCCACCATTGTCTCAGCTGGGATCTACGCATGTAAGCACAAACAAGGACCACAATGAGGCATATCAAGAACATGATCACAATGACTGCAATCACAATGGCACCAGATCCTTCTGTAATGGAGAATAAAACAAATGTTCATTAGCTAACACAACATTTCTATAATATAGTACCACCAAAATTTATATAGCATGAAAATAAAAATAAAAATGGGTGGCACTATTTTAAGTATTAATTTTTGCAACATCTTTAAATTTATAAGTAATAACATTTTAGTTTTAAATTCAACAAATAATCAGTTACTTCACCATTTTGAAAATAAATAGCAAATTAACTAAAATAACTTGTTTTGTTTGATATTTAAAATGTTCATCTTGTGCATCATCATTTATCAATTTTTTTGATAAGCAGTTTCCCTCATCACAATTTTTAATTGCTTTCAAATGCAACTCTGACTTTCACAGATCAGAATAGTTACAAAGAAGAAGCAACTAAAAATTTAGATGAATGAAAGTACTACTCAAAAAACTGATTACAAATGCTTCTGTAGTGATAGCAACAAATAGAATTATAACAATACCTCATGTCAGAAATATAGACAAAAATAATATTAATCATTATATTCTATAAATAAAAAAAAATTGTCAACTTTATTTTAGAATAAGACATCAATATTCAATTTGTGTACTCAGGTAGAACAAATATGATGGAATGGTTACCTTTATCTAGATTAGCAGAGCCGCTATCCACACTTCCTCCCTTACCCACTTTCGCACAAGTTGGTGGAGCATAGCCTGGATCACAATGACAATTCCCACGACTGTTGCAGATCTGCAAGAATTAATTATATATTATAGTAAATTCGGGATTTTTTTTTTTTTTAACAGACAAAACTGTCATTGAACAAAGAATCACAAAAGTTAGTGTGTGAACCTGACAAAGTCTCTCCATAAAAGCAGTACCACGTTTCTGAATGTACTACCTATTCTCTCTTGCATGTTTTATGCCGAGCTGAGGTCACAAAAAGTTTGCATATGCCCCACCTCTCTCGCCAATTCTCCTAGCTCTGAGACAGTGTCTTTCTAAAATTAAGGTGTCAGGGTAGCCATATTTCTTTTTCTATTCCTTCATTTGTTTTGCACACCATGCTTGCTTTACCACATGAAGTAAGTTGTCTTCTCTTCTGCACTCCTCCCTGATCTCCTGATCACATAAATGACATGAAGATGGCAGGCACATTCATCAAGTGTTTCTACATAAAGGTGGATGGGATCTGCCCGTCTCTTCTGCGTTTGTGCCCACTTGGTCTCTTTCATTAGTGGCATCGTCATTATTGTCTTCAGGCATCTGTTTCCACTGGGTTCTGTAGGTGAATAATCTGGCCTTGCAATAAAAAACAGTCAAACTGCAGCAACTGCCAGTTCCTCCTCCAGTACTTTGTCTTTCACGATTGCTCACACTCACATCAACAGCTAGTTGATAGACAATTTGTCCACCCAGGTCGAAGTGTGAAGGAGATGTTTAACTTGGTCTGGTAACCCTCACACGAATGCACATACCAGGCCACAGTCACTTATTCCACTGAACAGGATGCAAAGTTTTCATAACTCTGCCAGATAGACATCCACCAATTCTCCGGAATGGAGCTGTCACTCAGTAAATTGCTCATAAGCCAGAAAACTATCTGTAGCAAAAGCTGTGTACAATGCGGATTTTATCTGGCTAAAATCCTCTTTTTCTTCCTCTTTCAGAAGCTGGTAGACAGCAAACACACCACCCATTAGCCTTAGACTATGTGTTCTGGATGTTTCACTTGGCATATCTCACGGGCCAGCTCAGCCTTCTCAGTCCATTTGACCACAGATGGTCCAGATGCAGAGCCGTCAAACTCATTCCTGAGTTTGAGGTCAAATTTCCACTCTGTCATTTTTGCCAAAATAGCTTGTTTGAAACTGACCCAAGTAATCACTTTTCCAACTGACAAAGTCTCTCCAAGAAAGCAGTACCATGTACTGCCTATTCTCTCTTGCATGGTGTGTTTTATGCTGAGCTGCTCTTGCAAAAAATTTGCATACTCCCAACCTCTGTTGCCAAGTCTCCTAGCTTTGAGACCATGTCTTTCTTAAGTTAAGGTGTCAGGGCGGCCATATTTCTTTTTCCTTTCCTTTACTTGTCTTGCATGCCAGGCATATATGTACTCACTTTGTCACACAAGTTGTCTTCTCTTCTACAGTTAGCACTGGTAAACTGTCCAACTAATTCTTTTGCAAAGCAAATAAGCACAAAAGTGACCCCCACCCCTCCAGAAGTTGTTTTACTCTAGTTTTATATCGAAAGCATCCAATTTTAGCACCAGTCATCACTTGATGATGCAATCTTCATGCCTTCTTTTGGTAGTTGGCATTGCATTGTAAAGAAAAGTACCAAAACAGTAAACTCACTTATTCATAAACAAAAATAACATTGGGTGTATATGAAAGAGTAATTATTTTATACTAAATGTGGTCAATATTTGAGAAATTCCTGCACTACAACTATTACCAATTTATTTTTTTGAAAAATGTTTTTAAATTCATTCACAACAACAAAAAAGATTCCTTCTGCCTTTATAGATTTATTCAACTTTGGTAGTAAAGGTTTATATTTGTAAGGAAAGAATTCAGACGCTTAAAAGGAATGGTAATCTGTCAAAGAGAGAGAGAAGTTAGATAAATACTTAGGTATACCTGATTCAAGGTCACTTTGTTTTATGACCTAAGTGTTGCCTTTGATCCTTCACTACAAGGCAGTGACCATAAAGTCTTCATATTGAACAAATTCAATTTTAGTCCTCTCCTTTTTGCAATATCAGAATGTGCCTTATTTCAAACTGGCCTACATATCCCTGTACATGTTTATGCTATGTATAAAAATCATTTGTGTCCTATCAAATGCTCACAATAATCATCCAGGAAAAATAATGTAATCTGAGATCATTTCAGCATTATCCAATCACCATACAGGACTTCCCTAATTATTATTATACAAAATCCAACAATTCACAAGTGTTGATGTAAAAACACATCAGCTTCATATACCATTAAACATGATTCATTTAAGATTTATGATTGCTTTCATTTCAATTGAATTTGTTTATTTTTTTCTTGCTATTCAATCTTAAATAATTTAATGTAACACCAATGAATACATTTGTTTTTCAAATTTTTATTTTTTTATTTTTTTAAAAGTTTATTCAGTTTTCCCTCAACAGCCTTAAAATCTTCACCATTGTTGCTTTTGGTAAATCTATCTCCTCTGCCAATCTTTCTAAACTTAGAACAAAAACTTTTTTCCTCACAACTTCAGCTACATTGTGGCTAAAATTGAACAGAGAATATTTTTTAAAAACATATTGAAAGAATCATTTGCTTTCAAAAGAATAATTTGCTAAAAATGAAGTTAAATGATCAAAAAATAACGTTGTAAAAGATCAGTCAAAAAATGTTTCAGTATGAAAAGAAACTTGGCAATTTTATATTGGACAACCAAATATGTGAAATAAAAGACAAGATTTTAATAGAAACAGCAATTTCAAGAAACAAATTTTATTTACGAGCTGTAAATCTTTCCTATGGTGTGGATTTTCAGCTAATTCTTGCAGAAGGTCTAAATGGAGCTTTTGGTTCGAATAAGAAATTATGAATTTGAACTATATATTTATTAAATCATCATCATCATCATTTAATTTAAATATTTAGGAAGATTTCAGAAAAAATTCACTTATCCAACCGATTATAAATTTATCTGTCCAACTTTTCTTGAAGCAATAGATAGAAACATAACATGAAATGGTTTTGATGAATAATTAATAAATGTCATTGAAAGGTTTATGTTCATGCACCCCAGGGGAATTTTTTGATTATTAATTTTCTAACTGAAAGAAATCATAAATTTAGTTTCTGGAGAAAGAATTTTCAGCAATATGGTTTAATTATACATGCAAGAAAAAAAAAAAAAAAAATTTGGTTCGGCTAAACTAATGGACACAAAGTATGGGTGCAGTTTAGTATTATATTTACATTGTAAATTAAACCTCTTGCTAAAAATTTTCAAAACATGCTACAGAGTCTCATTAGTTACCACAATATTTAGTAGCTATAGCTGTCTTTGAGTTATATGATGTTTGACATAAAGACAAAATTTGGTTTCATCATGTGAATAGGAACACAATTTGTAAAATAATGGAACAAGAATTCCACTATATCCAATCAACTTTTGTAGAAGTAAGAACTGAAGAAAAAATATGTTAAAATAATTTGAAATTTCAGTGCCATGGTGTATTTTTAGTTATTTAGTTTTTAAATACTATCAGTAAAATAAAAAAAAAATTGTGAAACTATCAGGCCAAGGGAAGTAAATCTGGAAATAAAGTTGGAGTAACTTCCCCTAATGTAAAGTATATCTTTAAAATCGTAGCCAAAGAAAATTGTTAACTTACTCCATGTCCGTTACAGCCTTTAGGGCAATCTGGGTAAGCCAACTTCTTCAAAGAACTGCACACTTGATTCACACATAACTAGAAACAAATACAAAATCATTTACTTAAAAAAAAAAAAAAAAAAAAAAACTCTTTGAGAAATAAAAATAATAATAATAAAAATCACACCTTCAAATCAATATTTAAATCATTTACCGTGGTAAGTTTTTAAAAGTGATTTATGAGTTTTGGTCATTACCTTTTTTTAAGAACTATACAGTTACTCAATGTAGTGTCGTGTCGTGTCTCTCCACAACTTCTGTTTTTTATTGTTCCAAATAAGTTCTGACCCTTTACCATCCCTCTTCATTCTTGTTTAAATTTGTTAATTTCAGTATGTCCTGTGAATGTTAAATTCTCCAGGTCCTCTTTCATCGTTTTTCTGATTGTTATCAGTATTCTTGTAGTTCCTACTTTCCTTGAAATTTCCTCATTGCTCACATGTTCTGTCCCTAGTATTCTCAGCATTCATTGATAGAAATACATCTGTTCTTACAATTCTCTTCATCTGCCATATAGGCGTTTAGATATTACATGGCAGTTCAGAACTTTCCTTTGTTTCTAAGGGCAATTTTATATCTCTCAAAACTTTGCTTAGTTTCTGAAAAACATCCTATGTGCTTTTGGATTTCTTTATTACATTTTCCATCATCTGTTACCCATTTCTGCTCCTGTTTGATTTTAACATCGCCAATATGCAGCTCACACCTTGACTTGTCTCTTTTGCTGACAACCATGGTTTCAGTTTTCTTATAGGTAATAGTCCTTTCTTCTTGCTTTCCAATACTACCTTGTCTAAGAGTTATTTCTGTTTTCTATCTTCCTTCAACACAGTCTTGTCTTACTCATCTTTATTATAATGAATAGGTTCATAATAAGAACTTGGTGATTTTACACTGTAATATAGCCAATACAAACTCAGAACTAACAAGTTTCTCCAATACTTGTTAAAAGAAAGCAAATAAATCCATGAATTTAAATGAAGAGAAATTTTAAAATATGCTTGTATTGTGAAAATACCTTCAACTATATTGAATCTGAACTGAATTTTTTATAAAACTGATCAATACATATTTGGATTGATATCAGAAATAAATAGAAATGTCAAGACAAATCTGTTCAATAAGAAAAAAAAAAATTAAAAACAGCTTCATTTTGATAGGTGTCAATATATATATACATTTTTTTTTTAAGAAAAAAATATTCTTTTGAAAAAAAATAAATAAAAGCCTAACAACTAAGTACCTTGTTTTCTCCACATTTGGCTCCATCTGGTACCAGACCTGGGTCTGGCATCTCCAATCCAACATCGAGAATGACGGCACGGCACACATACATCACAGATGCATTCTCCAAGAAAGACTTTGGAAACTTGTGGGCCAAACTGTCTTTCCAAAACATTAATTTCTCATTTTTATGCTTGCAGTGGAGCATTCCACAATGAGTATTTCTAGAAATCAAAATAAACAGAGATTAGTTGATGATTCAATAATCAATAATAGACACACTGGCAACATTTTGTTTTAAGAAGCTTTATAAAAACTGCAGAAATGTTCTTGGACAAATCCACTTCCCAAAATTAAACCAAAGATTAGAGGGTTTTTTTTCACTTACATTATTTATATTTGGACTAATGTCCATCTTTATTGTTATCATAATATTTCAGCCCTCAATTGTGGATAAGTCATACAATGAGGAATTTGAAAAGATCAAGGCTTGCCAAATACAACAAATGAAGGAATAAGGCCCACTCTGATTTGTTAAAAGCAATTGTCAATATCAGTAATTGAGTGCCTCTGAAGAATTAGTGAAACAAGGTCCTCAAATTCACCACAGCCTTGATGGCTGTGGTGAATTTGAGGACCTTGTTTCACTAATTCTCTAGTTGAGAAGGTTGCCTTAAAGACCCCCAATGCTCAGGTAAATGTGCTAAGATGGAAAGTGAGACAAACACTAGAAGAGACCAAGCTGGCCAAATCAAACATCACAAAGAGTCAAAAAGTTAACCATCAACATCCTACAGACTGACACTAGTATCATCATACTGCCAGCAGACAAAGGCAGCATGACAGTAGGTGATGAACAAGTTGAAATACTCATAGAAATTGGCAAGCCTATTGATGGATGATAGCTATGGCAAGGTGAAAAAGGATCCAACCCTAAGAGCTAAGAGAAAGCTGTAACAGATCCTAAATAAGAAGGACTATGTCACACTGAATCAATATAGACAACTGGCTCCACATTACAGCAACCAGCTACAAATATACAGTCTCCCCAAATTCATAAAGTTAATTATTCCATTAAGACCTTTGTGGTATACCAGGAGCTTGGTATACCACCCACTGAGCAGATTCCTAGTAGAAAGACTAAGATACCCATTAAAAAGAAAATCCTTATAAATACTTTGTAGAATCAATTCAAGGTGTTCCCATCTCTAACAATCAGATGGTAAGCTTGTGAGCCTGTTCACCAGGATACCTACAGATGAGGCTCTATTGGCAGTTTTTAAACATATTGAAATCAGGCCCTTCCTTTGAAGAATGTAATAACATGCCAATAAATAACCAGACGGAAATATGTTGAAAAACTCTGTACAGACAGCATTCTTCCAACAAGTGGAAGGCTTGGCTATGGGTTCACTGTTACTGCCAGTGATGGCAAACATCATATATATATATATATATATTTAGAGAGAGAGAGAGAATACTCTGAGGAAATGGCTTTAGGAATGACACCACTAAAGCCAACTGTATAATTGAAATATGTAGATTCCACTTTCATACTTTGGCTTCACCATGAAGCTGTGAAAATACTGCTGGACTATGTGAACTCTTTAATTCAGTTCAGAATGAAAGAGAAAACAAAAAGTCAACTTGCCTTCCTGGGTATACTAATAACTCTTAGAGAGAGAGAGAGAATTCAAGCCATCTGTATATCATAAGCCAACCTTCACTGGACAATACATTAACTTCAATTCCACCCACTCCGTCTGTCAAGTGTAAAGAAAGGGATCATCTGATGCCTACAACACTGTGTAAAAATCATAAATGGTGACCCAGGTAGATATCTACAGATGATCAGCATCAAACGTAAGCAGCAAACATAACATCAGCTTCTACAGGTAGAAACAGAAGAGTCAAGGAAGATTATCAGAAAACTACCATTGGTCCATATCCCTTATGTTAAGGATGTGTCAGGATTCAAAAAAATTGCAGCACATATAATGTCAGGAAAATATTCAGAAACAGTTTGACCTTACAGAGAAATTGCTACTAAGTGAAACTTATCACAGAGGAGGTCATAACCAAGAACTGTGTAGATTCCATTCCTTGCAGTTGGTTTGTGAATTTGGTGGCATGGTAATTGTGACTTCAATTTCTGGTTAGTACAGATTCAGACTGAATGGAAACTAGGTGAACAATAACTGAGCAATACTAAAAAGAACACGATGCCCCAAGATGACATGGACTGTGGGAAGAAAAAGATTACCTAGATCAACAGACACCTGAAGGAGCCTAGAGGGCACAACAGCTGAAATGTATCCCACTTCAGCTGTTGAGCCCCCTAACAAAGATGGAGATATTAGTTTGAATGTAAATAATTGTGGCTACTCATGCCAGAAATCAGTGGTTTGACCAAGAATTTTCAGCAATTTTTTGTGCAATAATATTTGAAGATGAAAATTTTTAGCAACCTCGTGAGTGTGTGTAACTTTATTTTTTTTAACTTACTCAGGTTTACATTTTCTGTAGTAGTCAGATCTCCAATTATAGCCACAATTTCCACTTTCATTGCCGAAAACATTGTTGTAGGTGAAACAGATATCATTAGATGCTTCTCCAGTTTTCCCCCACAAAAGACGGCATTGACTGGAATGTGTCTTACATTGTCCTTTGAAACAATATGACTGAAAATAGGAAAAATAAAATTTAGATATCATTTATCTGACACAACAGAAATACTTTCATGTGTTTTTTCATCAAACATTGAAGGAAATATGAGATTCTATTATAAATATAATTAATTTCATACCACTTGTAACATCAAACTATAATTCTCTTTGTTCTTTTATTAGCTTCTATGCAAGTTATGCTCTGCTATTAACTCAGATAAACAATGGACCAATACTGTTTGATTACAAGAATAACTGGAAGAAAATATATATCAAAATGCTGTTTGATTTTAAGAAAGAAAAAAAAAAAGATGTGGTGATAACATTGATGTTTGCTTCAGTGAAATGGAAAAACCTTCTCAATTTTTAATCTTTTCATTTGTACCCTCTTACTTCTTTAAATAATGATCTGCATTCATATTTATGATTGTTAATGTATTAGGTTGGTGCAAAAATAATGTCGTTTTCTCACATTGTAAACATATGTGAGAAAACGACATTATTTTTGCACCAACCTAATAATATTTTGCTAACATTTTTTAAGCTCAAATATTTAACTAGGGAAAAGAGGAATTTTCACAGGGATTTTATAAACATGTAACTCACAATAAACCTATTCAATCATTAACTTAAGAAAATTAAAATAGTGTGAGATTAATGCTAGTGCCATAGACTTTAAAAAGTAAATCAAACAAATTTTAAACAAAAAATTAAAACAGTTTGAGTTAAGAGTAAATTTAAGTTTCAAAATAAAATCATAATTTTTGTGTATAAAACTCAACTTTGAAACTAAAATTTTCAGTTAAGCATAGACTTTAAAAGTAAATAAAAATTTTTAAAAGTAAAACCCAATTTTTGAAATAATTAAAACATTTTGAGTCAAGAGTAAACTTAACTTTTAAAATAAAATTGTAAAAAATTGTATTAAAAGTAAAATTCAACTTTTAACTAAAATAATTTCAAGTTAAGCACAGATTTAACTTTAAAAACTAAATTGGAAGATGTCAAAAGTAAAATAAATTTTGAAATAAAATTTAAAACATTTTTAGTTAAGAGTAACTTTAAAAATAAAATCCTTAAAACATTGTGTTAAAGTAAAACTAGAAAAAATAATTTAAAACCTTTAAATTTTAACAAAGATAAAGAATAAATGTAATGACTGGAAAAAAAAAAAAGTCATAGCAGCCGTAAAGTAGGACTACCATCCTTACCTCCCCTCCAAGGCAAGGGTGGCCATTATAAACAAACACATCATCAGGGCAGTATTCTCCATTTCCACTACAGTATTCATCCAAATCACATTCTCCACTTTTGGTTCTGCATACTGTACCCAATGGAAGGAACTAAAGAAGGAAAGGGAGAGAGAAAAAAAAAAAAACAAACAAAAAAAAAACAAAGATCAGGTCAAAATGTAAAATTATTATTTTACACCAAAGATTGGTAACAAACTAAGTCTTCTTAAAAATCCCCAAATCATTGTCAAGAATTCAAAGTTTTTATTTTTAAATTTATATAATCATCTTTGTTGTAATTTATTTACATATTTTATTTGAAATAATATATGACTAATTTGAATATGCTATGTTCTTGAAACAATAGAAATATTTGATAATCTTCTTTATGTGCAGTGTTTCCTCAGGACATCAGCAATCATGACCCTTCACAACTTCCTGTCCCTTGTAGTGCTCAATAAACTTTGTCTTTCTGTTATTTCTCCTAAACCCTATTCTGCCATTCATTTACTCAAGTTATGTGTTGTTTTCCACTGTCTCTCTTGCCTTCAATCTGTCCTGTGAGTAACAGATTTCCCAAGCCCTCGTTCCTCATTATATGTCCTACAAGCATCTCTTCCTGATGTTAAGTGTAAGTTTCATTTTTGTTTTCATTTTCTCTAAAACATCATTGTTGATCAGATGTTTTGTCCATGGTATCCTCAGCATCCTGCTGTAGAACTATATTTCTGTTGCTTTAAGTCTCTTCTTCATCTTTCTGATGAATTCAATAAAATCTACTAATTATCAGATTTTTTTTTTTAGTTTTATAGCTCAGCCAATGATAGAGGTTGTCCAGACTGAGTAGGAGGGCGAATGTGTTATTTCAACATCTTATTTCAAACTGTCAAATTGTGTGTGTATGTGTGCATGTAGATTAAATGGCACAAGCACATGTAAGTCACTCATGCACAACACAGACGTACACACATATATACATACATGCAAAAAATCACAGTGTGGGATGAACAAAGAATCAGATGCTCTTTTATAATAGGGATTCGATCAAAGTTCAGTGATTATAAAAATAATCTTGTTAGACATTAATAGTGATATTGGTATCATTAATAATAATACTACTGAATTCAATCTTTATACTGCTTTTGTTAACTAAATGTTTTGGCCATTTCATTCTACATGAAGGAACTAAAGAAATACATTAACCTGATAGTTTATAAGTCTGAGAATGTTATTAAGGAAATAAAAAACAACAGAAGCCTGACTAAAATTACTGGCTTATTAGACAACATATCACTTTAAAGCATAAAGAATTTGCACAAACACCAATATTTTGTAAATAGTTTTTCACCTCATTACACTTTGATTGTTGAAACAGATTTAATTTATACATAAGTCATTGCCTATAAATTTAAACCTCACTGGATGTTCCCATTAGTGCTGGCCTCTACCAGACATGGCTTATTAAGGCTCTACTTTTAAATCTGCATTTAAAAAATTATTAACAATGCATTAAAAGTTCACATTACTTATTTATAACTGGCTAAAAGTTTTGCAATGTCATCACTTCTCAGTTTCAAATGAGTTAATTAAGTAAAAGAACAAAAAAAAAAATAATTTAATTCATTTGTGAATAACTGGAAATTTTAAAATCTGACAATTATTTGATTTTTTTAAGAATTTCCAAATTAATATTTTTTTACCACAAAAAAAAAAAAAAAAAAAACAAACTAAAATTTCCTATACTCTTTTTAGTTTTTAATTATATTCCATTTTTTTATTTTTTTTTATTTATATCATATTTTTCTTGCCTGGGAAAAAAAAAGTGAATTTCCTAGTTTTAATTGATTTCAACATTAAATAATCCTCTTAAACCAACTAACTTGTTGTCCGTCATTCATTATCATAAATAAGCAACAGTCATTAACTAACGAGCGTCATTTTGAAATGATAAATAATTTAAGAAAAACAGCATTCAGATATAAGTTATCTCCCTTTAATTTCCTATGTTTGAATGAAGATTTGATTTAATGGTTTCAGTGAAGCCAGGTTTTAGACATATGATATTTGCAAGAATTGAGCCCATTCATATAATTTAATAAATATACAATTATTAAATTACATGACCTGGCAGTAAACAATGAAAGTAAACTGCAGTACCTTGTCAGTAGTTTTTAATTAAACTTCTATAAAAGAGGATATTGCTGCCCAATTACACAATTAAATTACATGACCTGGCAGTAAACAATGAAAGTAAACCACAGTACCTAGTTAGTTGTTTTTAATGAAACTTTGTGTGTATATATGTATAATTTCTTGCTACTCATTTTGTTTTTAATTTTCTTAAACAGTGAGACTAATAACAACCAACCTAGGTCAAGAAATAAATAAAAAGAGAACAAAATTCAACTTACAGAGCATGTTTCTTTGTTGCAACATTTTCCAGTTGCACAAACTGCATTTGGTTTTAATGTACAGGTATGAGGATTACAACACTTGCTTTTACACATCTGAACAGGGAAAAAAAACAAAAAAACTGTAATAATAATTAGGGGTTCAGAAAGTTTCTCAAAAGATAGATACTTATTTAAATTAATGAAAACCTGTCCGTTCATAAACCTTAAATTACAGGCTTGACCCTTATAAAACAACAATATGTATTGCATTACCTGTGGGAGACCACAGTCACATTGTTCACCATCTTCAACAAAGCCATTACCACATGACGCACGATAAAGTGTCTCTGGCTTATTTCGCAGACAGTAATCCATTCCCTGTTCAAAGGCTTCATGAAGTGCTTCTCGAGAGCAACTCGACCAAACAGACGTGCCTAGATCCCTGAAAAATACCAAGGATTGGTTAAGCATTAACACCAAATAATCAACATTATCATTAAATAGAAATTGGCCTTGTTTTTATTTTAATTCTTAATGTTACTCACCCACTCGTTGATTCCATGATACATTTATTATTCTTGCCATGACACTCACATTCTCCGGTGTCATGTTCCATGCCAAGATTGTGGCCAAGCTCATGGGCCACTGTCATGGCCACACTAGTCAGAGTGGAACCTTTGTGATCCTGTCAAAATAGAAAACATTGAAGTGTTGTGTAACTTAAACATGAAATACAAACACTTAACAATTGTTCTAAAATAAACGATATCTAGATCGCTGAAATTCTAAACTCAAATATTTTTTATTATTCCATGCATTTTTGAATTGACAATATTTTTGTCACTATGTTCGTTAGCTTTTTATCATCATGGTCATGTGGCATTGCACAAGACACCTTTGTAGCATTATCACTTTGCTTGGGGTGAAAGGGAAGGAAAAGCCTTTAGAAGGAACCAGAAACCCAATAATAGTCTAAATTTCAGAGTTTAGGTGGAAACATTAGAAGTATAAAGTTGAAGTAGAATTTAGAAAGAATCAGAAACTGAATCCTAAACAGGAAATTCAGGAGGAGTGTAAACCAAACAACAGGTGAACCTGTCTACTGTTCAGAAAATCTAATCCCTTCTTATTTATATAGATGCTGCTATTAACAAAATGTTTCAGATGATGTCTGTTTTCAGTTTTTGTTAGGTGCAACAAAGTATGCAGATATTTCATGCGACCAACACTGTGGAAATGGATTACTCTTGATATATTAATGAGCTTTTTTTTTCTGTGGTCTGTTTGCTTGTTTTTTTTTTCCTTGAAGAAAGTGGTTCCTTTTTTTGCTTCACAGAAAACACCTGACTGAAGAATAAATCAAATCCAACCAAACACATAGTGTTAACAGTAGGAAATGTATAAAGAAGGATTTCAATTGCCTGCACAATATGACAATATGTCAGATGTTATTGACTCTTTTCAAAATCATAACCAATATTCAGTTTTAATTGGTATGCAGTTGAGAAATTTGATACTAAAAAAAAAAAAAAAAAAAAAAAAAAATTTTCAACCAACCAAGAGTCCAAATTCTAATCCTTTAACAGCTTTTTCTTTTCAATATCATGGTAATTAGCAGTTCCCTTATACGGAAACATTCGGCATTCATCGTGATCATGACGGTGAGATTAGCCATTCACTTATAAAGGAAACATTTGGCACCCAATGACCAAACCGCCAATGCTACTTTTGGTTGAAATTTATAAAATCTTTGTATTAAAACAATTTTTCAGGAAAATAGATTTCTTTAGTTCAGTAACTGTTATTGCTCTTTGCAGTATCGATGGGGTTTACTTCCTAACCTTTTGTTTGAATTAGTGTGCAATGTTAACATCTTGATTATGTCATTATTTGTGTTATCCATTTTTGTTGTTGCTGGATGTCATTTTTGTTACAGAAACTAACAATGACATGCTTATGAATACAATGATTTTTCAGTTTCTTTCCTTTCATCCAAATAAGGAAACATTTCAGTTTCTCAATGTTTTGGAAGATAAATGAATTAAAACTAAGCAGACTTATCAAGCTGTACAAGTTTAAGACATAAGGCAAGAAGAGCCTCCAAAAATATTTAAATGCAACAAGGAATAAGTATTATTTCCGAGTGGCAGATTAAATAAACACTGAAACTATTCTGTCCATTCTTATCAGGGTGCATCTGCTGTACAAAGATGCTAAATTTGGCTTTGTCTGAAAAAAAATCTTGTCAAACATGTCATAGAGAGTTGATTGATTTGTTTGTTTAACAGCATATCAACACCATATGGGTCATTTAATGCTGAAATTTAATTTCCTGGGAAGCTTTGATGTAATAAAAATGATAGATATTATTCTGCTTTCACAATTGAATACATGGTAGATGATACTCAGCATTTGTGCATATACATATTTGTGTGGACATAATTACTAAAGGCAGTGATATGTGTGTTTTATGTTGTAGGATTTGATTTCTTGTAGGGTATTATATGGATTAATGTCATGAAAGTTCTTTCATGTTGGTTGGTTGACTGATTTCGTTTTGTGGTATATCAACCTCTATGGATAATTTAATGCTGGAATTTAAATATTTCACAATGTCATGGTTTCAACTAAATATATTTTGAATGCAAGTGTATGCATTAAACTGCAGATAAAATGTATTGTTGGTAATTCTACTATGAAATATATTGCTAATCATTTTACTATAAAAATGCATTTTGATGCTTTCATAGTGTTTTGTTTTAGTTTGGAAAGGGTTCACTAATTTCCTATAGCTGGAACTGTTAACAGTTGCCTTTAGATGACTTCAGAATCTCTTGCAACTCTTCTGGGTGGTTTTGTTGGTGACTGCTGCTATAATCCTTGCCTTCAGTTCATCTTTGGTTTTACAAAGAGTTTTATTGGTCACTTGCTCAACTGCACCCCACACATAATCAAGAATGTTGCAGTCTAAAGAGTTAGTTGGCCAGATGTAACGGGTGATGTGGTTGCTGAAATTGTCTGACAGCAATGACTCGGTTCTCTTGCTTGTGTGGCTTGGTGCAGAGTCCTGTTGCCAGACATAAGTTCTTCCAGCAGCCACTCTCTTGACCCAGGATAGCACTACTTCCTATAGGACTACATGTTGAGGCTGAGGTCCTGTGGAATGACAAATTGAGGCATAACATCGCCATCATTAGTGATCACTCAAAACACTATAATGTTGACTTGATATATCATCCAACTCTTTCTGAATCCTCTGCACTGTCCTCAGATTGACACTCAAACACTGAAATATTTGTATTGGAGCTACTGGCATGAATGCTAAGCAGTACAGCATGCCATTTCCAAATTTTCTGTCAGAGTGAATTATGTCATGGTGCTCTTTATCTCACAGACAGTGCCCAGCTGACCCTACTATAGTGTGCAGTCAAAATCAAAAACAAACAACATGCATGCACAAAATTAAATATATAAAATGGTGACTATTTACATATCGCACCATGTATATGTTAACAGAAGGTATTCTATAGAGACGTATAAGTACATCAACAGCAGCAGAAGTGCTAAACCAATAAATTACTGGTTTCCAAATATTACTCTAACAACAGGAAGGACAAGTAGTTGTAAAATGACCATAGCTGTTACAGTATAATTTTACCAAACCAGAACATTTTTTATAACTTCTTGCAATAAGGCCCATTTAACTTTATTGACTTATTAACCACAATACACTCAAAAATATATAAAACTTATACAAATAATAACAGAGTAACATAACACCATAAGTTCAAACAAATTTAGTAATGCTCATTTTAGAACATCCTGTGTTTATCTAAAATGGATGTCCGAAATTGAATTGACAAAACTGTCTCACTCAGAACATTCAGAGACGTAACAAGAGAGAAAGTAATTTTCTAGGTTCAGACATGAAAGAAGTGGTATCAAAGACACCCTGCTGTAAAACATATGCTCTAAAAAGGCCACAAAATAAAATAATTTCTAAGTTACTGAAAAACTTGTTTTTTTTTTTTTAAAAATATTTTTTTGTTTTTTTTTAAATTCATATCATTTTTTTAAAGTCAAATGAAACAATGTTGTTTACTCACAGAAGTAACACCACCAGAGCTTTTGTGCATGCATATCTTTCCCTGAGGTGCTTTGCCTACCACACCGGTTGGGAATTCAACACCACTGAAATTTAAACAAGAGTACAATCATTAATATTGTAATTTTATTTTATTTATTTTATTTTTTTCAGTGAAGCCATCATTCCTTTCAAAAGCTATATTTAACTACCAATTTATTCACTTAAAATTTGAGCAGGAAGAAAATAGTTGATTATCCAAGATTTTGAGATAAGCAGTCATAATCCCTTGGGAGAAAAAAAAAGTCTCTCATGTGTAACTACCACATACATTCCAAACTATATTCTTATTAGTACGACATGGATAAAGTTTCCCCCGCCCAACTTCATCAAATCAATTAGAATAAAAGAACTTAATGAATTAGCAAAATATGGATTATGATTTAAATTTGGATGAGAATCCAATGAAATGATAAATACATAAGACAATTTAGAAAACTTATTTTGACATGTTTCACTATCATCAGAAAAATGAATTTGATTTCAACCAAATCTGTATTGGTGAAGCAGTACGTGATTCATGTTTCTCATATGAATGTTGCATTGAGATAAAATCTAAAAATAAAGATTTTCTCATAACAGTGATCAGTGAAAAAAAAAAAAAGTCAAACTAAAAGTTTTCAAAACTGTCTTTTATATTTATCAGATTGGATTATATACAAAACAAGAAAACATCATAATATTTACCTGCAGACTGGCCAAAACATTGAAGAAAAAAAAAAAAAAAAAACACTGACAAGAGAATAAATTCTGAATTATTCATCTTCACGAGATTAGAAACTTTTTTTTGTTTTTGTTTTGAATTTACTTACACTAATAACTGAGCATTGTCATTTGGAATTGTTGGGTTGATCCTCTTCATACGATAGTGTAGAAACTTCTTGAGGGTATTTTCAGCATTCATTTCATCAACGAGAAATAAATCCTTCTTATTCCAGATCTCTAGACCAACTAACGCTATGTATAAATTCAATGGCTGGTAAAGCTGAAAAAGAAAGGTAAATGTTCCAAAATATTGATAACACATTGATTTTTTTACAAACAGGAAGTAACAGGAGTCATCTCTCTTAGTGTGGTAGCATACCTATGGACAATAATGGGTATGTCCCCATTCACATAAATACAGTAGTAAATACTGTATGTTGGTTTGTAGTTGAAGATTCATTGTGGAATTCACTTGACTCACTTCTAGCAGTTGACTACTTCTACATGCCACTGGTGATTCTTATATATATTGTTCATGTCCTAAGTATTATCATTCATTACCAACCTTTGTGTGATTATTCTATTCAGTAACCTTCCCTAGGTTACAACACTTAGAAACATTTGCAATTGATAAAAATTATCTAACATGTTTGAAATGGGAAATTATTGAAGATTCAGGAATTTAATAACTCTGCTGATACAAAATATAAGACTGGATAGTCAAAATTTGATTTGCAAGCAAAATTAAATGCTTTTTATTTTTTCTTATAATAATGATGAACTTGTCTTATCTTTTTTAAATAGTGTGGAGAACCACAATTACTTGCATCCTGAAGGAACATGATATTATAAAAAATATTTTATAGGAACAAATATAGATTACACCCAGTATATGTATGTATGTGTATGTGTCATTAGAGATATATTCAGAATGGAAAGGATATTTACCATATTTACTGTATTGGCTATGTTTATCATCCTGGATTTCATGCCACTCTGGTGATATTCATACTGTAAATAAAAAGAAAGAAAATGTAATTAGGATTTTTGTCTGACAATTATATATTCTCAGATAACTTTAGTGAACAATGGTGAATGTGAAAAAGTAAGTGATTTATGAGAAAAAGCTACACAAGGCTCCCGTCTTTATTTCGACTTCATAATTAACTGTCTCTTACACCTTGAAAAAGAACCCAACATAAAAAAATGAAACAATTTTATGTTCACCTTTTGGTGAATAAAATTTGACACAAAGCCTGATTTATAGAGTTTCCAAAAAGTATCAAACCATGAGCAATAGTTTGCAAAATTAACATATTAAATATTGCTGTATTTTAGTTTGTTCAAATTTCCTTTGTTCTTTTTTATTTTAATCGCACTATTTCAGCTGCTGCACTCTCCAGCCTTCCTCAACAGAGTTGCCAGATTAAGCTACAAGTGGTAAAGTGGGCAACTTTTGAAAACCCAGGACTACTAAATTTTAAACTGACATTCTTATTTGTTGTCAAGTTATCACAGCTTATTTTAAAAGTCATCATGGAATAGGCAAGTTGTGAAATGTAAAATTGAATGGCTCTGGGCTTTCAAATGGCAACTCTGTTCCAAAATACAACAGACACATGAGGAAAACCATAGAGTACAACTGTCAAAATGTAGGAAAAATATTAAAAAAAAAAAAAAAAAAAAAATGAATAAAAATGAAAGAAAGATGAGGAAAATAGAGCTAGCCAAAATTTCTAAAGAATTAGTGGATTTATTTTTAATCCAACATTATTACTTCAAACATTATTAAAGTCTGTAGAAGAGAACACCCTAATTTAAGAAAGACACTATGTCAGAGCTACAAGAATTCACAAGAGTGGGTGAATGTATGCAAATTTGTTTGTGAGATCAGCTGGATATATATTCCCAACACAAGAGAGGAGGACAGTGTTCATTTTTTAAATGCTGTGCTGTTTTTAGTACGGAGAGACTTTGACAGTTAGAAAGCGATTACTTGGATCGGTTTCACACAAAGTGGATACTCTGTGTTTGAAATAGACAGTTCATTTTCATTTATTAAACAGTGTGTATTGCATCTATTGGCCAGAATATTCATGAAATCTTGGTAAAGAAAAATGCATTCCCCAGCAAGAATAGAACCCGCATCTGTGGTGATAGAGAAATAAATAAATAATGTCGATCAAAATTTCAACACCTCTAAAAATAGACAGATAATAAAAATTGCCAGGCAAACAAAGTTCAATCAACCAATTTCCCAACCAAGATATAAGAAAAGAAATAAATAAGGAAATTAAACTGCCCTTGCTACATTGAAAACCACCATACCTTACTTCACCACAAGGTCAAACAGCAGCTACTATATATATATATATATATATATATATATATATATATATATACATATATACACACACACACATACACACACACACTTCTACCCGGACTCTTTCTTTCTTATTTGCCAGGACATTTATAATTGAACTCTTGAAAGTTTAACTTTCAATTTATCCTTCTGTATTATTATATTGTGTTACACAGCGTAGGCCAAAAGCAGGTTTACAGTTGTTTCACTATTTGTTTCATTTTTAGAGCACAGCTCGGAACCAGAGCTAACTTAGCTGAACTGTTCTTTCAGGAAGATGGAGCACCACCCCATTATACTTTGGCAGTAAAGGATTACCTTAAAGAAACCTTTCCACAGCATTGGTTCAGAAGACGGAGCAGTATCAAATGGCCACCATGTTCACCTGACCTAACACCAATGGATTTCTTTTTTGGGGGTGTAGTAAAGAAAAAGGTTTATAAGAGAAATCCCCCACACAGTGGATGAATTAAAAGAGTACATGTCAGAAGTATTTATTGAAATTGATGCAGATCGGGATTTGTGTTGTGCTGTGTGTCATTGTGTTCTGAAGAGGTTTGAGGAATGGTGCAATGTTAAAGGAGGACAATATTAAAGGATTTATTTTATATTTATCAACACACTGTGCATTTTCTTCTAATCATTACACAATGCCAATATACACCCAAATCACTTAAACAAATATATAGTGAGAATGGACATGGTCACAAAATAAACAACTTATCCACAACTGATAACTCATAACCCTATCATACACCTCCCCACCTTTGTGGCCAAAATGCAATGATTATAATACCTCATCATAAAAGGAAAAAAATGTGAAATATTATTTCAGTTTTAACTGTTACTGTGTTCTTTAAGAAACACTAAAATCTATATCAATGGAAAACTAGGTAAAATAAATAAATAGATATTGATTTCAATCCTACTAGGAATGACTGCAGATCATTTCCCCCTCCTCTTTTATAGACAGAAATCCACAAATGCATGCTGGGGTAATTTTCTTAGTCAACAAAATAGGCCAGTTTGCAGTTTGACATGACTCAGTCCATGAAGACAGGCCACTGCATTCACTTGTACAACCTTGCTTTTGTGTGTTGACACCAATTCTTAGTTTGTGAACTTTTTTTTTTTTCATCTGTTAATTTTCCTTGCATATATTGTTTGTTTGCTTTTTGATGTTATTTCATTTTTGTCCCTTTTTCTTTTTATTACAAACTTTGTAAATTCTGTTTGTTAGACAGTTCTGTTATTTCTTTTGCATTTGACCAATGGCTAATCACTCAACAATAAATATATTTAAATTAGAGTTGTTTGATGTGGAATACACAAAAACACTTCATAATAAATTATTTAATACAATGGTATAGGGCAGGGGTCATCAACCTATGACAAACATGCCACATGTGGCATGCCAAGCAATTTCCAATGGCATGCAGCTGCAAATGACATCAAGTCCAAACCAATAACTAGTACAATGCAATGAAGATATTTAGCCATTTCAATTTTAATATATATATATATATATATATATATATATATATATATATATATATATATATATTACTATATAAAATATATTGTAGAACAGGTATATTGTATAAAAATATGTATGCTATTGGCCCACCAAATGATTTTAAAACCCTAAGTTGGTACATAGTCAGCAAAAGGTTGCCAACTCCTGGTATAGGGGACAAAAAAAAAACAAACTTAAAAGCACAACATCCACCCCGACCACGAAAAAATTATAACTACAATTATAATTGCAATAGAATATTTAAAAAATATGAAACAAACAATGACAAAGGTGCATCTAAGGTTCATTAAACCATTAAGATCACCTTTTGTGATTGAAATAGGTACACATTTCTTGTTAGGGCCCAAGCCTCAGTTTATTTGCTTTTTTTATGTTAATACTTACAGTTGTAAAGTCAGCCACCATATAAAGTTCCACATATCTTGTATTTTCATTGCTATTATAGGGTCCACGGATACTGCGGCGAACCTGTTGAAGGACAAAGAACATTTATAGAATATTTTATTTTTCTTGCAATGTTTAGGGTGTTCTTTTGCTTTTACATGTATGGTCACTCAACAGAAAAAAATAATAATGCTTCATTTAAGAATTTTGAATGACAAAGAAACTGTTAGACCTCCCACCACCACCACCACAAAAAAAAGCCTCCAGTAAAGGAAACAGTAAAAGGAATATGAACAAGGTTGCTAGCATTTAGAATTAACTATGAAATAGTCGTTTTCACTTAAAATAAAAAAAGACACAAAAGTTACCTCCCTTAGCTATAATTTAAGTAAAATTGCAAATTATTTGTAGAAATTAAATAATGCTTTTTATTAAACAAAAAAGCCAAGATGACAAACTACCCACTAAATACAAATCAATATATAATATAGCTCTGTGACTTTAATGATTATTGCAATAAAAGAATTTATCAGTGGAGGATTTTGGTGAATTAAACTAGCAATACCCAAGCCCAAAATGATTCAGCACACTTTATATGTCAACTTCAAGAAATTCAACTTCTGTGGAAACCTCTTTCTGCTATTTACCCACTTCTTCACTGGTTGCAGGATGTGACACAAAGGAGGCAGTTTAAAAAGGTGGGGTGCCATACATACAGGCCAAGGACAAAAATGTTCCTCTCCCTATAACCACTTTTATGTCAACCTTCAGTATTCATCAACCCTTCCTCTTTAATGCAATGAGGGAGGTGCTGCCTCAGGGTTGGAATTTCCTGGACTAGGCATCTCACACAACTTTAAGAGAAAGAAGAAACAAATACTACACTTTGATCCCAGCCCAAAGTCTAGAGGCTTTTTCCTTGATCCTGTCTTTTTCTTTTTTTAAACCTGTGAAGATTTTTAGCTTTTCTTTTTGGTTCCCATAATTCCATGTTGTGTTCCAAAATTTTGATAAGCCCAAGACAGGAATCAACAATGGATTCCTTTGCATCTTAATGTCTTTTGTCAAGTCTTCTTTTACCAAAGAAATTAAATTATGTATGTTTCTATTAATTAATTACTACTTATAATACTTATTTAGTTAACAAAAATTGTTTTGCACAAGTTGACCAGTGTATTTAAGATAAGGTGGAATCAGGAAGATAAGTTTTAAACATTTTATTTTATTTACTATATATGAGGGGATACACAAAAGAAACCAAAACTCAAATAGTTACACGTTGTACCATGTGGCATCATTAGCTGATATCATTTGAATCAGTCCTATAAAACAGGATTGCCAAGAGCTGTTGTAGGATGCTTGATCAATTCTAATAAAAAGAACGTATGTATATCAGATTTAGAGTGCCATATCATCCTTTATTTTTATACTAAAGTTCACTCAATGCAAGCCACTCAAAGTAGAGTGATTGGATGTTGGATTTAATGGCATGTCAACTCCTATTTGGGTCATTTTATGCCGAAGCCTTATTTATTTATGAATTTAAGATGGTTATAGTGTATAAAAGGTTGGAAGGCTGTTGGATTTCATAATCTACTGTATTTTTTTGGATTGCTTTTTCTTGTGATTGTTTCTGATTGTATATTTTCATATCTACATCCATACATGCATATATATATATATATATATATATATATATATATATATATATATATATATATATAATAAATAAACACATATACACATACATATACACTATTTGAAAGGGTTATATTTTATTGAGGATCTTGATTTCTTTGAGAAAGTTGTATATTTTTTCTGTGTCTGTATTTTTGAAAATTTCTTTTAAACCTTTTCCATCGAGATATTTTTGTCTTATTTTAATTATGATTTTGCATTCCAATAGGATTTTATTGTGATTAGGCTTCCACATCTGCATTTTGGTGGATTTGTCTTTTTTAATATATAAGAATGGGTTAAGTATGTGTGTCATATATGTATTCTGGTTATGACGACTTGTTTTTTCCGAGTATTTCCAAGATTATTTCCCCATTTCTCTTTTTTAGGTTTAATTTGAAATAGTTTATTTCCGGTTTGGTTTTTCCATGAATTTTGCCATTTGTTTCTTATATATTTGTTTATTTTAGGTTTTAAGTCTGTATATGGAATTTGAAGATTTTCATCTATTGTCATTTTTAAAGATGATTTAGCAGCAGTATCTGCCTTATCTCCTCCTTGGATGCCAACATGGCTAGGAATCCAGCAGAAGATATTTTTGCTTTTTTCCATTGAATGTAGTTTATATAGGAGACTTTGTATTAATGGATTTTCCAGTTTTTTTTCCCTTTTAGGGATGGTTATACAGATAATGAATCTGAGAAAATAATATAGTTTTCTCCTTTGTTTTTTGATATGAATTTTAGTGCTAGTTTTATTGCGTAAGCTTCTGCACTGAAAATTGATGCTTCATTTGGCAAGCGTTTTTTGATAATTGTTTATTTATTGTTTATTTTTCTTTTATTTTTGAGAATTTTTCAATATATGTTGTGGGGTGTGTTTTTGATTTCGATAATTTGTTTAAACTTAATATTATGTTTGGATTTTTGATTATCCATGGTGGTATGTTTGATTGGTTGGTTTTAAGTATTTGATTAAACTGTATATTATTTTCTTGGATGATTCCTTCCATTCGAAGTCCTAATGTTTTGATTTTATTTGTGTTAAGATTAAATTTCTCTTTGTGATTTGGTGTAAGTACACAGTTGTGTGTGGGGTTAGAAGGACAGGAAGAGAGTTTTAGATAGTAGTGAGTTGCTAGTTTTTCCTTTCTTAGTTGTAATGGGGATTCATTTGCCTCTACATGTAAACTCTCTATAGGTGAGGTGGGATAGGCTCCTAGAGCTATCCAAAGGCCTTCATGGTGTATTGTGTTTATTGTTTTTAGATAGGACTTTCTAGTTGATTGGTAGACCATGCTGCCATAGTCCAGTTTGGAGCGGATCAACGTTCTATAAAGTTTAAGAAGGGTTTCTTTGCTAGCTTCCCATTCTGTGTGGGCTACTGTTCGCAGTAGAAGGAGAGCTTTAAAACATTTTGTTTTTAGGTAATTGATATGTGGTCTAAAGGTCAGTTTGCTGTCAAAGATCATTCCTAGAAATTTGTATTGCTGAACTACTGGTATTTCTTCATTTTCTAGTTTTAAAGTTGGGTTATTGTGTAATTTTTTCAGTTGGCAGAAGTGTACAGATTTTGTTTTTGTTTTTGATATTTTAAAACCGTTTTCAAGTGTCCATTTGTTTATTTGATGTAAGCATTGTTGAAGTTGTCTTTCTGCTGTGTTGAGGTTTCTCGATCTGTAATATATTGTAAAATCATCAACGTAAAGGCTTCCTGGTTTGATATTTTTTATTATGTCATTTATTTTTATTTTGAAAAGTGTAGGGGAGAGTACACTTCCCTGTGGTACTCCCTCGTCTTGCTTTTGATAATCAGATAGTGTAGCATCTATTTGTACTTGGAAGAGTCTATCTGTTAAAAATCCTTTTACAAAGTTTGGTAGTCGACCTCTTAGTCCTAGTTTATGCAGATCTTTCATTATACCATGTTTCCAGGTTTGATCAAATGCTTTTTCTATATCAAAGAATATGGCTATTAGATGTTGTTTGTTTAAATTGGCTTCTCTTATGGCTGTTTCTAGTCTTATTATGTGATCTATTGTACTTCTTCCTTTATTATATCCACATTGATATTTTGATATGTGTTTTCCTTCTTCTAGAAACCAACTCAATCTGGCATTGACCATTCGCTCCATTGTCTTACATAGACAGCTTGTTAATGCTATTGGTCGGTAACTTTGTGGATTGTTTCCCTCTTTTCCCTCTTCAAAGTAGAGGGTTACAGTTAAAATGATTATGATGAATAAGGTATGATACAAGTCACACAGATTATAAAATTGATTGATTGATTGTGCTTAATAACTCTAGTGGTAGAAAGTGAAGGTTATGAGGATGAGGGGAATAGATAGCGACCCTCAAGTTGAAAGGTTTAGATTATAGTATTCAGGGAAACACCTACACAGGAGTGTGTTCCATAAAATATCAATTCTTGGGAAAAAGCTGTCTGAATGAAATTTTCACCTTATATTTGAAATATGGGGGAAATTGTGGTGATTTGAGTCTGTGGGTGTGGCATGTCCTAACTGTAAATGTTTGAACTGGTAGTATTATAAAATAGAGCTCATATGAACATTTGGTACGTAAATAAACAAGTATGAAGCATAAGACATTGTGTTTGTTGGGAAGAGGCTGCCAAGTGGAGAAGTCTTTCCCCTTAAACAATTTTGAACTCTTATCAAGGATGGAAAGTGAGGGTAGAAACAGTCAGGTATTCTTGGAGTGATATAATGAGTGGAACTATATTTCTAGCATCTTTAACAATAGATTGGAGACCCAAGAGATGTTCAAATTATTGATGGGCATTTCAATGAAGGTATTGAAAGTTACAAGCCAGTTTCTCCACTCCCCTTCATGTGGAAATTAGTACTAGTTTTAAATGGAGATTAGTGGAAAGGTTCCAATATTCTAGATTTTTGGAAGTGCGTTTATAAACTGGTTACATCAAAAATATTTCCAAGACTTACCCTAGATAAGGTCTGTTTGGTAAAGCTGAAGTGTACATCTTCTGCTGTGTGGTTGCGATCAGGATTGCCTGTGAACAAATGGGAAAAGTAAGCAATCTCTTGCATAATTTAAAGTAAATAAGACAATTTTGCTGTATGAAGTGGAATCAGTAAATCCATGGCTCAATATTAGTAATAAGCTTAATTTTGATCTGAGATATAATGTGCTTAATATGCACTATTGAATTAAGTGCATTGACAAAGGAGCTTTTTTGTTTTCTTTTTCTAAATCATCTTACCTCAAACAAGGGGATAAACAGTCACTAAGATACTAGAGCTTATTCAGAGGGAAAGAACCAGAGAGGAGAATAAAAAAAAAAACCCATAATTTAAGGAGACACAGGACAATTGACTTTACATTTAAATGTTTGATGATCATGGTCGACAGGAAATATTGAAAAATAAATAACTTTTAAAATTTCTCTATACTTATGAATAATTACAACAAATGAATTTGTAATAAAACTCAATATTATAACCAAAAGAGTATCTAAAAAGCAAGACAAATATTTTCTTTCATACATACTTGATGAATTTATTTTCTTTTAAAGCATGTTAAACGATTAATTTTCTCAGATGGTAAATATTGCATATCAGGTTCAAAGGGTGTGATCACGAGTAAATTATGCATTGTAAGTCATTTTGTCTATTCTATACTGTGAGAATATACAATAATATTCAATCAATGAACAGAACAAAATTATCTGGGATATGAATCATTTCTATGTGTCATGGAGCCTCAATTGTCATGTGCCCTTTTTTTTTTTAGCAATTTTTTTTTTCTATAATGACAAATATTTATCTATGTCTGGAGCCAATGAATGTAAATACACAAATTTTTGTGATCTAGCACTTTCAAATACTCTTCTGGCCATTATGAAGATCAGGCAAACATTGTAATACACATATTAGATATCCAAGCAGAATTCTTCACTTGGAACATATCTATTGTTAAATGCATTTAAAATCCCAGTCCTTAAATTGAAAAACATCTTAGACATCTGAACCTCTGCATTCCCTCATCCAAGCAGAAGAGACATCTGGTCCTCTGTGCACCCCTATTAAAGGAGGGGGGGAATCATATGGCTCGCTGCAGTCCCCTAGGCCAAGCAAACTTACAGAGAATTGCTATGTGTAAGTAATTCTAGGAGGAAATTTTTGTTACATCAGAAGGTAACAAAGACTTACCACATCTGAAAGACAAATTTTTTTTCTTCTCTGGATACCAGTAATGAAGTGAGTTATTTAAACCATCTTTTATTGGTTCAATGTTATAAATAACAGGACCATCAATGATAACACCTCTGAAAAATTGAATAGCAAAATATGAAAATGTTCAAAAATGAATTCTTGTAAGGTTTTCATGAGACCAAAGTTGATCAAGTCAATCAAATCAGACAATGATTAAAACTTTAAATGTTTTTTTTTTGTTTTTTTTATAATTTTTGTTCTCTTTTTTTTTCTTCTAACCTGTATTTCTTACAAAAAAAAAAAAAAAAAAAAAAAAAAAAAACCTACTGTAATTCATGGCACATTCAACATTAAAGTATTATACAGTTAGGGTAGGTACAAGTACTGGTTGCCCAGAATATCTGGGTAAATATTAACCTACTGGACACTTCAACTTTGCATATAGGACCTGATCTGAGGAGAATTTTTTGTGACATCTTTTATACAATTATATACAGTATGCATAAAATATGAAGAATATTTCATTATATATATATATATATGTGTGTGTATATATATATATATATATATGTGTGTGTGTATATATATATATATATATATATATATATATATATATATATAGATAGATAGATAGATAGATAGATAGAAAGAGAGAGAGAGAGAATAAGATTTTGAAAAACATGTTTTTATATGAAATATTTGTAAAACATGTATGTTTATAGAGAATTATTAAAATTGTTTTACTTACATATGGGTTTTCAGAAAAAAATTAACTTTTTTCTGAAAACCCACATGTAAGTAAAACAATTTTAATAATTCTCTGTAAACATACATTTTATAAATATTTCATATAAATATATAAAAACATTAGGTGTTTCTTAAAATCTCATTTTCTCCATACAATAAGTTTTTGTATAGATTTTTCTAATAATTTCACATTTTGCCCATATATATATATATATATATATATATATATATGTGTGTGTGTGTGTGTGTGTGTGTAAAATTATTATATTGATTTATTTTTTTGTAAAATAAATCAATTTCTGAAACATTTCCATAACTAAATAAATAGTGAATGACTTGAGTTTATGTAAGTAATAAAGAAAAATTACCTGATACCATCACAAGTGCTGAGTGCAACCTTGGAATCAAAATCATCTTTAATGTGGCCATGATAATAACAGTGATTAGCATGCTAAAATATAAAGAAAATCCTTAATTTACATGCAAGATAAAATAATGGATTGACAAAGATAATTAAAACAGATTAATTAACAAATAAGCTTTTCAAAAATTCAATTCTTTAAGGCAAGATTAAACTCTTACATTATTATCAGTGAAATGCTTTTGTTATTTAATTAATCTTCAACCATTTACACTATTTACATTGTTTGGACTGTTGCCCTCATCTTTATTGTCATATTCATAATGTTTCAGCCATCGTACACTCCAGTCTTCTTCAGATATATGTTGGAATTTCAAACTGAACTCTTTATTTAGTCCACTGGGGTAGATTGCTCTAGTTCCACATGCCATGCCTTTTCTGGATATCTCAATTTCAGTTATTTCCCTTTTAGTAACTCAACTCCCCAAGTTTTTGTTCACCACTGGCCAGGTATTTTTGGATTACTTCAACTAACACTTTTATCCACTAAAATATGTGGCCAAGGGTTTGGTTCAAAATTCCAACATACATCACTTGAAGGAGGCCAAAGCATACAATGGCCAAACTGTCATGAATATGATAATAAAGATGAGGACAACAGTTCAAACAATATAAATAAATTTTCACAATACCTTATCTCAGAAATATAAATAGATAATCTTTAACTTTACTGTAGGAAAGAATTTCTAAAACCATATGCAAGATCTGTACAGAAAGTATCTGGTTATGTAGAATCACTTGAGGATTTGTTGTACAGTCTTGATGGAATTTGGCAACCATACTGAAGGAATTCTACTGCACTTGCATGAACAGACACTCTCTAATAGACTAAGTGTGGAGATAAATAAATACACATGAAATTTTGCATGAAGCTTTGACATTTATAGTAATTATTCAAATGGTTTGGCTTACAAACATTTCAACCTTTTTCAGGTTATTCAATGCTGAATTAAGTTTGATTTACATGAGAGTCAAAAAAAGGTAGACATGGGTTCAGGTTTGCACAAAAGACAAAAAAGGTAGACATAAATCTGGGTTTTGCATGAAAGTCAAAAATGTAGATGTAAGTACAGTAAACAAGTAACCTTTTATAGTCATTTATTAGGTTGGTGCAAAAAATAATGTCGTTTTCTCACATAGTAACATATGTGAGAAAACGACATTATTTTTGCACCAACCTAATATTTTCTTTTTAGGATTGAGTTTCTAATTCCTCCTTAAGCCTTTTTCATCCTCTTTCACTCTCAGTAGCCACTTGCATCTTAGTGGTATTATCACCATGCTTGGGGGTGAATTGATTAAAAAAAAAAAAGTTATTAATCTTAACCTGACATCTCAACTTCAGTCACTTTCCTACTGCCATGTGAAAATGTTACTCCTCGGTATGGAGATGTTGTCAGCATATTCTTGACCCCAATAAACAGGGAACACTACTCAAATGATTAAGAAAGGTTTTGGGAGATGATTCATTTGACAAAGCCCCAGTAAAAGTTTGGTAGCAACACTTAAAGTTGGCTGGGCATCCATTGAAATTAAACCATTTTTCTTACGTCTTCAATAAACAGAACACCCAAAAACATCAAGCATGTACAGGCCACAAAGGAAATTAGTGAATGACATTTTTAAAATTAAAAGATTGAGAGATTCCATGGACTGTGTGGAAAGCATCTGAAAGATTCTGAAATATCTTGAGTGTCTTTTGGCAAAACATCACACTACACTATCAGCCTTGCCCCGACAGTCCAGATGTGACTCTAGGATTTTTTTACTCCCTCAAAGTGAAAACATTGAAATTAAGGAGAGATTTCAAATTGCCACTGAAAGAGGAAGATTTCAAATTGAGGGGGAAGATTTAAATTGGGGGGGGGGGGGTGTCCAAGTCATCACAAAAAGCTGTGGGAGAGATTTCAAATTGTCACTGAAAGGGGGTTTGAGAAGAACTTGATAAGATATCTGATGGTGATCCAAAAAGAGGACTTTGTTTTGAAAAGTGAAAGAGATACTAAAATCCTAAGTACTAGTTCTCAAGAGTTCTCAATATTGCCCTAGACAGGCTACAGCTATTTTTAATCTATTAAATAGCTGGATGCTCTCCTGAATGACCTTGTACAAAAATCAATAAATTTTAAAATTCTCAACATTGTTCAATTGATATTTGATTTATAAACTATAATAATGTTTTGGGGTTGGGGGAGGTGTAAATGCAATCTGGAAACTGTGTTCAAATTTCAATGAGACAGTTTATATTCACTTTATGCCAATGCCAATTTTCCAAAGCATGAATCCATCTCCTCTCCCAAACAGAATGGTTTCTCTAACTTTGGCTGTTAACCAATCTAGGAAAAGGACAACTATGAATTTATATCAATAGTGAAGCCTTCCTTCCTTCCAGCAGCTCTTTATAGCCAAACTGATGCCAATATATATCAGTTCCCAAAATGTAAGGCTGACATTCTGACAAAGCTTTGATAAGCCATTTGCAAGTGGATGAAATAAATTGCTTGAATGATAAAAACACACACAAAGAATAGAGTCTACAGAAATGGACCTCTCCAAAAAATAATCATTTTTTTCAATTTCTTTTCCATACTCTTATCAAATAGCACTCTAGATTACAAGTATCAAAATATTCTATTTTTTAAAAATTTTTCTAAATTTTAAGTTTTTAGCTTGCCATGAAAATTGATACCCCTATGCAAGCTTATTATTTATTTATATATATATATATATATATATATATATATATATATATATTACAATAAACATTTTTAATGGGTGGATATGCATATCTGAGTAGACGCAGTATTTATTTCATCTACCAGATTGAACTGTCAAGAAATCTTAAAAGATTAATTAAAGAAAAATGTACCCTCCAGCAGGATACAAACCTGTGTCCCCATTTGCAGGAGAACCTATAGTTTGATATGATGTGCTTTTGACTACTCTGCTACAAAGAGCATAATATGCCAGTCAGGTTCTATCTGTCTTTACACTTTATTCATTCAGATTTCTTCAAAAGTTATAACTGCTCATTTTTTGTAAACAAACCAATTTCTAAAGTTATTAATCCAGCATATTTCTACTATTTAAAAACATTTTTAGCAGATACCTGTTTGAGTAGAAGTTCCATTTATTTTAAATAGTATTTTATTTCGTCTATTGTTTGAGAAATCTCATTAAAGAAAAATGTCTTTCAGCAGGATTCAAACCCGTAACCCCCTTTGCAGGAGAAATCATTGCTTGGGGATGCAGGTTTGAATATATATATGATTTCTCATTATATATATATATATATATATATATATATATATATATATATATATATAAATGGTAGTCAGATATATTTGAAAAGTGAAAGGCTCTTCTTTGTCTTTATTAACCACTTCTGAATGAGTGATGAATTATTTTCCATCCTACAACTTCTTTCCTCACAGATAAAACTTAGCAACCCTATCGTTCAGACAAACTGTATTCCTTACTTCTAACCTTTATGGCTATAACCTCACATGTTACACACATTTAGCAAACCACCCTCATTTTGTATTCCATACGTGAGATGTTAAGTTCAACACGAGAAGCAGCTTTGTGGAAATTACTGCTGCTTTGTGGAAATTACTCCCAAGAGGATGTTTTCCCAAAAATTACAATCTTAACCTGCTCAAGTCTAAGGTTAACTGTTAGCTTCCTCACATGTCCCCACCATAACCTGTACCTCTTACTCTGTAACCTATCTCAAATAGTTCTTGGGCCTTTTACAGAGTGAACATCATTGTAAAAAAAAAAAATGTTTTGCAAATGTAAGTCGCAAGAGAATTATTGATTTCATTTATTAACTTTTTCTTTTATGAGAAAATTTTAAAATATCAGCAAGTAACAAAGCTTTCATAACATATTGGATTAAAGAATTGAAAAATTGTTACTCCTGATAATAAAGATAAAAGTAATAAGATATGATTCAGAATTGATATGTGACATTATTCAAAGGGAAAGAAATTATCTCCAAAACAAATGAACGCACTATGTAATTTGGTATTAACTGGAGGGAATTTAATTTCACTGTTAGGTACGTGCAAAAGATTCCAGCACTCATTTCCAAACAATTTTTATTCACCCACCCTACCCTTTTAATGAAAAGGCTGGAAACTTTTGCACATGCCAAATGCAATTGCAGAAAATATCACAAAATGTAGCAAAAGAGTTTTTAACCTTTTTTGGAAAATTTAATTTCCGCAAAAGTTGACAATAATTCTAAGAAAATACTTACATGTTCAGCTTTTTGTGGTTTTCTTATATGGAAACCTGTGGAATGCTGTTTCTTGATAATAAATGAATTTGCTATTAAATCTCTGCAAAGAAAAACAAAACAAAATCAGTTAGAAATAAAAATAACTTTGAAAATTCAGGAAATTTTTTTTTTTGTGTGTGTGTGTATGTGAGCAAGAGAGAGATACTATGATGGTGTGTGTGTGTTTGTGAGTGATACTATGAAGGTCTGCATGTGAGAGAGAGTGAAACCTATGGGTGTGAGAGGGAGAGACAAACCTACAGGCATGTGAGAGAGAAACCTATGAGAATGAGATATTTATGAGTGATAGATCGATCCATCAGTGTGTTGAGAGATTGATACATGAATGCATGAGAAAGAGAGAGTGATCAATCCATGAAAGAGATTCCCCGAGTGTGTGTGAGAGAGAGAGATTCCTGAGTGTGTCTGAGAGAGAGAGAGAGATCCACGAGCGTCAGAGAGAGAGAAAACCACGAGTGTGTGTGAGAGAGCAATCCATGAGCATGAGAGAGAGCGAGAGAAAGAACCAAGAACGCCAGAGAGGGAGAGAGAGAGAAAGAAAACCAAGAACGCCAGAGAGAGAGAGAGAGAGAGAGAGAGAGAAAGAACCAAGAACGTCAGAGAGAGAGAGAGAGAGAGAAAGAACCAAGAACGTCAGAGAGAGAGAGAGAGAGAGAAAGAACCAAGAATGCCAGAGAGAGAGAGAGAGAAAGAACCAAGAACGCCAGAGAGAGAGAGAAAGAAAACCAAGAATGCCAGAGAGAGAGAGAGAGAAAACCAAGAACACCAGAGAGAGAGAAAGAACCAAGAACGCCAGAGAGAGAGAGAGAGAGAGAATGACAACCAAGAACGCCAGAGAGAGAGAATGACAACCAAGAACGCCAGAGAGAGAGAATGACAACCAAGAACGCCAGAGAGAGAGAATGACAACCAAGAACGCCAGAGAGAGAGAATGACAACCAAGAACGCCAGAGAGAGAGAATGACAACCAAGAACGCCAGAGAGAGAGAATGACAACCAAGAACGCCAGAGAGAGAGAATGACAACCAAGAACGCCAGAGAGAGAGAATGACAACCAAGAACGCCAGAGAGAGAGAGAGAAAAAAAAACCACGAGCGTGTGAGAGAGAGAGAGAGAGAAAACCGTGAGCAGGTGAGAGAGATAGAGAGAGAGAAAAAAACCGCGAGCGTGTGAGAGAGAGAGAGAAAAAAAACCACGAGCGTGTGAGAGAGAGAGAAAAAAAACCACGTGCGTTTGAGAGAGAGAGAGAGAGAGAGAGAAAACCAAGGGCGTTTGTGAGAGAGAGCGAGAGAGAAAAAACCACGGGCGTTTGAGAGAGAGAGAGAAAACCACAGGCGTTTGAGAGAGAGAGAGAGAAAACCACGGGTGTTTGATTGAGAGAGAGAGAGAGAGAGAGAGAGAGAAAACCACGGGCGTTTGATTGAGAGAGAGAGAGAGAGAGAGAGAAAACCACGGGCGTTTGATTGAGAGAGAGAGAGAGAGAGAGAGAGAGAAAACCACGGGCGTTTGATTGAGAGAGAGAGAGAGAGAGAGAGAGAGAAAACCACGGGCGTTTGATTGAGAGAGAGAGAGAGAGAAAACCACGGGCGTTTGATTGAGAGAGAGAGAGAGAGAGAAAACCACGGGCGTTTGATTGAGAGAGTGAGAGAGAGAGAGAGAAAACCACGGGCGTTTGATTGAGAGAGAGAGAGAGAAAACCACGGGCGTTTGATTGAGAGAGAGAGAGAGAAAACCACGGGCGTTTGATTGAGAGAGAGAGAGAGAGAGAAAACCACGGGCGTTTGATTGAGAGAGAGAGAGAGAGAAAACCACGGGCGTTTGATTGAGAGAGAGAGAGAGAGAAAACCACGGGCGTTTGATTGAGAGAGAGAGAGAGAGAAAACCACGGGCGTTTGATTGAGAGAGAGAGAGAGAGAGAAAACCACGGGCGTTTGATTGAGAGAGAGAGAGAGAGAGAGAAAACCACGGGCGTTTGATTGAGAGAGAGAGAGAGAAAACCACGGGCGTTTGATTGAGAGAGAGAGAGAGAGAGAGAAAACCACGGGCGTTTGATTGAGAGAGAGAGAGAGAGAGAGAGAGAGAAAACCACGGGCGTTTGATTGAGAGAGAGAGAGAGAGAGAGAGAAAACCACGGGCGTTTGATTGAGAGAGAGAGAGAGAGAGAGAGAAAACCACGGGCGTTTGATTGAGAGAGAGAGAGAGAAAACCACGGGCGTTTGATTGAGAGAGAGAGAGAGAGAGAGAGAGAAAACCACGGGCGTTTGATTGAGAGAGAGAGAGAAAACCACGGGCGTTTGATTGAGAGAGAGAGAGAGAGAGAGAAAACCACGGGCGTTTGATTGAGAGAGAGAGAGAGAGAGAGAGAGAAAACCACGGGCGTTTGATTCAGAGAGAGAGAGAGAAAACCACGGGCGTTTGATTGAGAGAGAGAAAACCACGGGCGTTTGATTGAGAGAGAGAGAGAGAGAAAACCACGGGCGTTTGATTGAGAGAGAGAGAGAGAGAAAACCACGGGCGTTTGATTGAGAGAGAGAGAGAGAGAGAGAGAAAACCACGGGCGTTTGATTCAGAGAGAGAGAGAGAGAGAGAGAGAAAACCACGGGCGTTTGATTCAGAGAGAGAGAGAGAGAAAACCACGGGCGTTTGATTGAGAGAGAGAAAACCACGGGCGTTTGATTGAGAGAGAGAGAGAGAGAAAACCACGGGCGTTTGATTGAGAGAGAGAGAGAGAGAAAACCACGGGCGTTTGATTGAGAGAGAGAGAGAGAGAGAAAACCACGGGCGTTTGATTGAGAGAGAGAGAGAGAGAGAAAACCACGGGCGTTTGATTGAGAGAGAGAGAGAGAGAGAAAACCACGGGCGTTTGATTGAGAGAGAGAGAGAGAGAGAGAAAACCACGGGCGTTTGATTGAGAGAGAGAGAGAGAAAACCACGGGCGTTTGATTGAGAGAGAGAGAGAGAGAAAACCACGGGCGTTTGATTGAGAGAGAGAGAGAGAGAGAGAAAACCACGGGCGTTTGATTGAGAGAGAGAGAGAGAGAGAAAACCACGGGCGTTTGATTGAGAGAGAGAGAGAGAGAGAGAAAACCACGGGCGTTTGATTGAGAGAGAGAGAGAGAGAAAACCACGGGCGTTTGATTGAGAGAGAGAGAGAGAGAAAACCACGGGCGTTTGATTGAGAGAGAGAGAGAGAGAGAGAAAACCACGGGCGTTTGATTGAGAGAGAGAGAGAGAAAACCACGGGCGTTTGATTGAGAGAGAGAGAGAGAGAGAGAAAACCACGGGCGTTTGATTGAGAGAGAGAGAGAGAGAGAGAAAACCACGGGCGTTTGATTGAGAGAGAGAGAGAGAGAGAGAAAACCACGGGCGTTTGATTGAGAGAGAGAGAGAGAGAGAGAAAACCACGGGCGTTTGATTGAGAGAGAGAGAGAGAAAACCACGGGCGTTTGATTGAGAGAGAGAGAGAGAGAGAGAAAACCACGGGCGTTTGATTGAGAGAGAGAGAGAAAACCACGGGCGTTTGATTGAGAGAGAGAGAGAGAGAGAGAGAAAACCACGGGCGTTTGATTGAGAGAGAGAGAGAGAGAGAGAGAAAACCACGGGCGTTTGATTCAGAGAGAGAGAGAGAAAACCACGGGCGTTTGATTGAGAGAGAGAAAACCACGGGCGTTTGATTGAGAGAGAGAGAGAGAGAAAACCACGGGCGTTTGATTCAGAGAGAGAGAGAGAGAAAACCACGGGCGTTTGATTCAGAGAGAGAGAGAGAGAGAGAGAAAACCACGGGCGTTTGATTCAGAGAGAGAGAGAGAGAGAAAACCACGGGCGTTTGATTGAGAGAGAGAAAACCACGGGCGTTTGATTGAGAGAGAGAAAACCACGGGCGTTTGATTGAGAGAGATAGAGAGAGAAAACCACGGGCGTTTGATTGAGAGAGAGAGAGAGAGAAAACCACAGGCGTTTGATTGAGAGAGAGAGAGAGAGAGAGAGAAAACCACGGGCGTTTGATTGAGAGAGAGAGAGAGAGAGAAAACCACGGGCGTTTGATTGAGAGAGAGAGAGAGAGAGAAAACCACGGGCGTTTGATTGAGAGAGAGAGAGAGAGAAAACCACGGGCGTTTGATTGAGAGAGAGAGAGAGAGAGAGAAAACCACGGGCGTTTGATTGAGAGAGAGAGAGAGAAAACCACGGGCGTTTGATTGAGAGAGAGAGAGAGAGAAAACCACGGGCGTTTGATTGAGAGAGAGAGAGAGAGAGAAAACCACGGGCGTTTGATTGAGAGAGAGAGAGAGAGAGAAAACCACGGGCGTTTGATTGAGAGAGAGAGAGAGAGAGAGAAAACCACGGGCGTTTGATTCAGAGAGAGAGAGAGAAAACCACGGGCGTTTGATTGAGAGAGAGAGAGAGAGAAAACCACGGGCGTTTGATTGAGAGAGAGAGAGAGAGAGAGAGAAAACCACGGGCGTTTGATTGAGAGAGAGAGAGAGAGAGAGAGAAAACCACGGGCGTTTGATTGAGAGAGAGAGAGAGAGAGAGAGAAAACCACGGGCGTTTGATTGAGAGAGAGAGAGAGAGAGAAAACCACGGGCGTTTGATTGAGAGAGAGAGAGAGAGAGAAAACCACGGGCGTTTGATTGAGAGAGAGAGAGAGAGAAAACCACGGGCGTTTGATTGAGAGAGAGAGAGAGAGAGAGAAAACCACGGGCGTTTGATTGAGAGAGAGAGAGAGAAAACCACGGGCGTTTGATTGAGAGAGAGAGAGAGAGAAAACCACGGGCGTTTGATTGAGAGAGAGAGAGAGAGAGAGAAAACCACGGGCGTTTGATTGAGAGAGAGAGAGAGAGAGAGAAAACCACGGGCGTTTGATTGAGAGAGAGAGAGAGAAAACCACGGGCGTTTGATTGAGAGAGAGAGAGAGAAAACCACGGGCGTTTGATTGAGAGAGAGAGAGAGAGAGAGAAAACCACGGGCGTTTGATTGAGAGAGAGAGAGAAAACCACGGGCGTTTGATTGAGAGAGAGAGAGAGAGAGAGAAAACCACGGGCGTTTGATTGAGAGAGAGAGAGAGAGAGAGAGAAAACCACGGGCGTTTGATTCAGAGAGAGAGAGAGAAAACCACGGGTGTTTGATTGAGAGAGAGAAAACCACGGGCGTTTGATTGAGAGAGAGAGAGAGAGAAAACCACGGGCGTTTGATTGAGAGAGAGAGAGAGAGAAAACCACGGGCGTTTGATTCAGAGAGAGAGAGAGAGAGAGAGAAAACCACGGGCGTTTGATTGAGAGAGAGAAAACCACGGGCGTTTGATTGAGAGAGAGAAAACCACGGGCGTTTGATTGAGAGAGAGAGAGAGAGAAAACCACGGGCGTTTGATTGAGAGAGAGAGAGAGAGAAAACCACGGGCGTTTGATTGAGAGAGAGAGAGAGAGAGAGAGAGAAAACCACGGGCGTTTGATTGAGAGAGAGAGAGAGAAAACCACGGGCGTTTGATTGAGAGAGAGAGAGAGAGAGAAAACCACGGGCGTTTGATTGAGAGAGAGAGAGAGAGAAAACCACGGGCGTTTGATTGAGAGAGAGAGAGAGAGAAAACCACGGGCGTTTGATTGAGAGAGAGAGAGAGAGAGAGAAAACCACGGGCGTTTGATTGAGAGAGAGAGAGAGAAAACCACGGGCGTTTGATTGAGAGAGAGAGAGAGAGAGAAAACCACGGGCGTTTGATTGAGAGAGAGAGAGAGAGAGAGAAAACCACGGGCGTTTGATTGAGAGAGAGAGAGAGAGAGAAAACCACGGGCGTTTGATTGAGAGAGAGAGAGAGAGAGAGAAAACCACGGGCGTTTGATTCAGAGAGAGAGAGAGAAAACCACGGGCGTTTGATTGAGAGAGAGAAAACCACGGGCGTTTGATTGAGAGAGAGAGAGAGAGAGAGAGAGAAAACCACGGGCGTTTGATTGAGAGAGAGAGAGAGAGAGAGAGAAAACCACGGGCGTTTGATTGAGAGAGAGAGAGAGAGAGAAAACCACGGGCGTTTGATTGAGAGAGAGAGAGAGAGAGAAAACCACGGGCGTTTGATTGAGAGAGAGAGAGAGAGAGAAAACCACGGGCGTTTGATTGAGAGAGAGAGAGAGAGAGAGAGAAAACCACGGGCGTTTGATTGAGAGAGAGAGAGAGAGAGAGAGAGAAAACCACGGGCGTTTGATTGAGAGAGAGAGAGAGAGAGAAAACCACGGGCGTTTGATTGAGAGAGAGAGAGAGAGAGAGAGAGAGAGAAAACCACGGGCGTTTGATTGAGAGAGAGAGAGAAAACCACGGGCGTTTGATTGAGAGAGAGAGAGAGAGAGAGAAAACCACGGGCGTTTGATTGAGAGAGAGAGAGAGAGAGAGAGAAAACCACGGGCGTTTGATTGAGAGAGAGAGAACCACGAGCGTCAGAGAGGGAGAGAACCACGAGCGTCAGAGAGAGAGAGAGAACCACGAGCGTCAGAGAGAGAGAGAGAACCACGAGCGTCAGAGAGAGAGAGAGAACCACGAGCGTCAGAGAGAGAGAGAGAACCACGAACGTCAGAGAGAGAGAGAGAACCACGAACGTCAGAGAGAGAGAGAGAACCACGAACGTCAGAGAGAGAGAGAGAGAACCACGAGCGTCAGAGAGAGAGAACCACGAGCGTCAGAGAGAGAGAGAGAACCACGAGCGTCAGAGAGAGAGAGAGAACCACGAGCGTCAGAGAGAGAGAGAGAACCACGAGCGTCAGAGAGAGGGAGAGAACCACGAGCGTCAGAGAGAGGGAGAGAACCACGAACGTCAGAGAGAGAGAGAGAACCACGAACGTCAGAGAGAGAGAGAGAACCACGAACGTCAGAGAGAGAGAGAGAACCACGAACGTCAGAGAGAGAGAGAGAACCACGAGCGTCAGAGAGAGAGAGAACAAGTGTGTGTGTGAGAGAAAGAGAGAGATAGAACCACAAGTGTGTGTGTATGAGATATACAGAGAACCACAAGTGGGATCCAAGAATGTAAGAGAAATATTCCTAAGTGTGTAAGAAATAGAAATCTAAGAGCATGAGAGAGAGAGAGATGTGTACTATAAGTTTGTCTCAGTGCATGACAGTAATCATCTACCTTGAGTGGCCCACAAGCCTTGCAGTTGGTGAACTTTTATTAAAGAATTACAATAGGTCAATTACAAGTAATTCAATGAATCTCCCTAAAATATATAATTTAGTTGAAATAAATATATTGTTAGTAAATAAAGATATTTCTATTCTTCCTTGGATTAATTTTTGTACGATCAGCAATCTATCCCTTGTTTCTCAGGAATGCATGCTGCTGGTATGCAAGTGTAAGAAATAACACTTATGTATGTACATACATACATACATCCATGTCTACATATACATATATGTTTGATGCATGAGGATCTAATAATTCAGCTCTTAGGACTGAACTGCTAGGCAACTTGCACATGATTTGATTATAGAGGGTGAAGACTTGTGCAGAATCATCTACGCTTCTTGAAAGAACTGAATACAGAGAATTGGTACATGTAATGTACCACAAATTCCCCAAACAACTCCCCTCGAATTTTTAATTCAGAGTGGTCCTTCTAAACTGGTTACCAACCAAAACTAAAAATAAGAGTAGATAGGTTCACCTATCATCTGGTTAACACTCATTCCTAGTGTTTTGAACAGGAATAGAGATTTATCCCTTTTTCATGTTTAAGATTGGGTTTCTGGTTCCTTCTAAAGTCTGCTTCAGCTCTATACTCTTAACATCTGTTCTTTTCTACGGTCATATAAGTTCACATAGTAACCCTCTACCTTGAGTGGCTCTTGGGCCTTGTATTGGATGAACATTACTAAAAACAATCCCTATATAAAATGATAAAAATATAGTTTTAATGTATGCTATATTTATACATTAAAGTGCTCCATATCAGGGACAGAGCACATGTAGTTTTAGACATCCACTAAAAATCTTAGAATGTATGTCCATCCTCTACCTCAACCAAGGAGGGTACCAAATAATAGAAAGAACTTAATGGAAATGGAATGTTCTGATTATGCAAGACATGATTGACTAGTTAGTATGTGAGATTGATTGGGAATGTTTGTTTGTTTTTTTTTAAATATATGTAGACACTCAGTGACAGAGAAGAGCAAGAGGCTCAATTGTATTTATATCCAAGCCAACAAGATGCTATAAAACATGAATGTCTTCAAGGAAACAACAGAATCACTGAAGCTAAGCAAACTTTTTTTCTCTAATATAGAAAAGGAAGAAGATATACACATTGTTTTCAATACTATAAAAGAAATTTTTGTTTTGTTTTTTCTGGTTTTCTATTTAGATTTTTTTAAGGTTTGTAACATTTTTTTGTGTTTGTTTCTTGTGAAAAAAAAAATGATTGATGTAACAAGGCATTAGAATTGGAAAAGAATTAAAAAAATATATCAGCAGGAAGTTTATTGGGTCAGACCTAATTCATAAGAAGAAAATAATAATGAAATATCCACATCTTCTGAAAGGGCGTGGGCCATCTTGGGATTGCAATTCGAAGTGAAAGGGAAACTTAAAGTTCTCGTTTTACAGTTCTGTTCTTGAATACAAAAGAATATCAGGAAAACCAAGATCTAAATGAGTTGCCATGGCAACAACAGATTCAATGCTCCAGAGGAAAAGTATGCAGGCTAAAAATCAGGAATCAATTTGCCACAGCCTAAAAGAAATAAAAAATGTACATAATTCTTTGTGCCAACCAAGAATCTCATGGCACTGAATTTTTATTGTTCTGAACATGACTGGTGCCAAGTAAATCACATTTTAGTTCTTTTGTCCTCCACCTCTCCTTTAGTCATTCCTTCCAAGGAAATGAGAGCTTCAGAATTTATTTCTTAAATGACTAAGTTGAAAATATACTAATCATCCTGTGTTCTCTTTCAGCCAACCCCAGAAATAAACAATTCATCAAATTTTACTTTATGGTATACAAGTATCAAAAGTACTGATGCTGACTATTCCCTTATTATATAGAGAAGCTGTAAAGTGCTTTCAGTGAAAAGGGGAAAGTGCTGCACTAAAGAAAAAAAAATTGTATGCTCAAATTGCTACAACCTACAGTAAGAACAAATCTTCTACCATTACCTAACACAGAATTATGTGTGTGTGAGAAAAATTCTTGCTGATAACACCATCATTCTAAATAAATCTATAAACATCTCAAGATTAGAGAAACTCTTTATATAAAGCAATTCAAGCCAAGTCTCAACGTAACTTCCTTTGACAACAGAAGTTACACGTTAATGGGCTTTTAAAAGGCACAATATGGAATCCCAACCACATTTTTCTCACACAGCTTAGAATTTCTGCAAATTGCACAAAATACACCCGAAAACACAAACATTAACAATGAACCCAGTGAAAATAGCTAATGAATTAGCTGAAATCATTACGAACAGCAATTCCTGCACCCCCTTAGCCTGCTGTCCTACCAAAAATAAAACTGTAAGTACATTAAAAAAAAAAAAAAAAAAAAAAAAAAAAAAAAAACTTATAAGATTTTTCCTTCTGTCATATTCAATGAAACATCTATAAAAGAAGGTTGCTGCCCAAACATTAAATATATTTGTAAGAAAAGGGAAGGAAATTTTATTTATTAATGTGACAGATTTTTTATCACTTTAAATATTTTTTTTTTTTTTTTAGTGAATACTCAAATGTGAGCAGCCACTTTTTATTTATTAAACAGTATATTTATTTATTTTTATCTACTGGCCTGAATGTTTGAGAAATCGTATTTGGGAAAATATGCTGGAGAGTGTACATTTCTCTCTAATAAGATTTCTGTGTTTAAAGCACTTCAAATTTTGCTTGGTCATTGATGCACTCTGCAGCGAAGAGGTCAAAGCTAGCTAGATCTAATAACAATTTCCCTTAGGAGAACACAGGTTCCTATTCTACCAGAGAGTGCATATTTTCTTTGATAGGATCTCTTGAATATTTAGGCCGGTAGACAAAAATAAATATATTATGTAATAAATAAATGGAGCATCTACTCAAATATGAGTATCCACTGAAAATAATGTTTTATATATATATATATATATATATATATATATATATATATATAAGCACATGGCAGAGTGGTTAGAAGGTTTGCTTTCTAATCATGAGATCTGGGATCGAATCTCACCATGGTCAATTTGTTAGGAAGGTAACCTTGAGATTATCAACCTTGGAATGATGTAAAACCATACAACAGGTTGACCTAAGTGTTGTGAGTGAAATTGAGTAAATGAAACAGTTTGGAAGCTGTTCATATTTGTGCAAAATTGTAAGTCATCATGACTAAGTGTACTGGCATTGTTTAAACAGCTGAGCTGATCAGATTAAGCACTTCCTCCCAGAAACTGTAACTATGGTCTGCTCTGTATAGTTGTAGAATAAACCAAAAGTGAGTTGTGTGTATGTGTTGAACAAGCATAAATGTGCCTGATCAAGCATCTGTAACAGGGATTAGCTAGCTGCCCTAGCTGACAAGTGTGCCTGGAAAACAAGTAGCTCATCATCAGAAGATAAAAAGAATTTTTTTTTTTTATTATTCATCATATTGCTCTGTACAAATCAAATACATCAAGCTCTCTCTTTGTGGATTTTATTTTTATATTACTAGGACCCACTTGGATTATACACCCACGGAACTTATTTTTATATTTATATATATATATATATATATATACACACACACATGCATGCATACACCTACAATATTAATTCTATTCATCCACCTACAAGTGTGCATGATATGATTTATGGAATATGCCACTAAAATGCGAGGGGGCTACTGGAAGTGAAAGAGAAGGAAAAGACAGATTTTAGAAGAAATGAATCTTAAACAGAAATCAAGGGATAAACTTCTACTCCTGTTCAAAGACTGGGGAGGAGTGTGAACCTGTCTACTCCTATAAATCTTAATTGTAAAAAAAAAATAAACATTAAAATCAAACAAGAAAGTATATCCAGTTATATTGACTGTAAGAGTCAAGTCATAAAACAAAACTATAAAAGAACAAAAAACCCGAAACAAAAGTGAACTGCTTTTCATTTGTTCATTTCTCTCATTGAAGCTCAACTGATGAATGAAAAAAATGTGCACAGCAAATAAAATAAGAAACATCTAATAGAGGATATATATCAAATATATAATCGTAATTATAATATGCAAGACAATTTAGAAAAAACTTCAATTTTGACACATTTCAATGATAATCCAGTTTCATCAGAAGAAAAGAATTTACTTTCAAAATCTACATTAGCAAGACAAAAATGTCAAATGTCGTCATCTGTCTTCTTAATTCCTGTTTTTTTTTTTTTTATTGTTCAAACTCTTGTTCCTCGTAGTGTTTCACCTTGTGTTTTAGTGACTTTTATTGCCTTTCCTTGGGGTGAAATTATAAACACATACATATATACATACTGGGTGCGATGGATAAATTTTCATCTAAATGATACAAAATGTAAATAATACTGACATCTCATTTTAATAGATATTTACCAAAATTACACAAAAATATCTTCAATTACAAAAGGGTAAATTTATTCACTAAAATCACCATTCAACCATGGCCCCCAGACAACTTTGGAATCTCCTGCAACTCTTTTGGACGGCCTCCTTCTTTAAGTTGGTGAATGCTGCTATAATCCTTGCCTTCATCTTTGGTGTTACAAGGAATTTTATTGGTCACTCACTCAACTGCACCCCACACATCATAAAGAGGGTTGCAGTCTGGGGAGTTAGATGACCAGATGTAAAAAGTGATGTGGTCACAGAAATTGACTGAATGCTCCTGCTTGTGTGGCATGGTGCAGAGTCCTGTTGCCAGGTATAGGGTCTTCCAGTAACCACCCTCTTGACCGAGGGCAACACTATCTCCTCAAGGCACTTGATGAAAGCTTCTGTGTTTAGTCTGAGGCCCTGTGGGAAGATGAAAGAAGGCATAAAATTGCTATTACTGGTGATCACTCCATACACCTTTGTAATCACCATTAGACTCATCCAACTCTCTCCGAATCCTTTAAACTGTCCTCAGATTGACACTCAAACACTCTGAAATGTTTGTATTGAAGCTTTTGGTATGAATGCCAAGCAGTACAGCATGCTATTTCCAAATTTCTGTTAGAGTGAATTGTGTCATGGTGGTCTTTTTATTTAACTGACCCTACTATACTGTGCAGTTAGCAAAATCAAAACAAACAACATGCATACATGAAATTAAAAATATAAAGTGGCGACAATTTACCCATTGCACATATTCTCTCTCTCTGTGTGCGCACATGCATATGCACGTGCACACACACACACACACACACACACATATATATATACATGCGGACACGCACACACACAGTGGAGTAATGGATAGTGGCTCACATTGAGGAATCAGAGAGCCGAGTTCGAATTCCAGTTGAATCCATTACATTCCTTACATGCTAATACCCTTGGGAAAGGTATGAATACTCTTCTCTCTGGGTAAATAGCAGGACAGGCTTGGTTCTATAGTCTTGGATGGCAACTGGTCTAGGAGAAGGACAACTCTGAAATCTAAACCTGTGGAGGATCGTTTAGGGAACCTTGTGGCATGTAGTGCACCAGGTCATTGTATTCAGCTCTTCAAAAAGTGTGGTCGGTTCTCAAATCATATGTGCGTGTATCTGGCTGTCAGTACTTAGGAACTGAGTTGCTTGACTCTCATATATCAAATTCGACAGGAGAGTTCAGTATATATATTAATTTAAGAAATGGATTAAATCCAACTTATTTTTATATTTAATTTATTTTTTTAAAATGTTATTTTTGATGGCTACTCATATTTGAGTAGATACTCTGTTTTTTAAACTGTATTTTTTATCCAACTACATTTAACAGCCTGAATATTCAAGAAATCTTGTCTGATTTCTTGAATATTCATGCTGGTAGATGTAATTGGGGGAAAAAAATAATGTTTTAAAACACAGAGCATCTACTTGAATATGAGTATCCATAAAATATAACATTTAAACAAAATAAATTTATTTATATATATATATATATATATATATATATATATATATATATTAGGTTGGTACAAAAATAATGACGTAATAATGTCGTTTTTTGACATTTTTTAACGTCAAAAAACGACATTATTACGTCATTATTTTTGCATATGAACAACAAATGCAGCTAACACTAAAATGCAACCCTGTTGAATGTTATTTTCATGCCCACCGCTGCTAATCAATAAAACTATGAAAGTTTTGATACATATATTTAATACATCATATATGTAATATCAAAGGTTGCATAAACTTCTTGTATACAATATTACTTTTCAAAAAAGTTTTCATTTTTCTGCATTTTGCAGTAATAAATATCATTAACTTTAAACTCAAATAGAAAATCCTAAGCCTCTCACCCACTCGTCTACTGCTCTAGTCAATCCAAAAAGAACTTATGCAAATATCTAACCCTGTTCTACTCTTATGGATTAATTTGAATGAAACACAAGATCTCGCAGCTACAACTGAACAGGCATATAGAACACTAATTCATTGTCAACTTGTTTTCTTTATTTTTTTTCTAACTTCCTGGTCTGACAATTAAACATGTGTCTTTCCTCTTCTAACTTTACAAGCCCTGAAAAATATTCTAGACTCTTACAGACACCCTTCATCTGAAAATACTTGGAGAGCCAGTAACTTTCCACTCTACCATCCCATGCCACCTACTCCCCTCATTTACCAAAATTATACACAACATTTACCATCAGCAATAATCTAATAGTGCACTACTCCTCCCAATATACAAAGCTAGCACAGATGTCATCAACTTCCGTTGGTCAGGTCTATGTTGTTCACAGCAAGACAGCTATGGGAAGAAAGGGTTAAGGTGTGTGTGTGTGTGTGTTGAGAGAGAGATTTGTGATGGTTAAAAACCATATTTTTTTCTTCTGGAAATTAGAGGATGGGAGGGTTTAGAAATAACAGAAATGAAACAATTTAGCAAATTCACTAATTAACCCCCCCACCACCACCATGTCCATTAAATTTAATCAAGAAGTGTCAAAAATCTTCATTAAAAGAGTTTCACCAAGGCTAGGTGGGAGAACAGATTCTTTGTTGAGTGATACTTCTAAAACCATGTCCCTTCAGGACATTGGTGATTATGGCTCTCTACAATTTTCTGTCCTTTGTAGCTCTTGATAACTTTTCTCTTTTTGCCTCCTCTCTCTAACCCTGCTCTACCATCTATACACTCAAGCTCACCAGGTAGATTATATGTTGCTTTCCTTGATCCCTCTTATCTTCAACCTGTCCTGTGAGTATCAAATTTTCTAAGCCCCTTTTCATTATGTGCCATAGAAATTTCAACTCTTTCTTCATATTTCAGATTATAAGTGTCCTTTTTGTTGCCATTATCTCTAAAACTGAGTAATACTGCTTAGTCTTAAAACAGAGAATTCTCTTCCAGTCATCCAGTTAGTAAAAATTGGATTAGAATAGGGAGAAAAGGGTTGCAGAAACACAAGAAAGACAACATCTAAGTTATCTGAATCCTTTGATAAAGTATTAGAATCATTGATATTTTAGTCAAAATGGCTAAAGTGTTGTACACTGCTCCCAAAATATGAGATACAAGTTCAAATCTTGTCAGAAGTTACTTAATTTGAATATAACACTTTTAAAAAAAACATAAAATAATATGTAAAACTAGCAGCATGGCCCGGCGTTGCCCATGATTGATTCAAAAATCGTACAACTCATACAGCAATCTCTATCACTTGACTTAAAATATTTTTGCCCTTCCTTGTCTTTAAAGGAGTGCCCTTTGCCGTGCTGATGTTGCTACATACCTTACTTCTTGCCTATCTCACACTGCAAATTTTTTCTAAGCTCTATACTAAACATTAAATCTGTTACGAAAAAAGAACTAAACAAAATGAACACAAAATGATCAGCTTTAAAAAAGGACTCGTAACTGGAAAAACCAAATGAAAAAAGAATGTTAACAACAAATACTTTTTCACACCCAACCCAGTTCTGCGGAATCAGAATCAACGTTGAGTTTAAGCAAGCGAATGAGCCAATTGGAGTAAAGTGCCATGCAGATTTAAATTTTTCCCACTTGTGACGAATGCAGCTATCGATTTTTTATGCTAGTTAACATTCGTGTCAGTCAGCTGTTGGCTCTCACGCTGGCCAATAGAATCTTCCTGCATATTCATGGCAGCCAGCTATAGGCTCTCACTCTGGCCAGTAGTAAATGGCCGCAAACTACATGAAAACTGCCATAGAAGCATGAAAAAAATCAATTATTTCCACTATCAATGGGAGTTGGGAAATGCAAAGTTGGTCTTGGCCTTCCCACTAACTTGGAGCATGTGCATGTCAATTTTGGTGCAAATCCATCGAAAATTGCGGCCATGCATCCGTTACACACACACATATATATCCTGCCTTTTATAGAGATTATTGAGGCTATCTGAATGAGAGTTTGCAAGGACACTAGCTAGGACAAAGAGGTGCGGTTGAGATCCCTTACCTTTTCCTGATTTAACACCTGCAGACTTTACCTATCTGGGGACCCTATTTTATCTATGGGGGACCCTAAAAGATGTTGTGTATCACAGAAAACTTACTACATTGGTGGCCCTTAGACAAATTGAAAAAGCATGTGTAGCAATCCCACTGGACACTTTTAGCAATGTTGCCCAAGGAGAAGTTCGCCATACAAATAAATGTCTGGCAGGCAAAGGCCACCATTTTAAATATCTCTTTTGGTTGTAGAGTCCAAAGGTAACTTGTAATAATCTCAGGATGTCAGAATAAATTTAGAATTACAATATCTATACAAGTTTATACATTTTTAGCAGACTGTGTGTATATATATAAATAAAAAGAGTACTATGAGTCTGACCATAGTTTTAATTTAAAAAAAATGGTACTTTACAGATGAAAGGAATTTACTAAGATGAAAGTATACAGACACTACTTTAACTGCTATATCATCAACAGTAAATTTGCTTGCAAAGTTTTTTTTAACATTTGGTCATTAATTTCCCTTTGGGAAAAAACGAACAAAAAAAAAAACCCCCAAAAAAAAAACAGTATCTGTCTGTCTATATTTCTGAGATGGGGTATTATGTACACTATTTACATTGTTCAGACTATCGTCCTCACCTTTGTTGCCTTATTTATCACAACGTTTCGGCCATTGTAAACTCCTAACCCTGGCCTTCTTCAGGTGGTTGGAATGTTGAGGACACACAGCACAGTGGGTAAAGGCGTTACTTAGATCCAGTGACAAGACCCAAAGAGTGTGAGTTCAATATCTGGTTAAGGTGGTGGAGAACTTGGAGAGTTGAATTAATAGGAGATAACTGATATCCATTAGACATGGCACATGGAACTAGAACAGTCTACCCCAGTGAGCAAAATAAAGGGTTCAGTTCGACATTCCAACTACGTGAAGAAGGCTGGAGCATGCAACAGCCAAAACATTGTGATAAATATGGCAACAAAGATGAGGACAATAGTCCAAACAGTGTAAATAAAAATAACAGCAACTTTACACCAATGAAAGGGGTTCATATATCAAAGAAAAAAAATGACAAATATGAACAGTCAATTGCGATTGTCACCTGATGATTGGACAGAGTGATTGCTGTAGGGTATGTCTACAAAACTCTGGAGTTGGGATGCTGATGGTAACACCAATCAGAGAAGTGAAAAACTTTATATTTGTACAAATTATATATATTATAATTATTTACTATTTTAAAAATACGGTCCCATCGCTACACAGAAATTACCATGTTTCAAAATAGAAATTTGATTATAAAATTAAATTTAAAATCCATAGTTCCATTCCATTATCAAGCATTTTTTGGAATAACCTAATTAACAAGTTAACTTCACTTATAAGCACAGACAATTTTAATATTTTAAACTGCTATGGTTATGAAAAATTCAATCATTTTGATAAGGGGTGTTTGGGTGTTACTTTCACCAGATTATATAAAGTGAACATTGAAGTCAATACCCAGTGGCAACAGGCCTGATGATTGCATATAAGCATGAAACACTTACCTCTGGCTTTTGACATCAATGTCTACTTTTATATTTACGAGCACTTTAACCCATAAATATAGCATACCATAAAACTATATACAGTGCTGTGTAAAAGTAAGTGAACTCCTAAGATAATATTTTTAAAAATTGTCTCTTTTTTTCCAGATGATCAACAAATCTTAAACTATATATTCATTAAGAAAAACTTTTGTTAAATCAATTACAAATACTTTCAAAGATTTTTATCAATCTAAAATAAAAATATTAATTCAAAATTCAAAATTAAGATGTGCAAAAATAAGTGAACCCTTACATTTAATATTTGGTGACTACTCCTTTAGCAGTTACAATATCAACCAATCTTTTTTCTATAATTTTTTAAGAAGTTTATGGCAGTAGTGAGTGCTGATTTTTTACCATTTTTCTTGGCAAAACTCCCACAATTGTTTCTTGCATGCACTGCCTTCTTTCACTTGAATCACAGATTTTCAATTGAGTTTAGATCAGGACTTTGATTAGGTCATTCCAAGACTTGAAATTTCTTATTACAAACACATTTTTTGTCGATTTGCTTTGATGCTCCAAAGTTCACAGCAGGATTTGCACAAGCTTGCTGAACTAGATGTCTATGTGCTCTTGCTGTTATTTTTCACAGATGGCTACTTCTTGATTGTGATGTCATCATACCAAAGGCCTTCCTTTTATAAGTAATTTGTTGCACAGTGGAGAAGTGTACTCCAAATCGTTTTGACAGATTTTTATAGCCTTCTCTATCATTATAGGTTTAAACTATGCATTTTTTTAAAGCTTCAGGAAGTTCTTTTGATCTTTGCATATATATTTTTTTTTAAATTCAGTCTAAATGCACATTTTCGCATACACAATGAGTTATATTGTTTGACTGCAATATATGCAGCTCAACAAAAAGATAAACATGTGTATTTTGATTTTTACATGTGCAAAAAAAATTATTTGCACTGGCAACCATGTAAAACAAAAATACAGTGTGTAAATGCAAGGTTTCACTAACGTTTGCACATCTTAATTTTTAATTAATATTTTTATTCCAGCTTGATATAAATCTTGGAAAGTGGTTGTAATTGATTAAATAAAGGTTTTTTTCTTAATGAATATATAATTTAATTAAGATTTGTTGATTATCTGAAAAAAAGAGAATTATTTTAATTATCTTAGGGTTTCACATTTGCACAGCACTGTGTGTGTGTGTATATATATATATAATAGAGGCATGGTGGAGTAATGAATCGAGGCTTGGATTGAGGAATTAGAGTGCTAAGTTCAAATTCCAGTTGAGTTCATTACATTCACTTACATGCTAATACCCCCAGGAAATGTATGAATCGATTTCTTCTCCCCTCTGTTATGGGTAAATAGCAGGACAGACTGTGTCCTGTAACCTTGGGTGGCAACCAGTCTAGGAAAAGGCAAACTCTGAATTCAAAATCTGTGTAGAGTTATTTGGGGACATTGCAACACACACTGTGCACCAGTTTCCTGTATTTGGCTCTTCCCAAAAGTGTGGTCAGTTCTGCACAAGCCTTCATCATTTTTAATCAAATCATATGAGTATGTGGTCTGTCTGGTTCTAAGAACTGAGCTGCTTATTTCTCATATGTCAAAATACAATGGGAGATTCCTATATATATATATATATATATATATATATATATATATATATATATATATATATATATATAAATAAAATAATACTGTGAACATTATTAGAGTTTTACATTTTCTTCAGGTTAGCTGAACTTCTGTTAAGTGTTCAATAGATAACTAGTGTTATAATATTCAATAAATCAAGCAAGGTTCAATTGAATTACCTGATTTATTGGATATCTCTCCCTGATGAAGAATTCAACACAAAACTCTTTAGTTGATCAGTCAGATAAGTCAACTGAATTTTTGTTTATTCATTGAATAGATAGATCAGTGATTCTCGACTTCTAAGTGTATTGTTAAATATTGTCACATTCAACCAGATACTGAAGAAATCATAAAAATACACCAGGCGCAGGTTTCACATTAAATAAGCTGCACAAATATTTGAATAGAAACATTGAAGTAAGTTCATATTTGTGCATATATTTTTAATGTATGAATTTATTTCATAACATTTAAATATATACCCTTTAAATATTTTCATCTGTTCACAGGCGTGTTGTTGCTTAAAATGGTTGAAACATTGAGATAGATACATAGATAAGGAGTGCTGAAAAGTTCTCTATCCACTTCCCATAATCTGGTAAAATGACAAAACAGAATATTTTTGTGTATTTCTTCTTGGTCTGACCACCAAAATTTTCAGCAATACTTTTGAGAGAGAGAGAGAGAGAGAGAGAGAGAGAACATGGACACACATTCCCAAAATATATAGAATATCCTGCTGTAAAAATCACCATGATTTAAAATTTTCTCAAAACTTGAAGAAAAAAAAAAAAAAAAAAAAAGAAAAAAAATCAAACTATCCATGAAAGAGATCTGCCTTTTGCCTGTCCTTCTCTTCCCAATCTCCAAGTTACATGCGCATCTCTAAGTTGGCTGATTCCACAACTTTTTCTGCAGCTGCTATGAGTAAATAGTAACAAGACAAAAAAAAAAGAAAGAAAGAAAGAAAAAAAGAGCATTAAATCCAGGAAACAAGTCACTACCCACTCACTTTTCAATTGCCATGGCAACCCCACTATTGTCTGGTTCATGTGTGTAAGGGACACACTGCCATATTGTTGGAAACTGTACAGATGGACAAATAACAACAGCTCAGGAAATGAGGAATAGACCAGAGGCAAAAATGCAAAACCAAAGTCCAGGCTTGTCATTTCCACAGCAGAAGAAAAATTCATTACCAAAGCAAAAATTGACATACACTTATACAAGTCTGTAAAAGTGAAAAATGAATGTAGTTGGTTTAATATTATTATTATTATTGAAGATCAAGTGACAACAAACCTCAATATTTCAGCACTCTTTTCTGTATTCTATTTAATTTTCATAGTTTTCAATTAGTATTATTTATTATTGAGTTTTTGCACTAAAAATATATGGTGGCTTTCACTAGAGACCAAGTTACAGCAAATGTAAATATGACAATATCCTTTTCTGTATTCTGGTCAAATTTAGAAATGTTGTCTGGATAGTTTTCATCCTTTCTTGAATTTTTCAATTCTTTCATTTTGTTATTTTTTTTTTTTGTTTTTTTGTGAAGCTCTTCAGGATTGTTCCAAGTATGTCAGTTATCACTGGTTCAACTGTCACCTCCTTCCATTTTTTCCCCATTTCTCTCCACTTATCAGCAAAGTTTGGATATTTATTAATTCAGTTTTCCAATTTCTTTCATTTTACTCTGTTAGCTAGAAAAGGAACTTTCAATTTTTAACAAGTCATTTCCAGCTTCATAATGATTAGATATCGGCTTCCAAATTGGATTGGACAATTTTGATTGAATTTTGCAATTGTCATTCAGGTATCTTTGTTTCCTTTGTTTTCATACCATTTCCTTATTAGGACCTAAGGTAAAGTAGCATCTGTTTGCATAAATGATACCTAACATTTACAGTGTTTATATTTTCCATACATTTATAAAACTCTCGAGTGGATGAACAATTCTACATAGTGCAATTTTCTTTTAATCTCTTCTAAGCAGGGGCTCTGAGGGATCTTGTTCATTTTCTTGTCAGTACCTTTCCTGATCTGTACTCAGGACACCAATTATTGTAACAGTAGTTTTAAAGTATCATGATATTAGGATGGCCAAAGATGCATTCCAAAAGCTAAACAGAGTATGAATGGATAGAAAAATTTTGTAAGAAGCAAAGAAAAGAGTCCTGAACTGTGTGATATCTATCCTCCTGTATGGTAACGAATTTTGGACAATCTCCTCAAAGAGACTTAAAGCAACAGAAATGTGGTTCTACAAAAAGATGCTGAGGATGCCATGGACTGAACATGGGAACAACAATGAGGTTTTGGAGAAAAGAGAAACAAAAAGGCAACTTATACTTAACATAAGGAAGAGGCAGTTGAAATTTCTGGGGCACGTAACGAGGAAGGAGGGCTTGGAAAACTTGATACCTACAGGACAGATTGAGGGGAAGACGGACAGAGAAAAGCAGTGCATAACATACTTAATGAGCTTGACTTTTTGGGAGAAATAACAAAAAGACAAAACTTATTAAGAGCAACAAGAGACAGGACAATGTGGAGGGCCATGATCACCTACGTTCTGAAGGGACACAGCATATAAAAGTAGTAGTAGTTTTAAACTGCCACATTTTCAATTTCAAATATATTAATAATTACTTATTTTGACATATTCTTTAACAGATAAGGATGATTGTTGTCATTAATCATCAATGTTTCTTTTTCAAATATTAACCAAAATGTAAATATTTTATCACAATTTATATTTTTTAATCATATTACAAATCTTGAGTTCATATTGGAACTGACCTTTTCATTATCTAAGTGTGCTTAGTTTTTACTGATTTCAAAATAGCAGTTTGCCAAATTTAACATTTTATAACTTTGTATTCTAAAAAGATAATGAGTTGATATTTGGTGGTGCTGTAGTCTAATAAACAAAAAAAATAGTTCTGTTTTTATTTTATTTCTAGTCTATGTGGTTACATAGCTATAGGACACTAAAATGGCCTACCCTTACTTTATGAGGCAGCATATTAACAGCAAAATAAGGACATTACTTCAAAGGAGACGTTGAAAACTAAGTATTAAGGGATGTAATCAACCACCCTTGGTCAAATAATTACATGTTGCCAATTCAACTAGCCTAACTTCTTGGCCAGTATGACAACTTTTCAGTACCCCCTCATATTAAAAATATAAATAGACAACAGAAACAAAATTAAAAATTTTATCAAATGACTAAATAATTTTTTCCCGTTATTATCATCAAATAAAAATAATTTTCTTTATAGTTTAGAGCTTGTTCTCTTCTCTGTCCACCTCCTCTCTATTTTTTTCTTTAAATATTTACTGGAGTATGAAATAACACACAGGAGATAATTTCACCTCCAATTATTTTCAAAACCTGATTGTAACCCACCCCTACCCCAGCAAAACTGTCAGTTTCAGAGGGTGGGGAGAGGGAAAATGAATTCATTTTCATTGTCACATGTAAAAAGTCTAAGGTTGTATCTGTCATATGACTTGTGTTGTCATCTGGCAATGTTTTATATTGTTGCAGATGAGTAGTAACAGTAAGAATAAGAAGAATAATGTTAATAGGAGTAGATAGGTTCGTTTACCGTCCAGTTCACACTCCTCCCTGGTCATTTGAACAGAAGTAGAAGTTTATCTCTTGTTTCCTGTTTAGGATAGTGTTTCCAGTTCCTTTTAAGGTCTGCTTCAGCTCTATACTCCAAACACTTGCCCTTTTCTATGCTAATATATGTTCACACAGTAACCCACTACATTGAGTGACTCTTGGGCCTTGTATTGGGTGAACATTAGTATAAAATATATATAAATAAGAGGAATAAGAATGATGATGATAACTTGGAGGCAGCACATACAAAACAAATGAGAGGAAAATAAAAATTAAAAATGTGGCATTTAAACACAGTATTACAATAATAATAGGAGCACTAGGAATGACATAAAAAAATACTTATACACATTAATAACATCACAGGAAAAACTCCACTATCTGCAATACAAAAAATCATGCTTACATAAATAAAAAGAAAAAAAAAGAACCCTCTCAATGTCAGATGCACAATAACTTTCTAAGAAAAATGTTCTTTTACCTCATGTCTCGGGTAAAAGACATGATAAAGGATTGTATCAAATTGGAGATGATGATAATAATACTGAGAACCACAAAACCTGAATCATTTCTGTTCTTGTATTTTTGGGTGATACTATCAAGCACCAAGATATTGATAAAATCCACCAAGCCTCAACTTACTTATTACATATTGATTACCTATATATAAGAATTTGGGAATTATCTTTATCCTCCCAATAAATACTTAGCCTACATGCAAAAGTACATGCACTTAAACAGTTTTTCTCAACATCATTTTACAACCATGTTTTCCCACAACACTTGATCCAAAAATCTATAACCAAATAAGAGGCAATTTTGGATTTATTTGAATTGCATTGTGTCATCATTGAACTTGTTAAACCCAGTCTCATCAACGAGAAATACTAAGATTGAGATTTATTAGAAGAGAGAAAGTCCCATTACAAAGTTGGGATCTGTGATCTGTATAGATTTTATACATCTATTCAGGAAGATGAAGAAAGACAAAAAGGTATATGCAATTTTTCTAATTTTATGTCAAGAACACTATTATCATAAAACATACATGAAATTCATCAAATGTATCACAAAGAAAACAAGCTGGAGAAAAAAAACATCCAATTCAAAGTGTAAAGTAAAATTTGATTCTGCTGTGTTGCATTTAGCAAATATTAAATGCACATTAACCCTATGCAAAAGACTAGCATATAGCACTATTACAACATCTGATGATTGTAATGGAATGTGTCAACAAATATATACAGAAAGATAAATGGCTACAAAGTTTTATATTATCCAAGATTAAATCAGTTTTAGATCTTATCAGAGATCAATTCTACAATAAAGAAAAATTATTGCAACTTCTGGTTCAGGAATATGTTAATGGAGATTAACCAATATACTATTCAACTAACAACTTAAATAACTTAACCAAAATCTGAGTAAAATACAATCTAACAAACAGTCAACTACTACAGGTATCTTTTTCTGTTTAGATTTCTGGGATGAGGAGTTACCATTATGTACATTATTTACATTCAGACTATTGTCCTCATCTTTGTTTTTATTATCACAACTTTTTGGCTGTTGTGCTCTCCAGACTTCTTCTGTCTGTTGATCAAGGTAACCTTCAGGGAATTTTCAAACTGAACACTTTATTTAATCTACAAAGGTTTTCATACTTAGTTTCCTATGGTTTATCAACCCTTTGCAGTTTATTTAAAACCATAAAATATTTTATATTGTAAGAATTTTTCCTTTATTTTTATTTATTTATTTTTTAATGATTTTATAGAACTCTTACTAATTAACCCATAGCTGGAGGCAGAAGAGGTGGATTCGAACTTTTCCCAAGGGTATTTGTGCATACGTGAATATAACAAACACAACTGGAATTGAAATTTGGCTTTCTATTTCCAATTCTAGGCAGTATCCATTATCCCATCTAGGTACTGACCAGGCTTAATTTCGGTAATCATATGAGAACTGGTGTTTCAACATTCACTGAAATTTCAACGTGATGTGGCAGTAAGTCCTGTTTTCATACTGCTAGTGGGATAAAACTTTAGTTGGTGAATATGATGACATGGTAATTGCAAGTTCAATCCCTGGGATTGGTAGTATAGATTTAGACTCAGTAGAAACAGGGCAAGCAATAAGTGAGCAGTACTAAATAAGAACAAGGAGTCCAGTTCAAAGTTCCTTGAAGTTTACCCAGATCAACAAGTACCTGAAGAAGGCTGGAGGGCACAATAGATGAAAGGCTGTAATAATAACCACAAGTGTCATCAAAAAGTAACTAGCTCATACAAATATACAACATTCACCAAAATATCACCTCAATGAATAAATATATATATATATATATATATATATTAGCAGGTTAAAATCTTTCGTTCTCTTAAATTTTTAATTGATTTTGTTTTCATTCACAGTGCAAAATTTGCCTTCTTCCTATTATATGTCATATACTTTCAGAATGTAGGTGACCATGGTTCTCCACAATTTTCTATTTTTTGTTACTCTAACACTTCCACTTCACTGTTTTGTTCTAACAAACCTTAAGTTGGTTACTCTGTTTCTCCTACTGCTCTTGCCATCATTTGGTCCTTCAAGTCTTAGATTCTTTCAGACTTCTTTCCTCATTATATGTCCCAGAAATTTCAGCTGTCTCTTTCTGATTGTAAGTCAATCTTTACTTGTAGCTTCTATTTTTCTTAAAACTTCTTTGTTACTCAAATATTTCTGTCCAGGGTATCCTCATCATTTATCAATAGAACCACATTTTTGTCACATCGAGTTTCTTCTTCATTTGTGAAGAGATTGTCAAGCAACTAGCAAAAGACCAGTGCTGAACTGCTATGTAGTATCTAATCTTACATAGACATTCAGCACTTGTTTTTTTGTTTGTTTGGTTGTTTCTAACAAATTTTTCTATTTCCTAATACTCTGTTTAGTTTCTGGAAATCGTCTTTCATTATTTCCATGAACCTTCGGATTTCAGTATCACACTTTCTGTAATCTATTATCACACAACCCAAATAGTTTGATTTCTGTACCTGCTTGATTTTGACATCCCCAGTATGTAGCTGGGGCTGTCTTTTTTCTTGACAAACATGCAAAGTTAGAGTTTTTAAAAATAAACCACAAAAATGCAATTCATTAAATTAAAAATTTACTGATGCTGCATTAAAAAAAATAAATAATAATAATAATATCACTCAAATTAGCATCCCTATCAGGTTATACGAGATTAGAATCTTATCAATTTCTAACGAATGGATTTTATTTTTAATCCAACATTTTTATTACTTCAAAAGTTATTTTTAGTGGATGCCTGTATCTGAGTAGATGCTCCCTTTTTTAAACAGTATTTCATCTACCAACATGCATACTCAAGTAAACTTAATAAAGAAAATCGATTTTGCTGGAGAGCACATTTTCTTTATTAAGTATTATCAAGTACACAGACTGACAGACAAAATAAATACTGTTTAAAATAAATGGAGCATCTACTCAAATTAGATACTTATATTTTAACAAAACAAAAACCATTATTATTATCATTCCTCTTCTCATTCATTCTTTATCTGTTGCCAGTCTACAAAATAGGAAATATTTTTCTCACATGATATCCACTTTTCTTCTTATTGTTGGTGGCAAGGACAAAGCATTTCTGGCAAAACCAGTGCAGATGTCATTTGCATCTCTTGTGCACAGATCAAGGAATAACAAAACACCAATTGTGCATTTTCTGAACAATTTGTAGAAATATAAAATTCATACACCATGGTCACTTCTCAACCAGCCTACGTAACATCGTCACTGAATTGGGCTGCATTTGAAAGAGCAGCTCAAATAAATTTTAAATGAATTTTATTCTCATTAGCCAGCCATGCTAGCTCAGCTTATTCTAAAAATAACCCCAAATTGGTTACAAGTGGTAAAATTCAAAATTTAGTAGCACTAAGCTTTCTATTGGTTCCAAATGAATGACTGAAAAACACTTTCACCCTCCCCAATTTATAGGCAGAAGCACACAAATGAATGCTGGGATTTCTTCCTAGCCAATAAAATAGGTTAGTTCCCAGTTTCATATGACTTAGTTCTGGTCTGTCTTAAAGTCAGAACACTATGTTCGCTTATCCAAATTTGCTGTGTGTCAATCACAGTTCTTACTTTGTGAACTTTTTTGCCATATTACTGTTGCTTTGCCTTATTACTATTAATTTGCCTTGCATATATTTTTTGCCCTTTTCTTTTCCCTGTGATTGTTTATTGCAAACTTTGTCAATTCTGTTTGTTGGACAGTTCTGCCATTTATTTACATTTAACCATAGCCACTCTACACTTTCAAATAAGGACAACTGATGACCCTGTCCTTGATTTCAGAAATTCACATAAAAGTATCAAAAGAAGTGGGAGAGGGGGTTATCACTTGGTTGTAAAACAAAATTGATCCTCCACTTTATATACACTTGTTAGTGAATGAAATATTTATGATGTATAAACAGGCTTGCCAGAATTGGTCTAAAGTAGGATATGGGGATTCATTTGAAAGCCCAGTGCTATTACATCTTAAATTGATTTTCTTCTCGTTAGTAGCCCAAGTTAGCCTATTTTATTTTCAAAAGTAGTTACAAAATTCAAAATTTATTAAAAAAGATAATCTGACCTGACTGGATGTGCAAGTTACATAACAGTTATTGATGCAAAAAGTAAAATCGGTAAGCCAAGTTCAAATTCCAAGCAAATCTGTTGCATTTAATTTCACAATAATGCCCTTAGGAAAGGCATGAATTCTTCCCCCTCCCCCATTCACTGATTAAATAGCAGGAGAGCTAGTGCTCTAGCCTTGGGTGGCAGGTAGTCTAGGGGAAAGACAAGTCTGAATTCAAAACTGAAGGCAGCATCAGGAATCCACTCCAGTACCTTTCCCCCAAAATACATGCCAATTCACACACACAAAAAAAGGAAGCTGTGGAGAGCCATGATTGCATGTCTTAAAGAGACATGACATTTTTAAAAACAAATGGTTTTCCTTTCTTGAATATGATTTTAAATTGCATGAATCAAAAATAAACATTGTGAAAGAAAAGGGTTTAAAAAGAAACTAAAAAAAATATAAAGAATCAAAAGTCTTATTTGGAGAGATCTATTTTTGTCTGGTAGAATTCCATGTATAATTCAACATGACAGATGTTTACACATGATATATATTTTTTTTTTTTTTCCCATTACCCATACGAACATATCATCAAAGCAAGTATTGAAGTTTTCCTTCTTTTGGATGACTAAAGCTTAGAAAGCGATCGAGAGAAGAGAAAAACTTTGAACTTACCCTCTCAGGCTAAATAGTCTCTGATCACAGATTAGCTGAAGGAAGGAGCACCTATTTGATGCTCTAAATCAAAGATAGAAATGCATTTCTACTGATCACAATAAAATGGAAATTTCCATCAGTTGCATTGGAAATTCTCCATCATCCACATCTAATGGGTTAATCCAGCAGACACATTTTCCAAACCTAAGTAGGATCATTAGTGTACTGGTTATACTGTCAACTGAGATTGAGTCTCTGACTTGCAGAAATACATTTTTTCTAGTCTTTCCTTAGTATTTTAAAAGTCTCACAGAAATGCAGTGTGATTACAATTCTGTTTATGTAAACACGTGATATGCAGGCAAGATATATTAAACAAATGTATAAGTTTAATTCTTTATCACACTGATTAAATGCTACATTTATCTGATAATAGTTTTAATTGAATATCACCAACAAAATTTCAAGCAATCCAACAAATCCTTACCAATAACAAAAATATACTCACACAAACTGTAAAAAATGGCTACAAATACAAGAATACTAAAATATCAATAAAATTATCAAATTTAGGAGTTGATATACTAAATATATTTCATGAATAAAAAATGATATTAAAAACAATGACATGGGAAGTTGCAATACTTTAAAATACTGATAGGACACTGCTAGAATGTCATAAATGAAAAAATATGAAATGGACGAGCACAAAAAACAAAAAACAAAAGCTCTTTGATAATGGCATATGTAAGTTGAAAGTACTCAGACATTGGACAATCTAAATTTTCACTAGAAACCAGAAAAATGGTCCAAAATGTAGAAAACAATCATGTTTCTCTTCAACCAAAGCTATATATATATATATATATATATATATATAATTTCACTCCAAGCAAAGCAATAAACCCTCTAAGATGGAAGAGGTTAGTGAGTGTGAAAGAATATGAGAAAACAAAAAAAAATATTAAGGAGAGTGACCAATAAAAGAACAGGACACACACACACATATATATATATATATGTGTGTGTGTGTGTGTGTGTATGTGATGGCAATGTGGAATAATAACTTGTAATAAAAAACAAAGAACATCAACAAGGAATAAATAATTTTTAAGTTCTGAAATTCATTACTTTTTAATAATGTACATATTTTTTTATTAATTTCATTCATTTTATTTGTTTTAATTACATTTTTAGCATAACTATTTTTCAGTTATTAAATTAAATTTTTAAAACATCAACTTAAAAGGAGTAAATTTAGATGAAACAAACTAGTACAATGCCTCAGACCATTGAGATTGCCAAGGGAAAATTTCAGTCTCATCTCAAAAAATATGATTGTCGTGTATCAAAAGTATTTTCATTTTTTTCTTTTTACACATACCTCTACTCCAGATCGTATTTCATGTACACATCTGAATTCTATCTACGATGCCACTCTATTATGAATATTATTTTAAACTGAGCCCCAAAGATACTGAAGTTCCTTGTAGAATTCAGAAGGTGGAAGAAAATGAAAATATCTGTTCATACTGCTCCAAACTGGCTTAACTATTTTTAATATTTAAGTATTTTAAGGGCAAATGAATTGTCCTTGGCAATAAAGCCCAGAAGTGGATAACCATCAATTGCTGATCATGATGTTTTAAAAATGCAAGAACCAAAGAAGCAGTCCATAAAAATTGTCAGAGCTTGAATCATCAAAAAGATACCATATATAGAATCTTGAGCTTCAAAAAAAAAAAAACAAAAAAAAAAAACAACATACAAGAGCTTTTGAGGTTTCCCATAAAATTGAAAACAAAAATACTATTGATTCACCCTATTATAATTTGAAAATCAATTATATTTTTATTATTTACTAAGTTTAGTAAATAATGAGGCCCCCCGTGAGGGTCAAACTACTGCCACAGTATTTGGTCTGCAAGAGACGATCGTAAACAAGTACATGAAAAGTACATTTTAATTATATTACTTTACTAGTTGTAACATCGAGATGAAAACTAGTTTCTGTCTGAATTTCTGGAATGAGGAGTTTTTGTTGTTTATACTATTTACATCTGGATGATTGTCCTCATCTGTTGTCATTATCATAACGTTTCAGCCATTGTTTCCTCCTGTCTTCATGATGTGATAACAACAAAGTTGAGGACAATAGTCTACATGTTTTTTTTTGTTTTTGTTTTTTTTTTTACAGTAAGGTTTACCTTTTACAAAGCCCAGGGTCCACACAAGGTAGAGTTAAATTAGGAGGCAACTTTGCAAATAGGAGTGGAAGATAACGATTAACCCTAGCCTTGAACAGGTTAAGATTGTAAAGATTGGGAAAACATCCTTATGAGAGTCACTTCTACAGTGCAGTGGTTTATGGGAAGAAGCTGTTTTCAGTAGAACTTCTCACTGATGGAATATGGAGAGGATATGGATGGTTTGATACTATGTGAGTGGCATGGCATGTCCTTGCCATCAAGGTTTGAACTGGCATGATCAGGGAATGTAGTTCATCTGAGCACTTTCCCTGGAAGTAGCAATAGAGCAGCAAGAGGCTTACCACTTGCCACCTGTGGGAGAGGGGTTGGAAGGTGGAAAATAATTTGTCATGCACAAGGGCTCAGAGACAGATTTCGGACTATCAAGGCAAAGAGTGAGGTCTGGGCAGCAGGAGGAGTCAGGTATTTACTAGAGCACCACAGGGAGCTGACCATTTTACCTGCATCCTTCGGAATGGATTGCATGTACGAGTTCCACTTGAGGTCAGGTGCAATAGTCTTTCAAGACATGATGCCTCTCTGAGGGGACATTTGTTAATCCTGACTGGTGGTAATTCGGGGTCGATTGGCAATGATGAAACGTAACCAGCTTGGTCTTTGAGGAATTGAATTTAACTAGCCAGTTTTTACCCCACTGAGTAGTTTGTGCTAGATCAGAAGAGAGATCAGTTGTCAATCTCTGACCATCAAGAGTTTTAGAGATACACCAGTATATAGTTGCATCATTGGCATAGATGTTTACAAATTATCTGAATACATTCTTAGGCAGATCATTTATGTAAATCAAAAAGAGGGTTTGTTTAAAAATAGTGTAAGTAATGAAAACTTTTGATTATGGAAAATAGTGATGAATCTAGAAAGATAGAAATGGATTCTCCTTATTTTGGAAAGAACAAAGTGGAGGGAAGAGCAAAGACCATCAAAAGATACCATATGTAGTTCATTACATAAGTTTGAAGTATCCAGGATTTCTTGAAAGGAAAATACTTTTGATAGACCCTGATATTTTACTTTAAATTCCCTGAAAGTTTAATTTCACAGCTGCTGAATGGACTACTCAAAACAAATATGATCAACCATAACAAAATACATCAAGAAATTTAACTAAAAAAAGATTATCTTTAACAGGAAATGAATAAATTTTTAAAATGTTTTTTTTTCTTGCTTTTTCTCTTAAGTCAAAAGCTAATTGTTCCTTGCTTAATGCAAACAAACCATAAAGCTCATCAAATTATCAGCAGGGTTAAAAATTAACGATCTGGGTTTGAGGAATTTTTATGCAGTTCCAACAAATTATTTTATGAGTGCAAGACAATAATTATACTGCAATTATTATCATCATCATCATCATCTAGGAATTGTATTAAATTCTTAAGACATTATAAGCAGATTCCAGATAAAGAAATATTTCATCAAATAATCAAATGGTTAAATTAAGATCAACTTGTTAGCTTTTCTTTTATGAAAACAATGACAATTTATAGATAAATTCATGAGGCTTATGCCATCTTGTCTGCCAGGATGCCTGCTAGCTGTCATTGCATTAAGGGTTATAAAAAGAAGAGGTATAAATCTTCTCCTACCTTTTTGCTCCAAGATGCAGCAACAACAACAGGCTTGAGCAAATGGATGGTAGAAAAGGGTTTAGGAGAAATAGCAAAACAAACAAAATTTATTAAGAGGGATCTGAAGATGTGGAGGGTCATGATCTGCCACGTCCTGAAGGGCCATGGCACATAAAGAAGATGTGGTGAATCACACATGCACACAATACAGCTAAGCACAAACATTTTTCTTCTTTTTTAAACTGTATACACAGGTATATTTTTTCTTTCTCTTTTGTGAGCTATGTTGCTCTTTGAATATATACATATATATAAAATACTTCATATGTTGAACTCATATCTTTAAACTTTGTATTGAAGTTTATCTTGAAAGAGAGCTACCTGTACTCATCCTACAAATCAAAGCACAAGAAGACAGAATGCATGGTTATCAGCAAATGGATGAGCCCAAAATGCAAATACAGGTCGGGGAATGCTAAAATCAAGCAAGTACAGAAATTTAAATATCTGTGAAGTGTTCTAACAGAGGATGGAAAGTGTGACACTGAGATCTGAAGACATATTGGGATGACCAAAGATGCATTCCAAAAGCTAAGCAGAGTATGAAGAGATCGAAAAATGTTGTAAGAAACAAAGAAAATAGTACTGAACTGTCACATGATATCTGCCCTCCTGTATGGCAGTGAATGCTGGACAATTTCCTCAATGATGAAGTAGAGACTTGAAGCAATAGAAATGTGGTTCTAGAGAAGGATGATGAGGATGCCATAGACTGAACATGTGAGCAACAACAAGATTTTGGAGAAAATGGAAAGAAAAGGAAACTTTGAATTATGGTTGAGTATTACGTTATGTACATGCAAATGGTGCTTCTTTTTTTTTTGTTTGTTTATATTTTCATGTTGCTCATGGGATTTATTATAAGTCTTATATAATAATTGAGACTTGAAATATTGGGATTATTTTATTATTTTTGGTGATAGGAACTGCTTTTGTTGGTTATGTTCTTCCTTGAGGGCAAATGTCTTTTTGAGGTGCTACATCAAGAAGAGGCAGTTAAAATTTCTGGGCATGTAATGAGGAAGGAGGACTTGGAAAATCTGATACTCACAGGATAGATTGAGGGAAAGAGGGACAGAGGAAAGCCATGCATAACATACTTAATGGGCTTGAGCAAATGGATGGAAGAACAGGGTTTGGGGGAAATAGCAAAAAGACAAAACTTATTAAGAGCTACAAGGGACAGTAAGATGTGGAGGACCATGATCGCCTATGTCCTGATGGGACATGGCATATAAAAGAAGAAAGAACGATATATGACTTGAAAAAAAAAATCTTGCTCTTTGATGACTGCTCTTTTTGCATTGTTAGCAAAAATTCATTTTCTTACCCATTAACCTAAGAAAAAAAAAGAATGGCTTTTGATTCTGGAGAATGATTATGACTTTAATAAAAAAAAAATATTTATAATAATTTCGATCATCTGTGAATAGTTCCTGAAAGTTTCATTAACATCCGACAATTATTTCTATTTTTGCACAATTTTTCAAATTAATGTGTGTCATACCAAAAAAACGTGCTAAAAATTGTCTATGTTATTTACTAGTTCTGCTGATACAAATAGAAACAAGGTTTTTTTTAATCAAAATTTAGAATGTTCTAAAAAGAAGGAAAAATTTTTTAAAATAATTAAAAAAAACTTTGATCTTTCCTCTTAATAATAACACAAGCATTTAGACAATAAAATTTTGTTTTCGACACGGTTGGCATCTTTTTCATCAAGATATGCTCTTTTTTTAGCGATTTCGTGGAGGTATATATATATATATATATATATATATATACACACACACTATACAACCTAAAATAAATGCACATACGCAAACATTATATAATATATATGCATATATTTATATATATGAGTGTTTAAGTAAATACACAACCTGACAGTTATGAGGTGAATTTGGATCTGAAATTTTCATTGTAAAATGTTCAATCTATATGACAGTCAACTGTTGGGTTAAGTGCAATGACAAAGAAGATTAATTGACGTACTTACATATATGGAAACTAAAATACATGAACAAGTCATACATTTATGAACCAAAAATGTTATTGTAAATTCCAAAAAGAGCTTTCTAAGCCAAAAGATTGCAGATGTATTGAATAGGAAAATATAAACCCTATAGCTGCTCAGGTCAGTAGGTTGGTTCCATTAATGGCAGCAATGGTTGACCAATGATAAATACTTTGTACCAAAGCACACAAGTTTTCATTTGAACTAGCAACAAAAAAAATTTTTCCTCCCAAAAGTAGACACAGAAAGGAATGTAACATGGGACAGCTTATTTTAACTTTTATTTACTATTAGCCAAAAATTAGAATCTCAAGATGCAGCAGTTTCTGACTGAAAATATTTACACAATTCTGTGAAAACAGGCTCTGAAAACACAAAAAAAAAAAAATAAAAATAAAAATAAAAACTGAAATGCCAGTTTTCAAGTTTTTACTTTTTTTCTTTTTACCATGTCCTTTCAGGATATAAATATTTAAGGCTCCCCACAACTTCCTTTTCTTCTTAATATCTGTGAATTACCAGGACTACTTGGGAAAGATAAGTGGAGTATTTTTTTTGTTACCATCTCCATGTTTTTATTAGGTTGGTGCAAAAATAATGTCGTTTTCTCACATAGTAACATATGTGAGAAAACGATATTGTTTTTGCACCAATCTAATAAATTTAGACTAGTCCTCCTTAATTGGCTACAATTCACTTTTATTTAATCTATATTTAGGACAAGAGGGAAAAAATGGATTCATGCCTTTCCCAAAAGCATTTGTGCAAAACAGACTAGGATGGAAACTTCAAGTCAGTTTACTGATTTAACTTTCTGTGTATTTATCTATCATATGATAACAAACAGGCAGATTTTCATCATCAATTTCTAAATTGTTAAAATTCCTAAAATTTCAGTAATATTTACTGAAAGTGTAAAAAATAAAACTGGAAAGAAAATTTTAAGCTAGGTAAAAAAGGAAAATAAAAACAAGCATGACAAGGTTTGGTGATCACTGAGAACTGTGCAAACAATTTCAGTTTGGCCAAATGGCATGAGCACACAACCAAGAGTTGGTTCTAGAAAATAAGATGCTCTGATTTTGAGATCCACATCAATCACACCATCCATGCAATGAGATCAAATCTGAACAAAGGAATTAAAATAATCATCAGCAATGATAAAATAGGAAGAGGAAAGCATGACTGATGCTTATTATTCATTTTTATGAGCTAGTGTGCTATTGAGTCAGATACTGAGGGCTGTTAAAGACAGGAAGGAAAAAAAAAAAAAAGAGAAGAAAAGAATAGAGTACAAAGAACAGAAAAGGATATTTAGTTAAAACCAGTCATTCTGTTCCAGTGGTTGAAGTAAAGATGTTGAAAAAGCATATCAAAACTGCTTCAGAAACCAAACAATTAGTATGTTGATATGGTTTTGTTAACAAAACTTAGGACAAAGATTAAAAAAAGCAAATGATAAAAAAAAAAAATAATCCCAGGAACTGAAGAAGCTGTGAAATATGCCAATAATAATAGAAGAACTTACAAAACACTAGAGGTAATGATTGTAGAGTAATTGGCCATGCTTAAATGTAAATGGTAAAACTGCCCAACAAACAGAATTGACAAAGTTTGCAATAAAAGATAAAAGAAAAGAACAGGATAAAAATTAATATTAAACAAACAATATATGTAAAGCAAAGAAACAGTAAGAAGGAAAGGGTTCACAAAGTAACAATTGGTGTTGACACTGTGGTGTTAACTCCATTTACTTCCTGAAACTGCTACTAGGTGACGCTTTCTGGCATTATAAATATTCTGTTTTATATATACTTATATATACTCTGTTTTATACTTTTTTGCAGCCTCTTCTTACTTTTCTGTATGTAAGTCTCTCAGGAAAACTTGTTCCCCATTCAGAAATGCATAAACCACACATAACAGATGTATATATACACATTCACTCACTTCTCATCCTTTGGACCAAAAAGGTTTTCACATTCTTTTGTTACACACATCATTGTCTTTGTCACTTGTATACTTTTCTTGTTAATATGTTATCATTTGTTTGTACATATATTGGCTGGTTAGTTATTTTGTTTTATGGCATATCAACCTTAGTGGATCATTTAATGCCATTACTGTTTTGGAATGGATTTTAGCATAGTTTGGTAGAATATATATATATATATATATATATATATATATATATATATATATATATATATATGAACATTTCTCAAAGTTGACCTGTAGAAAAGACAATATTTATAAATATATATGACAATAGTAAAACTGTAGTTATTGCTGACGCATTTCATCCAATGTGAACTTTCTCAAAGCAAAAAATGAAATGAATTTAATTAAAGAAAGTAACTAATAATAACAAAAAACAGAATGTTATTAGCAACTGGAGGAATGTAGAGAACACTATTTTCATATTGCTAACTGAATATAATGTCAGTTATTATCACGCATGGAGAATATTGTCATTATAGTTGTGTTGGCGGATTCAACCATTTTCTTTTGATTTTACGATATTGAAGGAAAATTCTAGAGGGTGCTGCCATAGAATATTACCCAAATATTAATCTACACCCAGGCCTTTTCCCTATTTCACCTTTCTTAATAAAATTACTGCTCTCCCAAACAAACGTACACAGCAATATTGTAAAATCAAAAGAAAATGGTTAAATCCGGCAACACAGCTATAATCACAATATTCTCCACATGTGAAAATAACGTCAGTTATTTTCACATTTAACTTCATTGGAGATTGACTCAACAACAAAGGAGATGTACGAAATTCTTCAACATGACAACGAACCTTCTCAACAATTCCACAGTTAACGTTTCATGGGATGAAACGCGTCAGCAATATATATATATATATATATATATATATATATATATGCAGTACTATTCGGCCACACATATTTCTGAGTACATTCCAATTGCTTTCATAAAATTTCCATAAAGAGTTTTTTCTTCAAATTACTTGTTTGGTAATATTGTTTCTGCACTTGATTCAAGTTTGTACACTCAAGCAGTATATGTCTAACTGTGAATCTTTTTTTTGCGGGGGGCATCTAGTACATATTTGGGATTCTGTGCCCTCCAGTAAATGATGGTGGGTGATGTAGATGTGGCCTGTGTGAAGGCGGGTCAACACAACTTGTTCTTTTTTATTCTTGTATTTTGTGTTCCTTTCCCCAATGGTATGTTTTATGTTTTGTAGTTTATTATTAGTGTATTTATTCCAATGATTTCGCCACTTCTTAAAGATAATTCTGTTCACTACCAATTTATAATTGGTATACAGTATTTTTAATTTTTGCTATTGTATCTTTTATAGCTTTTCTTTGCTTCCAACATATATTGGTTCTTCTTGTTTCTTTGTATTTTATTTTGATAGACACATGCAAGTCTGCCATTTTTCTTGTGTTTATTCCAAGAGCCTTGTGTTTTTCCAAACTCAAACACACAATGTATGTATTGCCTGCAACAACACACAAGAGTGGATTCAGGTAAACGAACAAGACAGACCAGAACCGAGTCGGATGAGACCGAGAAGTAGCCTATTGTATTGGTTAGGAAGAAATCCCAGCATGTATTTGTGTTTCGGTTATAAAAAGGGAAGAGGGAAGTATTTTGAATCATTCCCCACTGAGATTGGAACCAACACAGATGAGAGGAAGGAATGAAATTGTCCAGATCATGTCATTACTGAAGTTTAGCAAGAAAACCAAAGTAAGTTCTAGATATCTGGTGGGATTTGCTGTCAATTCTCATTAACAAACACAAAACATATGGTGTTAACATCCAAATGCCTGAAATAAAATTAAAAAAATAAACTTTTTAAATACTTACTTGTTTTTGTGAAGTTTTAACAAAAACTTTTTTTTCTGAGTTGGGATAACAATTAAAATACTTTCAAAATGTTTGTTCTGAAAAGAAAAAAAGAAAAATAGGAATTAGCTCTTTAAAATATTTTAGTTAGAAAAAAATAAACAAAAAGATTTTATGCTTACTGAATAAGCACAAAAGTTTAGTAAAAATAGTCATCATTTTCTTCGAGTGACATTTATTTAAGATACAAACTTTTAACTCAAATGTCAAATTTACTTAACATGATGAATTTGCAGCAATCAAAGAAATGTCAGCAGACAGAGTCAGTGATAGAATTCAGATGAGCTACAAATATACACAAACCAATGGGGTGGGACTGATTGGCTTTGGCAATCTGCCACACAAAAACAATTTCTGATTGGCTTCAACAATTTGTTAACAAATAAGAGTCACTTATTAGCTGCAACAATCTGACAGAATAACACAGCCTCTTATTGGTTGCAAAAATTTGACAGAAAATAACACAGCCTCTTATTGGGTGCAACAACTTGCCAAACAAAAACAGAGCCTCTTATTGCTATAAATATTCACTATAGTGAATTGGATAGTTTCCAATTGCTTATATTGACCATATGTTACATCAATAAGTCCGTCACTAAATGATGAAAAATGCAAAACAAACATTTACTTATTTTCATTTGGACTATGTTGTTGTTATCAGAACATTTTGGCCATTGTGTTCTCTGGCTTTTTTCAGGTGTCAGTTGATCCAGGTAACCTTCAGGGAATTACAAAATGAACCCTTTATTTAATCAAAAAATAATGTCTAAGAATATCTTATGTTTATATTTAGTATTGTTCAGTTATTGCTAGTCCTCTTTTCACTCAGATCCCTCATATTGATTTAATCCACTAAGCTATTGCTGCATAGGACAATCCTGAATCTAGAACTTGTCCTTTCCTGTCTACAGCTGTCATATTTTTCAACAGTCTAATTTTTGATGAATAAATTTAATTTGGTAGAAGAATATTTATTATATTGAATGTTATACAGTAAAAGTTCCAAATCAAAATTCATATAATAACTGTTTGTTTGGCTAAAGAATTATTGATCCATTCTTATAAAACAAGCTGGCATCCTACAGGTAACAAGCTAATCCCTGTCACAGACATCTACTCAGGCATATTTGTGCTTCCTTAACACCTACAGAGCTCACCTGTGGTTTATACTACAATTACACTGAATGGACCTCAGTTACAATTTCTGGGAAAGAACACAATCTATTATGATCAACAGTTTGAACAATGCTAGTATGCTCATATATTTCATGCTAACACAATCATTGGCAATTATATAAAGTCAATGTTACATTCAACTGAATGGCAGGCCTTGTTTACCTTAAAAGAAAAAAAAAAGTTCTACTCAATGTAGCAAATCAAAATTTATACACTTTGTAGAACATACAGAAGGCTACTTCTAGGTAAAAATTACAACTAGCTAAGTACATTAGTAAACCTGTAAAATACTAAAAGTTTTTAAAAAAACACATTTGTCAAACATCGAGTCTAACTTCTCTGGAACTCTTTTTCTCTTTGATCTGCATGCAGAATATGAACAGGGAATTAAAACCCAGTAGCATAAGCTAAAATTTGCCAAGACTAGCCAATGAAAAGAAAAGGACAGATGAAAGGACTCTCTGTGAATTACCTACATATGTGTTAGAAATCTTCAGCACTTTGACAAACATTACTGCTATCAGCAGTGAAACTGCCACAAAAATCTCTCAAACCAGCTAGGATTCACTCTCTCTCTCACACATATATATATATATATATATATATATATATATATATATATATATATATATATATATAGAGAGAGAGAGAGAGAGAGAGTTATTTTTAACTTATTTAGCTTTCAAATTAGAGAGCAGAGTTTGAATTCCAGTCAGGTTCATTACATTCACTTGCGTGCAAATAATAACCTTGGGAAAGGTATGAATCCATCATTTCTGCCTACCAATTACGGGTTGAATAACAGGTTAGACTATGTCTTATAGCCTTGGTTAACAAACCAGTCTGCTGCTGCTGAAAAAAACAAAACAACAGTCTACTGCAGGAAAATCCTTTCCTTAATCAGTTATAAAACGAAAACAAGATGATTGCCCAAGTATGTATTACATCTGGCATTTATCTGACTGAATGATCTTTGAATACATTAATTTTATACCTTCTTTTGGAAACATGACAATTGTAAATATAAGCAAGAATAAAAATCTGAAGATTGCATTAAAGCATGAAACAGAGTCATCAAGCAGTGTGGATACCTATGTCCACATTGTTTATATATCAAACAAGTTGTAACCAAAATACAAGGTTTGATTTGTCAATTTTTTTTTTTTATTGTATTTTTTCAATTTTCAAATAAGCAGATTAATTTGTGGATAAACACTCCAAAGTTTATGTCTTTGTTCTTTTTTGTTCAGATGATGTCATATGAGGTGGAGCAATCCAGTCCTCACTTTCCAGCCTTTGTAGAGTTCAAAAGTGTCTATGCAATCTTGTGGGTGATGAATTGTTTTCCACTCTATAACTTCTCACTACTCTATTGATATTTCCATGGCAAATGCTCTGATGAGCTACATTCCTTAGTTCTCAGTACAGACCTTCACAGCTAAGACTTGGAATGCTACATACACTGGGATGAATCATCTACATTCCCTTCATGTTCTGTTAGTAAAAAGAAGTTCCATTCAGAAAGATTCTTCCATAATCTAAAGCTCTTCAAGTCAAGGGTCAACTGTTATCTTTCCTACTTATTCTTATTACCTGCACGTCTTACTTCTGACTCTTATGTTAATACAACAACATTATTCATTAACCTTCTATCTTGAGTGGCCTTGTATTGGGTGAACAATTAGTAAAAAAAAAAAAAATTAAAAAAAAGGGAAAGTGTAACAATTTATTCAACAATTTGAAAAATACAATAAAATAGACAGACAAAATACATACATGCATATATAGATTATGTGTGTGTGTGTGTGTATATATATATGTATATATATATATATATATATATATATATATATATACACACACATATATAGTTGTGGAGAGAATTATTCACCCCACTTTCATTATTACAAAAAGCTGAACATGGAAATTTCAGGTGCATTTTTTCACAGATGATGAAATAATAAATTTGAAAGAATGTGAAGTGATATTCACAAACACAATTTTTATTTTAATGTCAAACACCAAAAAACATTTAAGATAGGACAAAATCATTGGCTCTCTTGACACGTAATCTTTATTCTTTATTATTGCTTTTAATCTTTTTTGATAGTTCCTTTGAAAATCACTACACACACTGATAGTTATTTTGCTACATTCTTCTTTGGCAATATCTTCTGGTTCTTCCTAATTCAAAGGACTTCTTTCTCTTGCTTTTTCTTTAAATATGCCCATAAATTTTCAATGGGGTTTATGTTAGGACTTTGTGCAGGGCATGCTGTCATCTAAGCATTTTGTAACAATTTGTGCCATGTATTTTGGGTCACTGTCATGTTGGAATATCTGCCTCAGACAGCTTTCATGCATTTTGTTTTATATTATTTTTAACAATAGCCAAATACTGCTCTTTATCCATGATACCTTGTACTGTCACTAGTTCTTTTGGCCCAGAACCAGCAAAACAACCCCAGAGCAGAATGCTCCCACCACAGTGCTTAATTGTAGGAGGGGTAATTTTTAGTTTGTGAGCTTCATTCACTTTCCTCCATACATAACAGGAGTTCATATGACCAAATAATTCTAGTTCAGTTTCATCTGATCATAAAACAGAGATCCAATATTTACTCTCATGATCTAGATGGCTTCTAGATAAGCTAGGTGTTTATCCTAAAGCAAGAGAGCTTTACTTGGGGAACAAGCATGGAGTCTTGCTCGGTGAAGGCATCTAGTGACTATATTTGTCAATACAGTCAACCCAAATGTCTTTACATCATTGAGAATGTCCTTTGTTGTTAAGTGAAGATTCTTCTATATATATCTAACAGTTTTAATTTCCATTCTCTTGGAAATTAATCATTTCCTGCCAGTCCTTAATTTATTCTCAACACAATGAATCTCATTGTACTTCATAATGCTACAAATTATCAATCTAGGAGCATTTAAACACTTGGAAAGTTTTGTATCTCCATCAGCTTGTTTATACACATCAACTATCTTCATTCAGAGCTTCTAGTCAAGTTCAGCGATCTTTGCCATGGTTGAATAAGTTATTGTGGTATGTGGCATTCACATATTGTCTTCATTACCTTCTTAGAATGTCATAGAATCAGAACAATGCTATCAATATTTTCAAAGGGTATTTGTATTAAATTCCAAATTAAGAACAAAAAACATTACAATTGCCATCAAGCAATATTATTTCATAATTTCTATAAGTGGGTTGAATAATTTTGGACTGAACCAATCTTTAGAAAAAAATCTATAACTATGAATATAATAGACTGAAACTTCTAAAATTTCATGAGTTTTTCAAGACAAAATATGGAATCAACTATTTGTGATAAACTCAGTAAGTACTTGCAAATATTTGCATCTCTTTAGAAAATATGCAAATATTCAGTGGAGGCAAATAATTCTGGCCACAACTCTGCGTGTATGTGTGTGAGTGTGTATATAAGAAAGTAAGGTTTTTTTTTATATATCCCACAGGTAAAAATACATAGAAAAAAAGAAGTTGAAAATGCAACTGTTGTCTTTAAGAATAAAGTTTTTTTAAAGTAACTTTATCATTTTCACAGTTTAATGATTTTCAAAAGTTAAACCAAGATGGAGAGATGTGTGGCTATGTCCTGATCTGTTTCACATATGTCTGAATCTAAATGCTCTTGCTTACTATACTTCCAAGTGGACTTTTAGCAGAAATAGGGGAACTATTAATTTTGTTCTACCAAAGTTTAAATTGGGAACTACTTTGCTAGCTTGTTTGTTGCTATTAAAATTCTGAGTGAAAAATATTCACTTCAGTAGTTTTCAATTTAAAATATTTTTACAGGAAAATTAATATTTCTTCTGTTTCTGTCCAAAGTTCATCTGGAAGTGTGCTAAGTGAGTGCATTTAGATTCATACAGTATTTTTATGGTCTGCCATTAAAATGGAAGCTATAAAACAAAATTGCCATTTCAACTAAATTATAAAATAAGAAATACCATTAGCATGAATGTACATCATTGGAAGTCTCTGATGAGGTTAAGTCAAAAATTGGTTCCTTGTTAACAAGAACGTTATTGAAAACTGAAAGATCACACATTTTGAAAAGGAAACTGAAGCTGACATTCTTGAGTGCTTTGTCTTTTCATCTTTTCAGATTGTTTGTTTGGCACCATGTCAACTCCTTTATGGGTCATTTAATGCTAAAATTTAATTTACTTGGGAGCATTAGTAATTTCTTCTACAAAAAATGTTTTGCTGGTAATTAATTTTTACTATAAAAATATATAGCTGGTATTTTTACTATAAAAATGTATTTTTATACTTTCATAGTGTTTTGACCCTAGTTTGGGAAGTTAACTATTTGCCCATAATTGGGACCCTAACAGGTGCTACCACCTCAAGGCAAGGTGGACCTGGGAACAGCAGCAATTAAGAAGTGCTTCCACACTCCTCAAAACCTTCAGATCACAGGCTTTGTTGCTGGATGTAGTTTATCATCATACCCAGAACGTTTCAGATTGAAGACCACAGAATTACAGGTCTAAGCATTAATGTTTTGTATTAATAATATTATTGTGAAGAAAAGAGAAATACCAAGCAATAAGATTAACAGATGCAGTTAATTTCTCAAGAAGGTTAAATAATAGAACAATAAAAAAAAAACATTTAAAAAACAGACAAAGGCAACTGAAATATACAAAATAATGAAAATACTTTATCCCAGAACATGAGAAGACTATTTTATTAATATGCTAAAATTGTTGACAAAAACTGTGTGATATTTTATTTTTACTGAATGTTGATGTATGTTTTAGTATTTGGATATAAGTTCAGAAAGAGAAAATGGAAAGCTGAGTTGAGTGCATTACATTTGTATATGCACAAATATGCTTGGGAAAGGTATGAACCATCTCCTTTCCTCTCAGCTATGGGTTGGATAGCAGGACAGATTGGGCGAAAGAAATGGCAACCGACTGCAGGGAAATCTTCTGTCTAGTCAGTGATTGGAAGAGAAATGATCCCACAAGTGTGTATCACATATGGCACTTAAGTGACTTCATCAGCCAAAGATTAAAATTGATTTAAGTTTTTTTTTAAGTTCAAATGCAAAACAATACAAATTTGTAACAGACAATAATTCAAAGATTCTTAGAGAAGAAAAAGAAGAGAAGGAGGAGTTAGCACAACATACAGTTGTTATAAGTCTACAAAATTATTTTTACCTCTTCAAGTCTCTCATATAGGATTAACTTATTTAAATAAGGCTCCCTTTTAGCAATCCCCAATAGCCAATTAATTATACAAAGTTTTAAGGAAAATGAAAACAGAAAAGACATTTAAACTTAGAATTAGAAAAAGATTTGGAATTTTCTAGAGCGTATAATGAGGAAAGAGGGCTCGGAGAATCTGACACTCATAGGACATATTAAAGGCAAGAGGAACAGAAGAAAGCAGCAATTAACCGATCTAATAAGTTCAGGAGACATCCACACTGCCAATGATAGAAAAAAACAAGCAAAATTACATTTTTGTTTACACTGATCCTTATTTCAGAAATGTTTGAAAACTTAAAGACTTTTTGTCAACATCCAAATGTTTTATTTTATCAATGTTCTTCATTTAACAGCAACATAAATTAAGGCTTGACATGTTCAAAATTAATTTTTTGATTTTCTGTTATCAAAAGCAGTTTCTACTGGGGAAAAAAAAAACAAAACAAAACAAAAAAAATCAAACATTGCATCCATTAAAACAATGGTTGCTGTTTCTTAAATTTTGTGACAAAAATATTAAAAGACACAAAGTAGAGGAGAAAGAATTTGCGAGGTATCAGATTTTTTCATTCTTCCATATAAAGTGAAACCAAATATTTGGGTAATGCTGTAAGGGACACACCCGATAAAATGTGCATTGAGAATGTCACAAGATACCAACCAAAAATGCAAAGGGTAAAAGCAACAAAGCACAAGAGAGATGAAATGAATTCTGTTAGCAAAATTATATGTGTGTGTGTGTGTGCGCACGAGATGAGTGCTAAAAAAGGTTTCAGACCAATTCACTTCAGGCTTCAAACATATGATCCATTACTAAAGATACAGGGTCATCTCATTCTACTGCTCCAGGAAGTACTTAGCTCCTTTACACTTCCCAATCTAAATTTTATAGCTTTGATACAGTTCAAAATTGTTTATGTGCCCTTGTAGAAGAGTACTTATTTTCCATTATACAGCCTTTTCCATCCACAGATGCAACACTGCAAACCAATGACTATCACTATTTCCATGGTAAATGTACAGATGATCTCCACTCTTTAGTTCCACCAGTTCAGACCTTTATAGCTAGGGCCCACCATACAATGTCCATGAAGTCAAATCACTTAGATTTCCTCTGTATCCCAATTGTAAGGTGGAAGTTCCCCCTCAGCTTTTTCCTAACAACTGCTACTTTGTGGAACAGACTCCCACATGGGTGCTTCCCTAAACACGACAATCTTAACTTCTTCAAGTCAAGGGTCAATTGCTATCCTCATAATCTTCAATTTCTTCTACCATCTCTTACATTTAGATTACTAATCTCATTCTGCATCCTTCTATTTTGAGTCACTCTTGAGCCTTGTACTGAGCAAAGTTTAATTTTAAAAAAAACAAACTCCCTACACTTGGATCAAATGACCAAACATCAAATTTTTGTGGGAAAGGCTATCTTGATAGGATCAAACACATTTGTGTGTGTGCATGTGTGTATATATATATATATATATATATATATATATATATAAATGGCCAGCTACTCTCATATTCTGACCACACCCATCTGCTAGGGTGGCTACACAATCCTGCTCAGGAAAAATTTGTATTTGTTCAACAACCGTCTGTGGTTTATACAGCAACTTATAGTTTCTGTTCTGGGTGAGAATGCATAATCTGTCATGATCAGCAGTTTGGAAAATGACAGCATGCTCAAACCCTCGGGCACGATGACTTGTGTGAATTCATGCTAGCACAAACCATCAACAGCTTTTGAACAGCTACGTAGACCCAAATCCACTCACAAGGCTTGGGTCAATTTGTGATATGATTTTCAGGCATTTTCTAAACATACCACATATTTGGATCACTTCCACATGTGTTTAAGTTGATATTCCTATTTTCTTAAAAAATAATGCTTATATTAATGAAAAAATTCTGGATTAAAAAGAATTTTTAAAATTATATATATATATATATATATATATATATATATATATATATATATATACATATACACACACACACACACACACACACAGGTTGAGTATCCTTTATCCAAAATCTGGAACTTGCCACAAATGAAAACTTTCAGAAAGTATTGTGAGGTTTCTTAGGTGATATTTAGCTGTTGTAAGTGACCCTTGTCTGCCCTGGTGTGGGGGCTCTCCAACCCACCTACATAAGAATTGTCACACCAATACCTTAATTCCTAGATTATTTACCAGGTTTCTGATGCACAGTAAATGTATTATTCAAAAAGTCCTGCATTTATATATTTTGGGAAAATAGTGATGATTTTATTTTTTACACATACAAAAAGTACAAAATATCATTTTTACGTGAAATCTTAATTTCACCACTTATAAATTTGTGTGGGTGGGTATTACATGACTAGTATCATTATCTCTATCTGTAGATACACAAAACTTATTACATTTTATATGAAACTACTTTCAGGATATATGTATAAGCTGTGTTATGAAATGTAAAGGAACATGTGTTCATGATGGGGTTTCATTCCCTAGCTGCCCCATCTTACAGATACTATATACAAATTAAGTACCCTGTATTCCATAATCCAAATAAAAAGGAAAATGAAAGAAAGGAAAATAGAAAAAGAACAACTGTCAAGATGAAAAAAGAAAAAGTAAAAAAAGGTAAAAGTGAAGGAAAAAGTAAAGAAAAAGAGAGACAAAAAGGGGGAAAGGAGGAGGGTGGGAGGAAAGAAGAAAGATAAGCTATAGTTGGATAAATGAATGACAAAATCTAATGTGACAGTTTGGCCTTCAAAAGGATTTCTTCTGACTAAATTATACATTGATATAATCATTCATATATATATATATATATATATATATATATATATATATATATATATATATATGTATGTAGGAGCAATAAACAAAATATAGCAAACATCAGTTAAATTTTTTGCATCAAGAAAAACACAGAATGCTTTCAATTTCTGGTGTCCAATATGTCTAGATGCACAACCTAGCAGATCTCATTCAGCTTCCTACTGCTCCCATTTTTAAATATCCCACATTATAATAGCAGTAGTTTTGTTAACAAATGCGCTATACTGAATGAGCCTGGATATAAATTTAGCATCTAAGACTCACAAATTAGTACAATTTCTATAAATTTTTGCTTTACTAAATTGTTTTTACTTAATACAAAAAGCATTCTTTAAGTAGAAATTATTGTCAAACTCATTACAATGAACAACTAATGAATTGATTGTATTATTTTGTAAAAGATCCCTTTCGTGTTCGGAGATTCTTTAATTCAAATTCCTAGAAGTTTCACCTAAAAGTTTCTTGTGCCTTTTATTACAATTTATAAAGTAAATTTCTGCTTCAGGTTTTAGGTTGATCTTTTTTTGTTTTGAATTAATTAAATCTTTTGTTTTTGAAGTAGTTGTCACAAATTTGATATTAAGTTTAGATAAATTCTTTTCAATTATAGTCATCATTGAGTTGGTAGGTTGCATTGTGTGTCTAGTTTTAACAAGATTATTTTTATTTTTTATGACTGCAATGAGCTTTGTGACGGGCATTATATACAACTTAATTAGGATATAGGAAGAGTTTTAAAGTATTTTCAATGTACTTTGCTTCATCATGTAAATATTGAAGAAAACAAACTATAAATGCTCTTAAACAAAAGACAATAAGATACAGATGATGATGATGATGATGATGATGATAATAATAATAAATTTTAAATGCCTGTAATCTTATAACTGCCTGTATAACCTTGACTGAATCTGTGTTAAGATAGAGGAATGGTTGAGTGGGCAAAAGAGGAGTTACAAACTCTAGACATAAAGACCCAAATGGTGTTCTGTTCCAAAAGTTGAATGTGATAAGATTATATACTCCCTGAAAAGAAGGCGGTAGAGGTCTTATTAGCATTCAAGAATGTGTAGAGAGTGAACATAAGTCATTGGACTCATACTGAAAAAGTGAAGCGACACACCTAAAGTATGTGGTAAAATCCAAAAACCTTCTAAAAGAAAGCACTGACAACAAAAGAGAATACAGGAAGAGTGAACTGAAAGAGACGTCAAAAGCAACAGAGACAACGGCTGCTTCATGGACAGTTTGAGAGGGAGACAAAAGATTTGTGGTATTGGTTGACTAAAAGCCTATTGGTAGCTACCCAAGACCAAGCCTGAATACTATTTCTGTCCAGAAGAACATTAACAAGTGAATTTAGATATGTGCAGGCTGTGTGGTACAGAGGTAAAAAATATCAACATTAGTGCTTGTAGAATGCTTGCACAGAAAAAATATGAGTGATGCCATGATAAAGTGGTCTACCATCTGCAGTGATACCTATGTAGGAAGATGAAATTGAATAAAAATGGTACCACCACAAACCAGAGTTTGTGATAAAAAATGTCAAGTGAAGATTATATGGGATTTCAACATCCAAACAGAGCACATCCTTGAGGTTACCATGTCACTGTTATTGACAAAAAAAAAAAAATTGACAAAAAAAATGCCTCCTCGTCAATGTGCTTTTCCTGGTGACCATAATATCAAGGCCTCAAAAATTGAAAAGCTTAAATAGGACACCAACTTCAGGACTGAGGTTAACAGAATGTGGGACATTCAGGCCACTGCTGTCACCCTCCACCCCACAGTTATCATTGGAGTGTTGGTGACTATACCAATGAATGATCTACATTAAGAAAATCATAATAAAGCCTAGTATCCCATCACTAGAGAAGTCTGCATTGCTTCACTCTGTAAATATTCTGTTATATGACTTGATAGAGAATACTCACAATGCAAGGTCTATGACTAAAAACAAAAAAGACATGCAGAAGAAAAGTTAATAATAATAGTAATAATAACAATAAGAAGCAGTTAACAATGCTAATATGTAGATATAGATAATAATGATGATGATAATAATAAAGTGCCAAGCAAATCAGAGAAATATACCAAGCAACAGCTAAAGTTCTAACTTTTGTAGTAGGTACACTTAGGACTATTCCCAAGAATCTTTCTGCTTTGCAGGATACTTTGTGAATATATGACATCATTGGGAGTGAGCAGGTGGTTGTGCTGCTTGGAACAGCCGATGTGTTAAGGAAAGAGTTGTGCCTCTAAGCTGTGGGTAGGAACTGAAGTGATGATCATCATCATCATTCTGAGAGGATATCAAGTAATAATGATAATAATAATAATAATATACTGATAAATTATAAAAGAATGTGGTATTTAAACACAAACACTATTCCAATAACAAGAGAAACTGGAATGATTAAAAAGAATAATTGATGCATACATTAAAAAGCCCTCAGAAACACTTTATAATCTGTGATACAATTTTCAGAACTCTCTCATTATAATATGATCCATAACTTACCAAAAAAAATCTTTCTTCACCTCAGGTTTCAAGTAAAAGACTTGATAAAGGATTGGATTAAACAGGAAATCAAGAAATTTTGAAAAAAAATCCATAATTTTCTATTTATTTTTCATTCTTTCACAATAATTGTTAAGAGAACATCATCATTAGTAATACTAACAATCAACATCACATTTACTGTTGTTATTACAGTATTTTTAGGATTATTTCTGGTAATATTTAAACAGCCTCAATCAATATTTAATGCAATATAAAACAAGAAAAGAAAACTAGCATAATGGAGATATTCGCCACCAGTAACCTGCCTTAGATACAGAAACAGAGAATTAAGAAAATGACATTTCAACTATACGTTTAAGATAAATTTAAGTTTTATCTTTCATACTTCTCTAATTTTATATTAAAAAAAAAATGTCTTCAGAAATTGGTCCTGATTTCACATCAGAAAATTGCCAAATGTGCACATAAATTTGTAGTATCAAGCTAAATGAACATTCGCCAAAGCCTGGCCAGCTTCTATAAACAGGATGAGACAAAAAAAAAGAAAGAGAAATCTATATTTTTATCCATAATCAGGATTGTAATTCCATCATATCCAATATTTCTCTAGCAAGTAATGAAGGGAAGGATTTATGAATCAGAGTAGGAGAAAGAGAGGTCATTGCTTTTCTGGAATTTCAGCCCAAACCAATGAGTCCTTATCAATAAATGTAGTCAGTGATTTTCATTGGAAGAGAAAGTCGTAAAACAAAAAAATAAGATCCATCTGATACTGCAGCCTCTCCCTCAGAAGTAACGATATATTTATTGCTGAAACAAGAGCAGTATTTCTAACATAGTCTGCATCAAAAGATAGAATTTGGGGCAGGACTTAAGATTTGGGAGTAACAG